>VXBJ01005766.1:271157-293270 GCA_013400055.1 Nycticryphes semicollaris | reverse complement strand
GGCTCCCCCGGGTACCCCCCCGGTGGCCCCCGGTGAGAACTGGGGCCGCGCCCCCTCGGCCCGGCCCGGGGACATCAACCCTGTGCCGACACCAGGGCTCAGCACAGCTTCTTCCCGGTCCCGGCATGGGGCTGCCCGTGCCCACCGGCACTGCCTGTGCCCACGGGGGAGCGGCCGTGCCCACCCGGGGCTGACTGTGCCCACCCGAACGGGAGACCTGGATCTGCCCCGGGCACCGACCCGGGGTGTGATGGCTCCCACAGAGAAGGGCACCCTGAGGATGCTCCGTCTTGTGTCCCCATGCACCCAGTGTGGCAGACGGTGGGTTGTGCTGTGACAAGGGGCTGGTGAGACACAAGCCCACCCAGACCAGCCCCATCCAGCCCATCCAGCGGGTTCCTCAGCCAGGCCCACAGAAGTGGCACCTTCCTGCAAAGTCCGTGTCAGGGGCTCAGCCCCGGGCCAGCCAGCACGGAGCAGCCACACGGAGAAACTATCTGGAAAGCAGCAACACAAGGAAAAAACATCAGCCCAGTTCAGGTTTCAGGAGATAGACTTCCCCCAAGGAGAAAAGGTGAGAAGGAAATTGCGGTTCATCTCAGCTTCAGTCGTTCGTAAAAGACAAAATGCTCTTGTTGCTGGGGTGCACGGGACCGTGTCAGGCGCAACGCGAAAGCTGGGTCAAGAGCAAAAAGCCAAAGCAGCAGACCCAAACTGACCTGAATCCTCTGCACCTCAGAAGGGGTCTGGGCAGCCCCTGGCAGAAGCGGGTCCTACAGCTCCTTACACAGAAAAGGAAGTCCCTCAGATATCGTGATTGAGATCATGAAGCATTAGCAATCGCACAGGAAACAGTCACCTTGGTAACTGAGATGCTGAGAACAGCACAGAAAATCTGGCACAGGGCAGGTTTCTCTCTTAAACTGGGTTAGTTCTGTCAGGCAGACACCTGCCCACAGCACCCAGCTCCAGCAGGGCCGACCCTGGCCAGAGCTGCCACTGGGGACCACCAGCCACGGGGGCTGCAGTACCCCAGCCCACCCCCTGTGTCCACTGTCCCCCAGGCAGTCCAGGGGCACGGTACCCCAGGGAGGTGTAGCACTCACCCCTGCCCTGCTGCAGCCTGTTCTGTCCCGGCTGGCGGGAGAAGCCTGGGCCAGCCCCGTAGCCCTGGGCACGCAGCCGAGCTGGAAGCACCCCATGGGGATATACGGGGGAGGGGGGAGGGGGGGTACAAGGGGCAGGCCCTGAGCTGGGTGCTTGCCCAGAGGCAGGAAGGAGGTAGGATGGGAGCCTTCCCCTGCCCCCACCTTATCTTCAGAGGCCTCATTTAGCACTGAGGGCAGGTGACAAGCTGTTGCACCTGGCTCCTGTGACATGTCACCTGGGGAGGGGAGCTGACAAAGGGCCCTTGTCACCACGGAGCTTATCTGGGTGCCACAGGGCAGGCATGCAGGAAGCACCTCTCTCTTACATAAAACACTGGCTCTGGACCTGCAGGCTGACCCCGGTCCTGCCAAAGCCAACATCTGTGACTGGGGAGTGCCCGGCGGTGGGACGAGACCATGGATGTGGACGGGATGTTGGAGCAGAGAGCAGGGCCACCAGGTTGGACCTGAATGGCTGCTGTTCTCACCCTCCCCTGCCCCACACCCTATGGGGCTGCTCAGCATCTCTCGACCCCTGCCTCTGGGGCAGCAAAGGGGTGAGGCTGCAACTGCAGCCCTATCTGCCAGGACCACCCACCCTCCTCAGGGCTGCTGAAGGGACTTGGGGACCATCATCTGGAGGCACCAGCACACCCCAGGAGACAGCCTGAGATGGGCTGTGCCTCCCAGTGCACCAGCAGCTCCCCACAACCTCTGCCTGGCCCAGCAATGGCCACTGTGTTCCCTGGGGTCTGCGCTGTAGGCACGGGGGCCAAACTGCTCACTGTGGATGGAGGGAGACACCTCCGTGCTCCTCTGCACCCAGCACAAGATGTGGCCTGGCCCAGCAGCACAACCATCAATCGAAACCTACTTTCATGGGAAAATCAGGTCAATTTCTGGCTTTTGGATTGCAGAGATTGCACAAGCTCTCACAGTGATGCAACTGCCCATCTTCCTGAGCTTTCCAGGAGGCACAGCAGCAACGGGGCTGATCCCTGCCTGTGGGCACCCCCAGCCGGGGGGGAGCCCAGGGACACAGCAGGACCAGGGGTGGCAGCGCTGCTCCCCGGCACTGTGGATGAAAGCGGAACAGTGAGCGAGGAGCCATCGGAGGAAGGGCATAAGGGCCCTCATAATCAGCAATGGCAGGCAGAGGACATCCAGAGGGATCAAATCAATAATAAAATGTTTACCTGGAGCACAGCTACCCAGCTCTGTCCCCGTGCGTGTACCAGGCAAGCTTGCAGTCCCTCTGCTGCGCTGCAGATGTCCCAAATCCTCTCCTGTGCCCTTTCCCAAAGCTGTAGCCGCAGTCCCCTTTCCCTGGTGTCCCTCTGGCCCCTCTCCTCCCCTGCCCACCCCTCACCTGCTACTGGCAGGCTCCTGGGGAGGCCCCAATGCCCCTGGAGCTGGGATAGCTGTGGCCCAGCAGGGAGCTGCATCCACAGGGTCCCGCTGGCTCCAGAGGCTCTATTCATAGCCACTGTCCCAGACACAACATCCCCCTGTGGTCACACGCAGGGGACTCGAGGCCTGGCCCAAACACCCTGACCTTGCCCTGCGGTGCAGCTGCAGACACAAACAGCGTCGGCTCAGGCTGGTTCTGTAACTTTATCTGCCTCTGATTGTGTCAGTAGCAGCCGTAACGCTGCCAGGTATCGACCCGCAGCTGCCACTGCACTGACCCTGCCATCACAGTCCCCCACAACTGCAGCTACAGGGACATCCTGGCCTGGCCTGAGCACTGTCGGATGCCTGTGGCACTCAGGGGTTCCAGGCAGGTGACACACACAGGGACACAAGCACACACACACAGAGTGAACAGCAGGGAAGGGAGCCCACCTGCTGCCCCGCAGCAAAAGCCCCGTCTGTCCTTGGGCTGGGGAAGGGGTGCTCACAGACACGGGCACACAAGTTTCCACTAGCAAACTGGGAAAGCACTGAGGAGCAGGACTGGCCCATGCTGGGCACTGGCTCTGGGTGCTGGCCATGCTCTGGGCCCACTCCTGACAGTGGCTGCCAGCCCCACACGGCCTCATACCGCCCCAGGAAATGGGGGCCTAGCCCCACAAGACCCCCCTCCCATCCTGCTGCAGCCCGATGCCCACAGCTGAGCTGCTGCAAGGCCAGCACATCAGCAGCCACTGTGCTGGGGAGAGGGGCTGGGGCTGCCCTAAGCCACACCAGCTCCTGGCAGCCTGTTTGCCACAGCCCCTGGGGGTCCAGCAAGGGCAGGTGCAGAGCCATGACACCCCCACCATGATGGAGGCTGCAGGGCCCTGCCTGGGGAGACCTCCCATCCCTTTCCCTGTGGGGATGGGTCTCCCCGTGGCTCCCACTGGACCAGCTTGGGCAATGCCAGCATTCAGCTTCTCCAGTTTGGCCGTGACTCCCAAGAGGACAGGGGCAGAAAGGACACGTCACTGGCCAAGGGCCCCTTCTTGCCAGGGCCTTCAGAGCCTGCAGTCACAGAACTGAGCCAGACTGCAAACGCATTTCCCTGTTTGCCACAGTCTTTACTTTTGCTTCATCTGAGCAGGACAGGATGTGCTTTGTGCGTGGCTCCCGAGCTGGCCTTCAACTGGTGTCTCATTGTTTTGCAGAGGCTCAGTCCTTCCCATGGTGGCACAGGACTCATTAGGTGGGAACGTGTTGTGATAACCCACAAGATTAACATCTCATCAGATGATCCGATGCAGAGCAGGAGCTCTAATTGTCATCCAGGTGTAAAGGTCAGGAACACCCAATGAGCTCTTGTTTACTCCTGGGCAAGGCCAGGGAGGACCATCAGCTGCCATAGGATTACAAAACTATCAATGTCCCAGTTGCCCAAGCAAACAAGAAGCTACAGGCACCACAGGAGCCCCTCAGTGCACCCCATTCCCCCTCCCTGCTCAGCTCCAGCAAGGCTGCCCCAGCTCCTCCAGTTGCCCCAAGGACAGGCTGAAGCAGGGACACCCCAAAAGAGCCCAGAGCTCTGCCTGAGGCAGAAAAGGGGCTGTCTGAGGCAGCTCCTGGGGGCTGCGGGAGGAGCCTTCCCGAGCGCCACAGCAAGGACTGAGCCCAGGATGGCTGGGAGCAGCCGTCCCCCTGCTGCAGCCTGGCAGGATCATGGTGACCCAACTGGAACCCAGCCCGCAGGGGTGGCCAAGGGCAAGAGAGTCTCCCCAGTCCCCTTCATGCCAGCCTGGAGACCTCAGCAGCCACCGCTAGGACCCTCCACCCCAGGGGAGCTGGGCCCAGAGCAGGGATGGTACCACTGCCAAGAGTTGGGTCTGCATGCCCCAGGACCAGAATGAGACCCCCGAGGACATTTCCCAGCCTGGAACCAAGGACACAGAAGAAAAAGAATTCCCTGCACTTCCTTTGGGATCACACTCCAGTGCTGGCCCACCAACTGGAACAGGATTCTTGCTTTGGGGCTTCCTGGCTGCCACCTCCAGCGCTGGCCTTGCCTCAGACAGCCCCCACAGCACAGCCACAAGGGCAGCAGCTCTGGTGAGTGCAGGGTTAAAGCACAGCTCCTTCCCAAATCCCCCAGCCGCAGGGCACTGGCAGGTCGCCTTCCTGGAAGATAAAACCTCTTCCTTTCTTTCGAGAAGGGGCACAGGATGGCAGATGTGGCTGTGGTGGTTTGTGACACAGTTTTGCCCAGTTTCAAGAGAAGTCTCATCTCCTGTGGCTGGATGGCAGGGACAAGGCAACTCGCCCCAGCCAATCGCTCCCGGCTCTGCCCTCCTCTTTGCCCTGCCAAACCTCACACCCCTCAGAGGCTGACGTGGGCAGCACTCAGTTGGTTACGGGAAACCCCCAGTACCTGCCATGAAGCAGCCATACCCCCAGCCGTTCCTGACACACATGCCACCTCCACCACCTCAGCAGTGCCACCGGGAACACCAAGGCCTGCCCCAGCTCCACAGCGCGGCAGGAAGGTTCTGCTGCAGCAGCAGCCCTGTCACCCAGCACTGGCTGTCCCAAGGGCTGCGGAGGGACACGTGGCTGCTTGGGGGCCACTGCTCCTCACTGCTGGGGGTCCGGGTGACAACACTGGGTGTGGAGGTGGTCCGCGGTGTGCGGTCAGGCATGCCGGGGCTCACCCCCAGAGCTCCAGCTCTGCCCCGAGAGCAGCCACCCCGGTGGCGGGCACAGCACAGACCCACACCCACCGGGCGCCTCTGCCCCTGGTCCCGCTGTGCCCCGGGGATGTCCCCCGCCAGGCACAGGGCACGTCCCGCAAGGCCCCGGGAACGCCGAACACTCGGTGTCCCGGTGGCCCGTACCAGCCTCTGCGGCACCCCAGCCCCGCACGGAAACCTTTCGCATCCGGGAGGGGGCAACAGGCGACAGCCGGGATCCCAGAGCCAGCGCCCCCCGCCGCCACGGCACCGGGCGAATCGCACCCAGGCGAGGGCTGGGACCGGCTGCCTCCGGCCGCGCAGCGACAGCCCCGCCTGACGGGCCCCGGAAGTGACCCCCGCGCCGAGCATCGCATCCGGTCACTCGCCACAGGCGAGTTCCGCTTCCGGCAAACGTCAGAGTGTGGTTCTGCTTCCGGTTCCGTGGTTGCGGGGAGTTGTTGTCAGAAGCCGTTGTTCGACCCCGTCCCGGCCTGTCTCGACCCCGCTCCCGGCGCCACCATGTCGGTCCCCAGCGCCCTCATGAAGCAGCCGCCGATCCAGTCCACGGCGGGCGCCGTGCCCGTCCGCAACGAGAAGGGTGAGTGGGGGGGCCGGGATGGCGGGGGCACGCGGGCCCGGTCGCGGGGCCCCTGGTGACAGCCTGGGCTCCCGCAGGCGAGCTCTCCATGGAGAAGGTGAAGGTGAAGCGGTACGTGTCGGGGAAGCGGCCCGATTACGCGCCCATGGAGTCCTCGGAGGAGGAGGATGAGGAGTTCCAGTTCATCAAAAAGGCGAAGGAGCAAGAGGTGGAGCCCGAGGAGCAGGAGGAGGAGCTCGCCAATGACCCCCGGCTCCGGCGCCTGCAGAACCGCATCGCAGAAGATGTGGAGGAGCGGTGAGTGCTGGGCTCAGCAGGGAGCTCTGTCCCTGCAGGTCGGCTCTCGTCAGTGAGGAGCTGCCGGAAAGCCGGGCAGAAGCTGGGAATGTTCTCCAGGCAGATCAGGAGAGTCTGACTCTTCTCACGTCTCCGCTGCCCTGTGCCTCAGGCTCTGCCCCAGCCATGAGCAGCCCTTCCAACCAGGAGTCACCCTTTCGCAGGGCGCAGCCACAGATCTGGGCATGGTTTGGTGTGTGCAGGTGAAAACAGGCTCAGAAATCAGTCCAGTGTGCTAAGGCTCAGGGTAGCAGGGAGGGACAGTGTCATGTGAAGCATGCTCCAGACAGGGAGCAACCAAGTGCTGTTTGCCTCCTCCTGTGGAGCTGCTGCCGCTTTTGGTTCCAGTAACGGGGTGATACCCTGCTGGGAGCTGCTGGTGCGCAGACCCTCCAGCCTCCTGGGAAAGGACATGTGGGGTCTGCTCACACTTGGCAGTTCCAGCATTTAGCAGGGCCTTGTTAGGAACGATTTATGAATCATTAACTTCGTGCAGCCTGATTGCATTTGAAGTGCTGTTCTTTAACTGGGGTCTGTTGCAGGCTGGCAAGACACCGTAAAATCGTGGAGCCTGAAGTGGTTGGAGAAAGTGATTCAGAGGTGGAGGGGGAAGCTTGGCGCCTGGAGCGGGAGGACACCAGTGAAGAAGAAGAGGAAGAGATCAATGATGAGGTGTGCTTGTAGAGCCGAATAATGGGCCTATGGAAGTCCCTTCATGGCACAGGCTGGAACTGCCTTTTGCTCGGATGTGTGGTCTGTCTGGTGGAGCTGGACAAGTGTCACAGGTGGCCGTGACTTACATCTGGGGTTACTGTCCTCTTGTGTGGGATGGGACACTGGGAGAGGCCACTGTGTGTCCAGAGGTCTTGTCACCAACACTCCAGACATTGCACTTCTGATTCAGGAAAGTGAGGGGGAAGTGGTCGCGGGGCTGGCCCTGACTCCTCCACATTTGTCTCTGTAGGAGATCGAGCGTCGGCGTGGGATGATGCGTCAGCGAGCACAGGAAAGGAAAACCGAGGAGATGGAAGTGATGGAGCTGGAAGATGAGGGCCGATCCGGAGAAGAGTCTGAGTCAGAGTCCGAGTATGAGGAGTACACAGACAGTGAGGACGAAATGGAGCCACGTCTCAAACCTGTCTTCATCCGCAAGTGGGTGATGTGGCTGCATGGGTCAGCTCTGAGCAGGATATGGGAGTGGGGGGCCATGCAGACACTCCTGCCGTGGTCTCCCCTTCCTCGCTGTGGGGTCGCGGTTCACTCTGTGGGAGGGAGGGATCAAGGGGTGATCCCTGCACTGACAGTCCCTTGTCAGCTGCCTTGGTCACTGTGGGATCAGGTTGTGGGTCAAAGTTGCAGCAGGGTCTGAGCAGAGCCCTCAGGCCAGTGCCCTGTGGTGGCAAAGTGGAGAGCCCTGGGACTCGTCCCGTCCTTGGAGAGAGCAAGGGCTGGAAGTGGCTGTGGTGCATGACTAGGGGAGGTCTGCGAGGAGCCAGGCAGCTGTGCTGGCTCATGAAAGGGCTGAAGGCTGGTGTGGTCCCTGCCTGCAGGAAGGACAGGATCACGGTTCAGGAGCGAGAAGCAGAAGCCTTGAAGCAGAAGGAGTTGGAGCAGGAGGCAAAGAGGATGGCGGAGGAGAGACGCAAGTACACGCTTAAGGTGTGAGGAGTGGGCTGGGGGCTGTGCAGGGAGGGGGCAGTCGCTGCAGCAAGCTTAGCTTGTTCCTTGCTGCAGATCGTAGAAGAGGAAGCAAAGAAGGAGCTGGAGGAGAACAAGCGCTCGCTGGCAGCACTGGATGCGCTTGATACAGACGATGAGAACGATGAGGAGGAGTATGAGGCCTGGAAAGTACGTGAGCTGAAGCGCATCAAACGGGACCGTGAAGAGCGAGAGGCGTAAGTAACGTCTGCACAGATATGAGGCTGAGAGCCCTCAGCCCAGGCCCAGGGGCAGCTGAGGCACCTCTTCTTCAGGCTTCCCTCCTGCCCCTGGGCTGTCCTGCCTCGGGGAGCCTCTGCTCCCCTAGAGTCAGTAAATGTGTAATCCCTTGGATGGCGGCTGGCGACAGCGGCTCTCCCAGGAGGGTGCTGGGGAGACGTGGGGTCTCAGGGGTTTCTCTCTCACGCAGAATGGAGAAGGAAAAGGCGGAGATCGAGCGTATGCGGAACCTGACGGAGGAGGAGCGCCGTGCTGAGCTTCGGGCCAATGGCAAGGTCATCACCAACAAGGCAGTGAAGGGCAAATACAAGTTCCTGCAGAAGTACTACCACCGTGGCGCCTTCTTCATGGTGAGTGGTGCTGCAGGGGCCTGGGCATGGTGGGACTGACTTCACCCTGTAGGGAGACCCCCACAGAGCCCTGAGACAAGAGCCAGCCCTCGGATGCATCATGGGGCTGAAGTAATCTGAACACAGTGAGCCAGCCTGCACTGCCTCAGCAGAGCACCTTGGGTTGAGGGTTCCCAGTTGGGATGGAGCCAAAGCAGCAGAGCCATCCCTGTGCTGCTGTTTGAGCCAGTGGGCCCTGCCACAACCAAGCCAGCTCTGTGAGGGCTACAGCCCGGACTCTGGAGACATGGCCTGAGGGGATGTGAGGGTGGCCACCAGGGGCAGACCTAAGGGACGTCGCTCATGTCACCCACTTTCAGCAATAGGTCAGTAGGACTGCAAGTAGCATGGCAGCCTCTGGCAGTGCAGCGATATGGGCTTCTGGTGGCTCTCCTTGGCTCTGCCAGCTGCTGGCACTTACTGGAAACTTGCGGGCTCTCAGGTGTGTCCTTCTCCTGCAGGATGAGGATGAGGAGGTGTACAAGAGGGACTTCAGCGCCCCGACCCTTGAAGACCACTTCAACAAGACCATCCTGCCCAAAGTCATGCAGGTGGGTGTGCTGGACACAGAGTGCCTGGCCTGTGTGCCCCACTGAGGGGTCACAGTTCCTCAGTGGGAGGAGCCACAGGTCCCAGCGTCCCCCTGAGTGGCTGGTCACAAGCTCTTCTGCTCCACAGGTCAAGAACTTTGGGCGCTCCGGGCGGACAAAGTACACGCACTTGGTGGACCAGGACACCACCTCCTTTGACTCTGCCTGGGGCCAGGAGAGCGCGCAGAACACCAAGTTCTTCAAGCAGAAGGCAGCGGGCGTGCGGGATGTCTTTGAGAGGCCCTCTGCCAAGAAGCGAAAAACCACTTAAGGGAGACAGGAGGGTGCTTCTCTGCCAACTGCTGGGAGCCTGGGCAGGGACAGAGGGGACACAGCACTGTGCCAGGACTCAAGTGGACAAGCTCTTCCTTTGTGCTCCACTGCCATGCCTGCCCCATCTACATGGTGTCCCGCTGCAGAGACTCCGTGTGCTCCCTGCCCAGGTGCCGTGGAGGACAGCCACCACGCTGTGCTGGCCAGGCCTGTGGCTACACTTATGGCCACGACGCCATCCCACCAGCAGCCACCCCGAGAGCCTCGGCAGCACCCACCACTGCCGTGCAGGAGTGTGGCAACACCCCCAGCTCCAGTACACCCACTTCTGGAGGAATTAATGGACTTTTATATCTGTCTGTTCCACTGCATCTCCCCATTGCCTGTACTTTCCCCATTGTCATTTTGGGCCCTTTTTTTGGTGTGGGACAGCGGTGACCCCGTCTCCTCACCCTGTTTCTGCAGGGCTTGGGCTTTTCTACCTGTGTGTAGCAGGGCGGTCGTTTTGAGTAAAGTGGTCATTTTCTTACACATTGTGGCCGTGTTGTCTGTGGAACGTGCCCAAACCATTCTGGGCCGTTCAGTGAGACCCGATGGGCTGGTGCAGCCAGACTCAACAAGGTGGGAAGGGCCAGCATGTCGTTCCCCTGCCAGGCCTTGGGTGTACCCACTGGCACATGAGCAGGGACAGTGGCTCCTGTCACTCCACTGCCCCTGGAACCACCACTGCACTCTGGAACAAGGGGCTGAGGTTAAAAGGGGAAAGAATAGCACATCACAGTGCTCGGGCAGGTTGCCTCGTCCTGCTCTGGTCACAGGGCACCCAGGTGCTGCCAACACAATGTCATCACCGCCCCAGCACCGCCCAAACCATAGCCACAGCCCAGTCCCACCAGTGCCTTTATTGGGTGAGGGAACACACGGTGCCTCATCCAGCCCTGCCTCCACGGGAATGCCCGTCCGGTTCGCCCAGTCAGTTGGTGAGGGGGATGAGTGCCTCCACCACGGCCTGGTCAGTTGGTGAGGGTGATGAGTGCCTCCACCACGGCCTGGTCAGTTGGTGAGGGTGATGAGTGCCTCCACCACGTTGCCCATGTGCTCGCGCAGGCTGCGCTCAGCAGCTGCCCGTGAGATCTCCATCTCCGTCATCTGCAGGGAAACAGCTCCAGCCCCTACAGCAGAGGCAGCACCGCCTTGGAGGCGCCCGGGGGGCACCAGCCTCCCCCTTAGGCACAGCTCCAGTGAGCAGAGGCCAGTTTAGGACATGCCACTGCACGTCCCATGTCCCTCCCAGAATCCTGCCCCTACTCACGATCAGCTCCAGGTCCTCCTTCTTGATAGTCACTTTGGCCAGTTCCTTCTCCCTAGGGCAACAGAAGGACAAACCGCTGGTGAGACCACCAGCAGGTCCCCCCGCCTCCGCCGGTGAGACCACCGGCTGGGACCCCAGCCCAGTGGTGAGAAACATCGGCATGCCCCCACCGCCGGTGAGACGACCGGCAGGACTGGCACCCCATCCCGCCACCGTCGATCCCTGCGCCCCACGCCAGTGCCGTCGCTTACCTCTCCTGCTTCGCTTTCTGCTCCCGGGACCTCCGGTCTCCGATCACCGACATGGCCTGCCGGGACGACCAGAGTCACCTCGGTGCGCAGCACCGGGCAGGCCAGCGCCGCACTCGGCCTTACCGGCACCGGGACGGGCATCGCGGCGGCCGTGCGGGCGCGGTGCTCAGGGCCCGGCTCGTCCCCCGTCCCTGCCCCTCCCGGTCCCGGTCCCGGCCCTCCCGCCGCACCGTCTCCAGGTTGGAGCTCTGAATCTCCTTCTCCTCCGCGTAGTCCGTGACGCGCTCCAGGTCCGCCGCGCCGCTGTCATGTTTCCGCGGCTTCTCAGCCGCACGCCCACCCGCCCCATCGCCGCCGCCGCCGGAACCATTTGGCTCCGTCTCCAACTCCAGCTCCACATCGCCTTCCGCCGCCATCCTGCCGCCGCCGCGCCGCGCTTCCGGTCACATGTCCCCGTCTCCGCGCCGCGCTTCCGGTTGCCTGCCGCCGCGAAGCCAGAGAGCGGCGGCCGTGAGCTGCTGCCCCGGGCTTGTGGGTGCCTCCGCCCGCCCCCCCGGCACCCTCCCTGCGGAGCCCGGCCCTGGCCGTTCGCCGGCGGCTTCTCCGCCGCCATGTCCCAGGGCAACGTGGGCGTTGCGGAGCCCGGCGGGACCAGCGGCTGAGGCGGCTGCCGGGGTCGCTGCCGAGGCGCGGCCCCGCCGCCGCCCCCGCCCCCGGCGGGCGCTAAGCCGGTAAGAGGGTTACCGATCCCGATTTGGCTCCGCCGCAGCCGCACGCGAGGGAAGGACGGGACAGGGCCGGCTGACGGCCCCGGGAGATCCCCGGGACAGGTTCCGCCACCGCTTCTCTCCCGCACCCTGTGTCTCTGCCGCACCCTGACCGGGACGCGGTGTCCCCTCCGGGCACAGACTGCACCCGCGCTGTGCGGGGCTGGCGGGGTTTAGCCTCGGCCGGCAACCAGGCCCGGGCAGCTGCTTGCCCACCCCCCCGGCTGGGATTGGGGAGGGAATCGGAAGAGCGAAAGTGAGGAAAAACCTCGTGCGTTGACATAAAGACACTTTAATAAAGCTAAAACCACACACCCCAGCAAAGCAAACCAAGGGGTTCCTCCTTCTTCCCCAGCTGCATAAACTGAGCGTGACTTTATATACTGAGCCCCAGTGCCAGGGCTGCTGGTGTCAGTGGGGGACCATCTGGATGCTGCCATGGGCCATGGCACTGGGGACCAAGCCGCGGTGGCTGCTTCATGCCAGCTCTGCCTGCTTGGCGGGGCCGGTGCCCAGACCAGGGTGTCCTGTGGGGACCCAGGGGGCTGTGGTGGGCTGACCCCAGCCAGCAGCCGAGCACGCACCCAGCCGCTTGCTCCTGGGCCCCACTACAGGACACAGAGAGAAGAGAAAGCAAAAGTTAGAAAAACCCCACCTCCCGAGTGGAGATAAAGCCACTTTGACCTGTGCAGGAAGGGGAAAAATAAACCCCTGCCCTGTGCTGCAGAGGCAGTTGCTCATCACTTCCCACCACAGCCAGTTTCCAAGAGCCAGGACACTGGGACCCCAAACCCTTCAGTTTCCTCTGCCTCCAGCCTCACTGCCAGGACAACACCATGTCACACAGTGTCCCTTTGGGTAGGGGTCAGCTCTCCCACCTCTGTCCCCTCCCAGCACCCTGCCCAGCCTGGGGCAGAGCAGGGAAAGGGGCACCTTTGGTATGGGGTGAGCCCTGCACAGCCACAGCCCCAACACCCTCATCAAGGCTGTTCTACCACAAAGCCCGAATGTCTGTGGAGGAGCTGAGCTGATGGAGGTGACACCGTCCCAGCCATACCCAGCACAGGGCAGCAACAGCCCCCCTGCACAGCTGGGCTTCTCCCCAGCTCCTGCCTGCTCTGAGGAGACCCCGCTCCCTGGCTGGATGTGCTTGTTGCCCTTGTCCTGCCCCATGGGGTACCTGTGTCTCTTCGCTGCCTCTGTGCCCACGGCTGCCTTTGCACACACACAACCCCCACCCCCCCAGGCCTTTGGGACCCCCATGCCCTTCAGCCACACCGCAGCACTCTGGAGCCAGTGCCCCACAGACCCCATGTGCCCCCTATGCCAGCCTATGCCCAAGCAGGCTGCCATGGCCTCATCCTGCCCAGTGAGGGACCAGGGCCCCAGGCAGGGCTCCCCATAACTGAGGGGTCACTTGTGGGCCCCGGATGGGCTTCCTCTGGGGCGCCACAATGGTGGCTGCTGGGAGATGGCAGTGAGCAGATGGCAGGGCGGGCCAAGCCGACAATCCCCCCTAATCCCATCAGGGTAGTGGGGGTCAAGAAGAGCCGAGCTGAGCCATGGCGGGCACACGGGCACACGGCCGCCTCCTGCACTCGCTGCTCTGCCAGGTGGGACTGCGGGGACCCTGGGGCTGGTGGGGAAGGAGGGGCTGGAGCAGGTGGGGTAGCCAGGCCAGGCTGGGGGGCAGCTCTGGCCTGATGGGGTCCCTGCTGACTGTGCTCCCCCCAGCTGTGTGGCGGCTGTGGCTGTGGCTCCTGCCGTGGGCTCCGAGTGTCCACGGGCACCCGCATCCTTTACACACTCCTGCACGTCCTGGCCTCTGCCGTGTGCTGCCTCATGCTGTCCCGCACCGTGGCCCAGGCCGTCAGGGAGAAGGTGACAGTGGGAGCTGAGACACTGGGGGTGGCGGGGTCCCAGGGGCACTGGGGTGCTGGGGGTCTGTCATGGTTTAACCCCAGCTAGAGTGTTCATTCCCTGCTCCCCATTGCAGGCAGGTATCCCCATCCTCAGGACAGCCGGGCTCCATCACACATAACACTGACTTGGGAGGACAAATGCCATCACTCTGAACTTACCCCCTTCCTCCTCCTTTCCCCAGCTTTATAAGCTGAGCATGACATCACACGGCATGGAATATTTCTTTGGTCAGCTGTCCTGGTTGTATCTCTCCTCCCAAATTCTTGTGCCCACCCCCCTTGCTGTTGGCAATGCCGAGGTCTCTGGAAGAGCAAGGGGCAGGAGTGCCAGGGATACTGAAGATGCAGGACTTGCCCAGTGTGCTGGGGGTTCTGGGGGTCCCAGGAGTACTGGGGTTGGAGAAGGTACTGGGAATGCTGGGGATGTCAGGAGCCTGGGGGTGCTGGATGCTGTGGGTGCCGAGGGGTGCTGGACACACCAGCAGCCTCGTCCCGCTACTCACCATACCTGCAGGTGCCCTTCTCCGCTGTCCTGTGTGAACACCTGCCTGGGGGCTCGGACTGCGAGCGTCTGGTGGGCTCCTCAGCCGTCTACCGGGTCTGCTTCGGCACCTCCTGCTTCCACCTGGCACAGGCTGCCCTGCTCCTCAACGTGCGCTCCAGCGCCGACTGCCGCGCTCAGATCCACAACGGGTATGGGGACAGAGGGGCTGCCAAGGGGTGGGGGCTGATGGGGGTCCTGATTCCCTGACCCTCACTGCTCTGCAGGTTCTGGCTCCCAAAGTTCCTGGTGTTGGTAGGGCTCTGTGCCTCCAGCTTCTTTATCCCCGAGGATGGCTTCATCCAAGGTGCGTCCCCCCCCCTGCCCGAGCTGGCACCCTGTGGCCCCCCACCTGCCCCCTGTGCCAGCCCCATGCTGCCCTCTCCCCCCAGCCTGGCACTACACAGGGGTCTGCGGGGGATTCGCATTCATCCTTATCCAGCTGGTGCTCATCACCGCCTTCGCTCACACCTGGAACAAGAACTGGTGAGTGCCGGGGGGCTGACCAGGGGGGGTGCCTGCCCGCTGCTGGCTCTCACCCATGTTCCTGGCAGGCTGACAGGCGCCACGCAGGACAAGCGCTGGTACCTGGCCGTGCTGATGGCCACCGCCACCTTCTACACCCTTGCCTCCGCCGCCTTCTCCTTTCTCTACAAGTTCTACACCCACCCGGCCGCCTGCCACCTCAACAAGGCGCTGCTCACCCTGAACGGCAGCCTCTGTGCCATCATGTCCTTCATCTCCATCACGCCCTGCGTGCGGCTCAGTGAGTACAGCACGGGATGGCACGGGCCACCACGCTGGGGGGTGGCTATGAGCTGCCACCTCAGGGCAAGCACATGGGCACCTGGGGAGGACCTGGCTCCCGCTGGTCACTCCTGTGCCTTGGTGCAGGGTGTTGGGCAGGGGAGCGGTAGGAGGGGGCTCCCTGGGGCCCATGCGGAGCCCACCCACCAGCTCCCAGTGCTCCAGGGGCTCCGGTGACACCTCTGCCCCCACCCCTGCAGAGCAGCCACGTTCAGGACTGCTGCAGTCCTCAATTATCAGCTGCTATGTGATGTACCTCACCTTCTCTGCACTGTCCAGCCGCCCCCCAGAGAGAGGTGGGTGCCCCTTCCCTACCCCTGGCAGCCCCCCCACCAGAGTATGAACCCATCTCACCTCCTATTGCCCCCCCTCCCCCAGTGCTTTACAAGGGGCAGAACCTCACCGTCTGCTTCCCGGGTGTGCGGCAAGATGAGCTGCAGACAGAAGACACCACCGTCGCTGTGCTGGGGGCCACCATCATGTATGCCTGCGTGCTCTTCGCATGGTGCGTGTGCCCTCTGCCCGGGGTGGGCACTGTCCCTTCTCGTCATGGCGAGCCCGACAGGCGCTGTATGGGGACCCTGTCCCTACCAGTGGCACAGCCAATGGTGTCAGGGTGGGTGATGGATTGATGGGCTGAGGCCAATGGTGTGAGGTTCAACAAGGCCAACAGCATCCTGGCCTGTATCAGGAACAGCGTGGCCAGCAGGAACGGGGCAGTGACCGTCCCCCTGGACTGGGCACTGGTGAGGCCCTACCTCAAGGACTGGGTCCAGTCTTGGGGCCCCTCATGGCAGGAAAGACCTTGAGGAGCTGGAGCATGTCCATAGAAGGGAAACAGGGCTGATGAGGGGTCTGGAGCACAAGGAGAAGGGTCTAGAGAACTTCTGTGGAGTGGCTGAGGGAGCTGGGGTTGTTCATCCTGGAGGAGACTGAGGGGAGACCTTCTTGCTCTTTGCAACTCCCTGAAAAGAGGGTATAGCCAGGGGGGATCGATCTCTTCTCCCAAGGAACAGGCCATGGCACAAGGAAATTGCCTCAAGTTGTGCCAGGGGGGGTTTAAGATGGATATTGGGAGCAATTTTGTCACTGAAAGGGTTGTGAAGCTTTGGACTGGGCTGCCCAGGGCAGTGGTGGAGTCGCCATCCCTGGAGGGATTTAAAAGCCAGGAATGTGGTGCTGAGGACTATGGGCTAGTGGTGGGCTTGTCAGTGGTGGGTTAATGGTTGGATTCAATGATCTAAAAGGTCCCTTCCAACCCAGACAATACTATGGCTTTAAGATGTCCTGAGGGATGACAAGGGCCAGAGCAGGCTGGGCATTTGCAGATGAGCAGGGGCAGCACGGTGACCCCAGGCACAGCAGGTCTCTGGTGCCCATGTTGGGTCCATGAGCTGGGCTGAGAGCCTGACACAGGGGGGGAGGCTGTCCACCTTATGCTTCCTGTATCTCTCATGGGCACAGCAATGAAGCCTCCTACCTCGCCGAGGTCTTTGGCCCCTTCTGGATGGTCAAGGTCTACAGCTTTGAGTATAAAGTGAGTACGATCCAATCTCCCTGCGTCTGTGCCCTGTGTCCTCATGTACCCCAGGCCTGCCAACCCAAGCCCCCCTGAGCCCCAGATCCTTGTGCTTGTGCTTGGCACAGTCCCTAGGCCTGGGGCAGGTTTGTCCAGCCAAGCACAAGGGGCTTCCCATGGCGCACCCCAATCTGCGCCGGCTCCTGGGAAACACTTCTCCCCCTGCAGAAACCTTCCTGCTGCTTCTGCTGCCCTGAGAAGATGGAGGAGGAGCTGAGAGGTGGGTGTAGGGTGAACATATGCCTTGGGGTGCCTGTGTCCCAGCCTGGGGGTGCTGGCAAGGAGGGGGTGCAGGAGCCAAGGCCCCCTCCATGCTCTCCCAGGCACCGAACAGACGTGTGACCAAGTGGAGGAGACCAACGAGGGACAATGCATCGTCCAGGACGAGCGAGACCGGGTAGTTTACAGCTACTCAGCCTTCCACTTCATCTTCTTCCTCGCTTCACTCTACGTCATGATGACCCTCACCAATTGGTTCAGGTAGAGCCTCAGCCCTCCTTGGCTCTCCTTCTCCTTCCCTGTTGCGCAGCTGGGACTGCAGCCCCCCCCTTCAGCATTATCACGCCGCCCAGTGTCACCACCCCGCATTCCCGACCCGCTCCTCATGTGGGGACGTAGGTGGAATGAGCCCAGGGACACATGGGCTGACCTGGTGGGCACAGCTGGGGCTGGGATCCCTCGTCTGGTCATCCCTCAGGCATCCAATGCCTGCCCTCTCCCACCAGCTACGAGAACGCAGTGCTGGAGACCACCTTCACACACGGCAGCTGGTCCACCTTCTGGGTGAAGGTGTCCTCCTGCTGGGCCTGCGTCCTGCTCTACCTCTGGCTGCTGCTGAGCCCCCTCTGCCTCCAGAGCTCCCCCCAGCACCGGCGCAGCAGCCCAGCCCTGCGCGTCCTGCGGCGACGACGTGCCCTGCAGCGCATCAGCATCTCCACGTAGTCCCTGCTGGGACGGACTGTGCCTGGTACCCTGTGCAGCAGTAGCCAGGGCTGCTCCCTGCCATGCCCTGTGCCTGTGTCCTGGCCCTGTTGGGTCCCACTGGCCTCCTCCAAGCCCCTAGCCCAGGAGATGGTGGCATCTAAGAGCCTGGGGGGGACCCAGGTGGTGGACACTCCCAAGGACACTATCTTGGCTTAGCCCTGCCTGATGGTGGGTTCACTCTGGCCGTGCACTGGTTGACAGCTTGGCTGCCCAGCCTGGGGTCTGCCATGGGAGTGGGCTCTGGTCCAGCCACCTCTGTGTTCTCACCTCGCCCGCTGCTGGTGTGCTTGTTGTAAATAGCTCCTTGAATACATTTTTACAGAAAACTCTGAGCTGAGCTCATGCTACCACGCAGGCTGCAGCCGTGGGTCTGGGCAAGGCGGTGCCAGCAGCACCCCAGCGCTGGCCCCAGCCATGCAGCAGCTTTGGCCAGAGCAGGAAGCGCTGGCCTGAAATCCGGGGCTACAAGGAGGCATCCAGCTTTGGCCATTGCCCCCAACATACCCCCAGCTGAGCACCTGGAGGAGCCAGCCCCCACCCCAGGATGGGGTTGGCTCCAGCATGACGCAGTGCTGGGAACACCAGCCCAAAAGGCACCCGTGAGCTGTCAGGGCACTGAGCCCCAGACAAGTGCCTACCCGGGCAGCAGGGACTGTCCCAAGCCACTTGGCCAAGGACCTGCCCCAGCACAGCAGGGACAACAGCAGGCTGTGGGGTCCTGTGGGCACTGTGCCCAGGCCTGACTCACGCTGCTCCTGTCCCACCCCAGCAGTCGGGGACAGTGGTCACAGCACCCCCACAACACTCTCCACCCTGCCTACGCTCTGCAGCCAAGCTACGCCCTGGGGAGGATGGATGGACAGACGGATGGAGCTCCTCGCTACTGCCAGCACCTCCATGGGCCCGGTGGGAGGGGAGACCAGGGGGAGCCAGGGGCACTGAGTGGGAGTCCCAGAGGAAGCCAGGGCACCGAGGGGCCCAGCTCAGCCGCCAGGAGGGTGAGGTACCGGTGCTGCCACAGGATCGTGCCCCAAGCCCTCGCCCCACCCACAGAGCAAACACAGTGGGGCAGTACCGTGGGGCACCAGCAACGCCTGACGGACACCACACGGCCATGGTGGCAGCTGGTACCAGACGGGGACTGACACCCACAGCCAGGGGTTCCACCAGGCCCTGCACCCACCGCAGCCTGCAGGACACAGCCCCACAGGAGGTGAGGGTGGCACCGCAGAGCGGGCAATACGGGGGGTCTGGTGTGATCCCCATGCAGCAGCTCCCGTGGGGTCACCAGCTGGAGCAGCAAGGGCTGCACCAGGAGCAAGGGAGGGTCTGCAGTGCCTGGAGCGGGACTGCCTGATGGGCTGTGGCTCGCACCTTTCCCAGGAGATGGAGAAACCCACACAGGGCTTGGGGACAGACATCAGGCAGCTGCAGCGCCAGCTCAGAGACATGGCCCAGGTAGGACCAGAAAGAGGCCAGGCAGGGGTCCCTGCAGCCCTGTACACCTGAGGGACCCTGTTCCACCGGGCTGCACCCCAGCAGGGATCTGTCTCGCCCTGCCCAGGAGAATGGCGGGCTGCGGCACAGCCTGCACCAAGCCCAGCTGCAGGCGGAGCTGGAGCAGCTGCGGGGGGACTTCTCACAGCAGGACCAGCAGCAAAAGAGGTGGCATTTGGTGTGGTGTCGGGGGGGGCAGGCAGGAGTGGATGGGAGGACTGTCCCAAGCTCTGCAGGGACCCTGTGCCAGCCCTGTGCTGCAGCAGCCAAGCAGGCAGCACTGTCGCCCCACTGAGCCTGGCTGCAGACAGAGGAGCTCTGCTCTACCAGACCTTGTCTATGGCTGCCTGTCCTGATGCCACGGGGAGCCCAGGCACCCACTGGGGATACGCTGCCCTGCTCAGCCCAGCCATGAGCACTGGCAGCTGGGAAGCCTGCACAGAGCTGCTGGCACATCCCTCCAGGCTTTCTGTTGGCAAGCCCTGTGATGCTGGGTGTCCTTGGGGCTCCCTGGCTGTCCCAGCACCTCCCCACAGGCAACTCTGCCCCCTAGGTTTGGGGGTGCAGCCCCTGTGCCAGCCCAGGGCAGGTCCCAGTGGGGACCCTGCCCTGAGGATGCCATGTCCCTGCAGGGAGCAGCTGGCCCTGCAGGAGATGGCAAAGGAGAATCTGGCAATTGCAAGCTATGTCAGGATGCTGCAGTATGTCCCAGCCTGGCCAGGCAGCAGTGGGGGCAGCTGGGGACATGCTCCTGCCTAGGGTGGGGGGGTGTCATTGCTGTGGGTACAGCCCTCTCCTGGGTTGGTTCCCTGCTGTCCATGGGCTGCATGATGCTCCCTCCCCACCAGGACAACAAACAGGACCCTCTATGAGACCAACATAAGCCTGCACTCAGCCTTGCTGCTCAGCCGGAATAGGGACATAGCAGTGGTGAGCCCTGGGGGGCTGACACCCGAGTGGGAGGGGACAGCTGGGGATGCTGTGTGCTGGCCACCCCCACGAGTGCAAAGGCCCTCGCTGGCCCTGCCAGCACCCCTGGCTCAGGGGGACACAGCACACAGGTGGCTGCCAGCACTCAGACACACATAAACCCCTGGAGCTGGGGGCCACAGAGCCCCCGTGCCCCACATACCCCCCTCACATGATGCCTCCATGTTGAAACACCTTGTCCCTGGCAGCCATCCCTCCTTGTCACTGGCCTGGAGGGCACCCGCAGCAGGTGAGTGATGGAGGGCAGAGAGGCAGCATGAGATGTGGACACCTCTCCCTGAGCACTGCTCTCTGGCACAGGAGCTGGGGGGACAACTCCCCGCACCCCACCGCAGCCTCCGGGGTAGATGGAGACCTGGGCCACAGTGGTGCTGGCCTCGGGCAGCGGTGGTGCTCAGCCTCCAGCTCGGACGCAGACTCCTCACTCAGCAGCAGCTCAGAGGATGGGTCTCTCCCCAGCCCCCACTGGGGCACTGAGGTGAGGGAGCCACAGGTCTGCTTGCCCACACGTCCCAAGCTCAGGCCCCTCACTGTGGTGCCCCTCACCCAGCAGGGCCTCAGCTCCCCAGAAGGTGAGGCAGAGGGACCCCTCGGCTCTGCCGGGAGCCTCAGCAAAAGGAAGCTTCCTGCCTTTGCACCGGAGGTAACTGGGAACTCCCCGTCCGGGGCAAAGGGCCAGGCTGGGGGGAGCCAGAGCACCCCTGCACGCTGTGCCACCCACCCACCGCCCCTTGTCTCACCAGGGGTATGAGAGGAGAGAGGATCTTGCACCCCCCTGCCCCATGTACCGGCTGGTGCTGGCAGGGGACGGGGGCACGGGGAAGTCTAGTTTCCTGCTGCGCCTCTGCAGGAACGAGTTCAGAGGAGACATCTCCAGCACCCTCGGTATTGTCCCTGGTAACCCCCCTCCCATCCCCAAGCACCCCCGGTACCCGGGTTGGGACAGCGTCTGACTGTCCCTCCTGGCAGGGGTGGACTTCCAGATAAAGCAGCTGCTGGTGGACGGGGAGCAAACCACGTTACAGATCTGGGACACAGCCGGGCAGGAGAGGTGAGAACGCAGGGGCCGGGGCTGCTGCCGCCGCCGTGCCCAGGTCCTGCTCCGGCCGCACCCCCGCAGGCTGTGGCAGCCCCGTCCCGTCCCCGCAGCTGTGACACCCCGGCCGCAGGTACCGGAGCATCACCCGGTCCTACTTCCGCAAAGCCCACGGCGTTCTGCTCCTCTACGACATCAGCTCCCCCAACACCTTCCTCAGCGTCCGCCGGTGGATCGAGGACATCAAGGTAGCGAGAAGGACCCGGCGGACACCCAGTCCCCACGGAGACGGGCAGGAGCTTTGTGATTCCCCGGTTGCGGGGTCTGGACCCGCACTCTGCTGCGGGGCATAGCGCAGGCGTGCCAGGAGGCGGCCGGCGTGCGGGGCTCTGTGGCTGCCGGAGGAGGCGGGCGCAGCGGCGGCGGGTGGAGGCTGCTGGCCCCACCTAGCCCTGAGCCCCCCCGTCCCTCCCGCAGGACTCCGGGGGACCGCTGCCGCTCATGCTGGTGGGGAACAAACTAGATCTGCGTCCCGACCTGCCGGAGGCGGCGGGGGTCCGCACCGCCCACGGGCAGCAGCTGGCCATGGTGAGCCCCCACGCCTCAGGGTCTCCGGGGCAGCTGGGAGCCCACCGACACCCGGTTCCCCCCCCTCAGGCCCACAGGTCCCTGTTCTGCGAGGTCAGCGCCAAGGACGACACCAACGTGGTGGAGGCGGTGCTGCACCTCGCCCGGTGAGGGGTCTTGCGAGCCGCGGCCCCCGGATCCACCCTGTGTCGGCAGCAGGACCGGCTGACGCCGCTACTGGTCCCGCAGGGAGGTGAAGAGGACGGTGGGCCAGCGCGAAGGCCTCACAGCGGGACCGGACCCCGGAGCGCCCCCGCCGCGGGCAGCTCGGCGCTGCTGCCGGACCTAGGGCGGGAGGCGGCCGGCCCCGTGTGCCCCCCGCGGACGGTCCCTGCTCCGACTGTGCCCGTGTAGGGGGACTGCGGCGCCGGCAGCTCAGTTCCTGTCGGTCCCACCGGCTGCAGAAG
>VXBJ01005766.1:241778-267797 GCA_013400055.1 Nycticryphes semicollaris | reverse complement strand
ACCGGGGGAACCGGGGTGGCTGGGGGTGGGTGGATCGGGGGACCGGGGAGATCAAGGGACCGGCCGGGTCCCCGCGGGCCCGGACTCTGGCGTCGTTGCTCTCGCCAGTGGGACCAGGAGCCGGCGGGCGACGCCCCGGGGAGGATCCGCCGCGCCCCGGCGGGACGTGGGGGGCCGCGGCTTTGACGGCCTGTCTCGTTGGCAGTGCCTGACGGTGCCGGGGGACTCCAGGACCCCGCCGCGACTCTTTTCGTTCTCCATCTCCCGCTGCGCCCGGGACGAGCCGCGGGGCAGCTTCGAGTGTGTGCGGTTGGCCGAGCCCTGGTGAGCCTCTGGACCCTGCCGTCCCTGAGCTGCGGGACCCCTCACCTCCCTCCGGTCCCCTCTGCACGTGGGGGCAGCCCCAGCCCCGCGGGCACGAATGGGTGGAATCACTGCCCCGGGGTGGTTCCCTGGGCCCCCGGACTGGCAGCCTGATGCTTCGGGGTCTAAAAGTCTCTGAAGCCCTCCTTGAACTCATGGTGTCCTGAGCCCCTGGTCCCCATAGGGACATCCAGATTTGCTGGAGTGACAGCAACCCTGGAGACAGGACCTTTGGGGACAGTCTGGGGACAGATTCCTGGTTGCACAAAGTGACCACATCGCAGGGCTGTCTCTGGGCATCGCATGGGGCCATGGGGATCTGTCTGGGCTCAGCTGCTGGGAGTTGTCTTCTTGCAGCCTGGGTCAGAGCTGGCTGGACAGCCTGGGCAGCATCCAGGAGAAAATCACGGTCTGTGCCTGGGAAAGCACCCGCTCACCGCTGCAGGAGCACTCATCCCCGGTGAAGGAGCCCTGCAGCAGAGCTGTTGTTGAGCCTGATCCAGCAGTGCTTGGCTACGGTTAGTAGGGTGCTACTGGCAGTACTGGCTCAAGTGACAGTGGGTGCTGAGCCTCTGCCCCCTGCCAGGCTGGGGTTTGATGGCTGGGGGATTCTGCTGTCCCCCTGGGACAACAGCATTGCCTCCTGCCAGACCAGCTGGCCCTGCCATGTGACAGCTGTTGCTCGCCTTGGTCAGGCAGCAGCTCTGCACATCTGGGGGTCTCAGTCCACACCAGTGAGTGGGAGGTACCAATGGCACTGGGATCTGTACAGTGTCTGTGTCCCTGTCCCATCAGCTGGGAGGGTGGTTGTGGCAGGCTGGGGACACAGGGGCTCAGTGAAGCCGTGTGCCAGGACTGATGGGGGAGGGAAGCAGACCTAGTGTGTACCCCCAGGGGGCTAACCTTCTGTTCTAACAATCTGCAGGCAAAGGTATTACAGCTTCCAAGAAGGTCTGTGTGACTGGCTTGCTGGGGAAGGTCTCTGTCTGCCATGTCCAAGTCCCTGCAACAGCCAGCCCCAGGGCTTCTTATCAATGCCTGGCTCAGCCCTGGGCCCCACGGCCCCATCGCAGGCACAAGCTGGAGGGGAAGCCAGCGGGCAGGCCCAGCCAGGCACAGCTGCCGGTGGCACCGGAGGAAGTGCAGGTACCGGCTGCAACGTCATCTCAGGTGCAGGAGCGCTGCAGCACACCCACCCTGCTGCACCCAACCCCAGTCGAGGAGATGGACCCTGCTGCCTGCTGCTGCCACGGGAAGGGGACCCTGGCAGGCCAGGCACAGGAGGACTGGCCAGGGAGCATGGCCCAGGAGAGGCAACAGGATGCCCTGCTGCAGCACAGGTAGAGCAGGGGCCCTGGGGCAGGCAGCAGTGAGAGCACTGAGGTCTGGGGGTGCTTGTTCACTGCTGGGGTCCAGCCATGGACATGCCCCATCCACTGTGGGGTTCTTGGCGCCCTTTGGGCAAGACTGGACCCACCCAGGCACTCAGTGTTTGGAGATGTTGACCCCAGCCTTGGTCTCTGGTCGCTGCTTTCTCCCGTGTCACAGGAACCGGGACTGCGGACACTCAGCCCCGTCCTTCCTGGTGCCGCTGCAGCAGACTCCAGAGCATGGCTCCCCTCGGGCCACGAGCAGAAACCTCCAGGGGGTGGTAAGTGCTGGTGGGCTTGGGCAGCAGAAGCCCCCAGGTATGTGTGTGGAGCACGGTTCATTGTACCTGCTTCCTGAAGGCTTTGGTCTTTCCCTCTGCTCTGCCTTCACAGCAAAGTCCCCCTCTCCCCCCAGCCCAGCTGCTCTGGGGGTCTGGACACTGCCCCTGCCTCATGTCCCATCCACTCCTCAGGGCAGGGGGGAAGGGGAGCTGGCCCTGCTGTGCCCCCACCCCCAGCAGAGCCCAAAGGGCAGTGCTGTGTGCTGGCATGAAGCAAGGGATGCAGCAGCCCTGTGCTGGTGGGGGACCCTGCAGCTCAGAATCCCAGCACGGGAGCCCAGGACAGGCCTGTGGCAGAGTGACTTTGTCTTCCAGAAGCGCCTGGCACTGCTGGATGTCTTAGATCTAGGAGCCAGCAAGAGGCACCGGAGCTGCCCACGGACGCTCAGCACGCAGCACCCAGAACCACTGGGCCATCAGCAAGCTGGCTCTCTGGCCCCCAGCAGCCATGCTGGGAAGCTGGAGAGCCCCGTGAGTGAGGAAGAGATGGCCGGTGGCTGGGAGGAGAACGCTCCACACCTGGAGCGACACCTCTCTGTCCCCAGAGGTGAGGGGCTGCCTGGGGACCGGGGATAGGGACACAGCCTGCGGTGCATGGCCATGGCGCTGCCAGCTCCTGCAGCAAAAGCTGGACCAGACCCTGGGGTGACCCAGGAGGAGGTGGGTGGCCCCAAACAGGACTCCTGGCAAGCAGAGAAGCTTTGGCCCAGAGGCAGTGCAGCCTCATGGCCAGGGGCTGTCCCTCCTGCAGCTGTGTGGCCAAGGGGGGCAACCTCTGCCCCATGATGTCTCCCGGGGCTCCATGCACATCAGAGCCCTGCCAGCCTGGCTTTGGGGACGGGGTCTTCAGCAAGTCCAAGTGTGGGACAGGTCCTGGTGGAGGTAAGGGGGAGGTGCCCCAGGAGAGGTCTAACCCTCATGATCTGCTCCTTGTAGATGCCAGGCCCCAGACCACCAGCTCCTCCTCAGCGGAGGTCCCAGATTACTTGTGGTAAGTTTGGCTCTTGCTGTCATGGGGGTTCTCTGTTTCTCAGCACACTTTGTCCCAGCCCCACAGCATGGGACAGGCTGAGATGAGCTGCCTAACCCCCCATGGTGGCAGAACAGGCTGCAAACCAGCCCCTGGTCTCCATGGGGCCACACAGCCCTGCCTGCTCGCTGCCCCCCACACTAAGGGACTCAGCACGATGACGTGACACTGCCAGCCCCTGCCTCAGGTGTCCCGCAGGCCTGTGAAGAACATGCTTCTCCTGGTCGCTGCAGCAGGTACCGCGCTGTCTGCTCGGTGGAGCAGTGCCGAGCCTACGAGGACGCGTTCAGCGCCGACTACGGCGAGTACCGTGACCTGCACGCTCGTGTCAGCAGCATCAGCCGCAGGTTCATCCATCTGGGAGCCAAAATGAGGACCCTGAAAGAAGGAACGAAGGAGCGCAAGGCAAGGGGGAGACCTGGGGCACGATGGCATGATGCAGCCATGCTCTGGCTCTGCTCACCCGCTCTTTTTGGGTTTCAGGCACTGGAAGCTACAATCGTGCACGAGTACAGACATTTCAAGAAGGTGAGGCTGGGTGCAGGGCAGGGACCGTGTTCCCTCCTGGACACTGCCCGTAGAGATGTATTGTTTTTCCATTCAGACTTATCCAAACTACCAGCAGGAGAAGCACCGCTGTGAATACCTCCACCAGAAGCTGTCTCACATCAAACACCTGATCCTACAGTTCAAAGGAAGCGGGAGCTCCTAGACAAACCCCTGCAGCAATTCTTCTCTTCTTGCTTATGGGGACCTGTTCCAGAAGTGGTGGAGGAAGCAGATCCCTGAGGGTGCATTAGGTTAACGCTGAGGTTCAGGAGAGCCCCACAGCCCAGGAGGGCAGCCGGGCTGCTCCCACTGCCCTTTCAGCAGGGATGGGTGGGCTCCTGCCCCCGCAGAGCAGGTGGTCCTGGCTGCAGAGGACCTGGCTGTCCTTGTGAATGTTAGTTAAGTGCTCTCCCAGAGCTGGGTCAGCTTTCCACAGCCCACGTCAGTCACGTTTGCTGAGTTAACCTGTGAATCCTTCCTCAGATGTCTATTTCTGCTCAGCTGAAGCCTCATTACTGTTAGTTTAATTGCAGCACCACCGTAAGGGATACCTGGGTGTCCACTATCACTCCCCAACCCTTGCTCACACCTCGTCCTGCTTGCCAGAAAGTTCCACTGAACGGGTGCTTCCTTCACCTGCTGCTGGCCCCAGCACTCCTCAGGAGAGGGCTTTGGCCCAGACCCACTGAGGAACTAAACTGGTGCCACCAGGTCTGGCCCCAGACCAAGGAGCAAAGTGAGGATCAGAGGAGCTTCCCCTGGCTCCCCCAAGCCTGACACAGGACCCTGTCATGGGGGAGCAGAGCTCCATTTTGGTTTTACAGGAGGTAGTTGCCAGCAATCCCAGTAGAGCCCATTGCAGCCCCCTGCTCTGTGCAGCAACCCCTGATGCTTGCCCCCAGCTCAAGGACCACTCCGTGTCACGTCTATCCACCCCAACACACACCGGTGTCTGTTCTGGGGACAGAGCACCCAAGAGCCAGCAGCAGGGCACAGAGGGTAGATGCACGAGGTATTGGTGTAGCTGGGAAGGAAAGTGTTGTGTTTCAGCTCCAATGTGGCGTAGCTGTTGTCGAGAGAACCGTGTGCTGAGTGTTGTACGATCTACGGTACCTGGAGATTTCCAGCAGCAATAAATAATTGGTAGGCAGCCTTTGGAGCTGTGGGGGAGGAATCCACAGAGAAAAGCATCCAGCACTGGCTCTTACCATGGAAACTGCTGTCGCATGGCAGAGCCTTGAGACCACGGATGCTCCCTTCGGCTCACAGGCAGCCCCAGACGCCTGGAGAGAAAGGACAACAGCCCCTCTCTGGTCATTCCCCACCCCACCCCCACCCTTCCCTGTCAGCACCCAGGGGGGTGGGTGATGGCCCCCACCACAGCACCCTACTCCTCTCCCTCCCCCAGACCTCTTCCTGCCCAGAGAAGTCATGATCTTACACTTAACTGCTCTTAACTGTCCTAACTGCACACAACCCACAGACAAACACCCCCAGCAGAGCCCCCCTGTCTCTGGGGGCACATCCTTCACATCGCTCTTCCCTGCACCCAACTGCTCCTTCCCCGGAGCCCACTTATTGCTGCCACTGGCACAGCTGCTCCACTCCTTGCCCAACAGTCACATGGGGGACCACACACCCCCCAGTGCACCACAGCAGTGAAAGCATTTGTGACCACAGTCCCCATAAATGCAGCACCTGAAGCAGAGCACTTTGGGGCAGTCACTGCTGCTCCATCCTGGAAGGACTCACAGTGTCCCAGGTAGATGAAGAACGGGCCAAATGCTGAGCTTAATATCTCAAAACAGACTTCTTAAGGCTTTGGGGGGCAACCAGACTCACAGCAGGAAGCTGCTGGCTACCAAGAGCTGGACCCTGGTGTGGGGTTTGACAGGTCTCCTCAGGACAGCGACACTTGGTCTTAAGGGGGTCATTTTATTGTTTCACTTCTCCAAATGTACAAAAAAAATTAGAAAATAACCCTACCCCCCACCCCCTCCCAAACCACAAAACAAACCAGCCTGGGGAGCCCCACAACAGTGCAGCTAAGAGACGGCAGGAAATTAAACAGAACTAGGTACAGCAGCTGGGTCCCCGCATCCCACATGGTCACTGGCTCTCCACAACCCAGAACTGGCCCCAGGCTGCCCAGTGCTTCCCCAATTCACACAGAGCTCATCCTGACACAACGGCGAGCGGGTTCTTTACAAATCCTCCTTCACCTTCTTCTTGGATTTCTTGGTTTTATCTTCCTCCTGCAGCACGGGAGCGTTTGTTGCCTCCCGCTTCAAGTAGCTGATGAAGTCATTCACTTCTCTGCCACCCTGCAAAAGGCACAAGACAGTAAGGCAGGGCCTGGGCTCCCGGGGGGGGTCCCCTTTGCTTGGGGGGGTGCTCAGGTGCCAGGCAGAGATGGAAGTGACCTCAAGCAGGGCTCTCCTAGGGCTCTGCAGAGCACTCCCAGCAGGTACCACCGTGCACGTTCCCAGGGAAACTGATGGACAGAGGCCACCACAGCTCCAGAGGGGCTCAGCCTCATTTGAACACCTGGATGCTACTTCACTTCTTCACAAAACAGCAAAAGACTCACCTCGTACTTCTTTGGACTCTGCTTCTTCCCAGCTGGAGCAAAATAGATGGTGGGGAAGCTGGGGAAAGAAGAGACACTGGAGCTCCCAAAGTGCTCGGTTTTCTTTCAGACCCACAGGCTGGCCCGTGCCAAAGGGACACCCCCTGCCCTGCTCTGGTTTGACATGGTCACAGCTTCAGCAGCTCAAAGCCTGGTGTGCCCTCCTAAAAGCCTGGCCATGTCCAGAGCTGGCTGAGCTCCACTACACTCAAATTTGCTGGCTAAACTGCTGTCAGAAAAGCGAGCCCAGCTTTCTTTTCACACTGACAAGAGAATCCCAGCAGATTCAAAAGCAGAGGAAAGGGTTTGGCAAGACAGGCCTCCAGGCACAGCCAGGACACAGGAATGCCAGCGAGGGCTAAGGGCTGTCCTTTGCTTTCACTCCTTACTTCTTCACACTAAGCCAGCACCTGGAGTCACATACCCGTCGCCCCCACCCACCCTCCCACTGAGACTCCTCCAGCTCTTCTGTAGCCAGGGTTCAGGCAGGAGCCTGAGCCCACCCACTGACAGGGAGGTGTGACAACAGCAAGACCTACCCTCGGACTTCATATGGAGAAGGCACATCATTGGCTGTAGCATCCATTTTGGCAATAACAATATTGGGGTCTTTACTGAGCTGTTGGCAGAAGGAACTTGTTAGTGACCAATCCACAGTAATTAACACCAGGAACCCACCAATCAACATCATCCGAGGGAGTGATGTCCGACAGACAGCACGTGGTGTGCTAAAAGGTGAACACCACCACCATTTCCTTCAGCCTCAGGAGGGGCACAGGGAACAGTCCCTCCTCACCCAGAGGTAGAAGGGCACACCTCCCAGCAGCACCTGTGGAATCTGGTGTAACCTCTGGAGAACATTCATGCCAGAGAACAGCTCGCCCACAGCCCTAGGAAGTGAGCTGTGAGGATGTGGAGTGCTCAGGAAGGAGGGGTGTCTGATGGACAAAGAGCAAAAGGCTAGTCAGGTCTGGGAGAACAAATTTGTTTGCTTCAGTCATGGAAGTGTGCAGGGAGCATTAGCCTTCAGCACAAAGGAGACTTATGCAGAGGGAAAACACCCAAGAAAGAATTTTGCTTGCTGAGGCCAGTCACTGAGTGAGGGACTATTTATGTGCCACAGCAAGGGGAGCAGGCTAAACCTATGAGTGTGGCTGCTGCCATGCTCCAGATCCTGTCAAGGTCCTTCTGCATTCACAGTGGAGGCCAGAACTCACGGTCCTCGGGAAGGCATGGTTACGGCCTGTTGTTATGAAGACAGACCCCACAGGATTGTCTAGTGCTGCAAAATTCTGGTTTGTGTTTGCAACAGTCCTAGACTTACCTTCTCCCCCAATTCTTTGTATTTGGGCTCCAGGTTCTTGCAATGGCCACACCAGGGTGCATAAAACTCTATCAGGACATCTTTGTCTTCTGCATTAACGATTTCATCAAAGTTCTCAGCGACCACCACCTGATAATGTTTGGTCACACAAGTTAGTTTTTCCCCAAGTCAAGAACAGGCTGTAACACGATGTGCTCCCCACGCTCTGCCCTCCCACAGCACGACCCTCGCTGCACCTACACGCCAAGCAGCAAGATGACCAACACACGACTCCTCACCAAGCTGTAACACCCTGTCCTAAGGTACCAGCACTACCTGCAAGTAAGGTTTGCATCTGGTTTCTCATAGGAGGAGGACAAAATAATGTCTTTTTATCCCTGCAAGTTCTAGGCTGAGGAATCAGTTTGTCCAGCTACTGAGGCAATCCCCATGCACACATAAATAAAGGAAGTCACTGCCTGTAAGGCCCCCACCATCATAAAGCCAGGCCATGGGATGGTTCCAGTCAGGGCAGAATTTACTGTGATGAGTGAACGGCAGGAGTTATAACACTCCCCTGTGATGAGATGAACATCTTACTCTTTAGAAAGGAAGCCAGGCCATGAGGGAGCACAAGGCAAGTCAGAGACCTTTGCGTAATCCCTGTAAAGCTGGATGATCCAGCCCCCCGAGAGCACACGCAGAGCACCCTGTGCTCCAGCAGCAGTTACTCTGCTGAGAGAACAGAACAGAATCAAAACCACAAGCTGCATTTCTCCCTTGGCTCAGGAAACTGCAATTCAATAAGGGAGTGAATTCTCCTTCCCTCTGTTGCAGCAGACGCTTCTCAAGAGGCCACAGGGCGGCACTCGCCGCGTGAGACACCAGCGCATGACTGGAAGCTGCGGCTGAACAGCATCTTTTCACCCACGGGCAGGAGCTGCTGCTGCACTTGATGCAGCACTCACCTTGACGGGGCCGTCGTTGCTTTCAGGGACAGGCTCTGATTTCAGGTACTTTTTCAAGTTTCCATCGAAGTAATCTTGCAGGAATCTCTCCAGAGCCTTTCCATCACGGCTGAAAGGGAAGTGACATTTTACAGCCACCGTCACACGTACAGGATGAGAGGGGAAAGCTTTCAAGGCCAATTTAAGCTCCTTCCGCCCACAGAACAGATGCCACCTGCATCTCCCAGAACACCAGCCCAAGGCTGGCTTAGAAAACCCCAGAATAAGTGCAAAGGTGCCCTTAAGAGTTTTAAGGCTGGAGGCACATCCCTTTCTAAGTTTTAGCCCTCCCAGCACACTTAAGTTTCTTTTTCCAAGATGACAGATACAACCATTTCCTCTGCCCTTTAATGCACCTTAGTTCCTAAATAGACACTTAACTATCTTGAATTAAATTATCTAGCTCTGTGTAACAGGAGGGGCTGCCAGCTCTCTACAGGGCAGAACACATGAGTAGGAGTCATTTTGACCCTGTGACCACTTCTCCCAGCTGGAACACCCAGCTTTCCTGTTTCCTCTGAACTAACCAAGTATGATCTGGTCAGATCTCCAGACCAAAGTCCATCAAGTGAGAGGCAACACCGCTAAGTTCGAAAACTTACGAGAATTCTTCCTGCATGACATATTTATCTCCTTTAGCAGTTCGGATGGCAACCACCGGAGCCTCACCCACGCTGCTGTCTAGACCAAACTCTGAAAGCTCGTGGCTAAAGGTTTTCCGACTAGCAACAGCAAAAGACAGTTTGTGGCCAGCATCTAAGAACTTCTTTGCAATCATCATAACTCTGAGGGGAAAACAACAACAGAACATACAAAGCATTATTCCTTGGAACATTTTCTTCCACATGGCGTATCACCATTCATGACGAAGTACACTACACACTGGACAAGGAATTCAGGTATGAATAACAGGAGAAATTGCGTCAACCGAGCAATGGGACAGCCCTGACACAGGGAGCAAGTGACTAGGGCTGATTAACCCCTGTCACTCCATACCTGTTGCGCCAATAGTTGGAGCCCTTCGCATTCTTCTCATAGTCCACATCATAGTATGCCACCAGCAAGTCCTTCCCCTGAATCAAGTCTTTGTTGTCTTCAGTCATGTGTGGACAGATGCCAAAGCTGCCAATGAGACAGAGGTATCATGGCCCAGAACCCACCAACCCCAGAAACAGGCCTGATGCACCACACTCTGGTTTCCCATTCCAGAACATTAATTGCCAGTTATCAGTAAGACCCAAGTAAAAAACACTTTGCCCATTCATGTACCACGTTATTCCAAGCCCAATCTCCATCTCCAGCCATAGCATCAGTGGCTGTACCTGACCTAAGGAAGGCCAGAGCTGGCACACTTCTCTGGAAGCTCACAGCTTTTAAAGAGAAGTGTGGCTATTAGAATAGGGGCAGCAAATGCCAACAGCCACACCACACCAGGCTTTCCAGAGAGAAGGTGGTCCCCAAAGAAGATGGAGTGGGCAGAACAGCTCTTTTGGACACCGCGCAGGAACTGCAGCAATGCCTGTTAGAGAAAACAAGTTCTGACAGGGCTGAATCCAGCTGGGGCCTGTCTGTCACCTTCTCTGGGGAGGAACCACTCACATGTTCTCCTGGATGAACTTCTTGATCTTTACACTGGTGATTTTGTCTTCTGTGTACTTGATGGAGCTGTCCTCAAACTTGTTTGTCAGGCGTGGAGGGCGAAATAAGACTATACCCCTGAGAGGAAGCAGGTATCGTAGATTAGTTTAGCATATCCCCGGGTTTCCAAGGGTGGCAGCCAGAAATGAGAACCCAACCTCCAGTGACCACCCACACTCACTGTTCACAGACTGCCCAGTTACTAGGTGGCACTGCTGCCTTACATTTGCCTCTCAGATGCTTCTCCATTATTCAGACAGGCCACAACAAGAAACAAAAAACCCCACCATAACAAGCAACAGGGAAGCAAAACCCCTTGGTTGAGATACTTCCCACCTGGAGGCAGACTTTAACTCTCCAGAGCCTGCAACCATTTGTACCTTTTATCTCAATTCTGGAGAGATAAAAGACATGCCACCAGCAGTTGGGGAAGAAACAAGACCTTAAGCTACGTTCAGTAACTGGGATCCATGAATTTGTTCCAGATGCCTCAGTAACAGGAAATCCTGGTGTTAAGCAACTTACTCTCCATCTTCATCATACTTCTGCACCAACTGGTCCTCACTGGTGTGTGCAAAACGGTAGTTGTCTCTTAGGTTGTTGGCTGCTTTCATGAATTCCGAATAAGCATCACCAGAGGCATCTCCGAAGAAACCTGCAGCAGACAGAGAGATGGTGACCCCAAACCAACTCAGCAGCAATCACTGTGCAAGCCCTTGTCATTCAGCTCCGCAACACGCTGAAAGATTATTCCTCAGTCAAGTCCTCCAACACGTCTTCAGGCCTTCATCTTTGACAGCTTCTCTCCTGTTGTTCTCGGAACCTTTCTGTGTTCCCTCCCTTCCACCAGCAAAAAGTTACTCAGGAGTCTGCCCTGCTCAGTCGCTCAGCTGAAAGGCCATCGTCCTCTGAGCACCAAGATGCCCATTTGTAACGATGTGACACCGCTAGTGACAGCCACTGCCAATGCTACTTCATAAAAATGCATTTGTGAATGCTGATCAACACCCATCCAGTTCCGCTTGCGAGATGGTACCTGATCTGCACAGGAGAACTGCTCTGGCCACTTGTCAAGCATGATCAAAGCATACGATGCTGACAGCCTGTCCTGAGACACCACCTAAATGTACCTTCTAGCAACCCAAAGTGACCTGTTGTCAGCCAGCCAAAAGCTTTAAAAAAGCTACACTGTGGTGCCAGGAGGTCTGACAGATACTCAAAGAATCACTGGAATAAAACAAACAGGTTGCAAAGAATCCCAGAGGTCACTCAGTCTCACCTCCTGCGGGACCAGCCTCAGAGCAGATCAGGTTGCTCAGAGCTTTGTCCAGCTAAGTTTTGAAAATCTCCCAGACCAAAGGTTCCAAAACCCCTTTGGGCACACGTTCCAGAGCTTTATCGTTCTTATTGTGAAAGAGTTTTTTGCTAGAATTGCTTTTGCTGTAGCTTGTGATACTGCTTGTCTTTTCACAGTGTAGTCCCCAAGACACCTCCGTTCGGCTGCACCAACTCTACTCACCCACCACAGATGCATCTTTGTCACCGATGAATTTCTCAAAATCAGCCACAGAATTGAGAGCCACCGAAGCAGGTCCTGCCTGTTTCTTGAGATGACTGACAATCCCATCTTAAAAGAATAAAGGTAAATGATTAAAGCAGTCAGTATAAAGTTTCACATGATGTTTTCAAGCTTCCTAAAAGAAACTTGTTTCTGCAGAATCCATACACCTCTCCCATACGATAAATATGATGTGAATTAAAGGAGCACTATCACCAACTTCACACAGCAACCTTCTAGCATTTTCCAGTTACTGCACATCAAGAGTACTAGGTGTTAAAGATAACATGGAAACCTTCACCTTTAAAAGGGAGCTTTAAGTGATACTAAACATCCAGGGCTCTGCCAGCACAAAGAGTTCTGCAAAGGGCAAGGGGGGGTTGCGTGTATAGGCAGCAACCTTCTTTGTGTCCCTCAACACAAATAGTGTCCCTGACACAGGTCTGTTAGATGTGGGTCTGCCTCTGGCACCATTTCAGCAAGACAGACTCTTGCTGATGAGCTCTTACCTGCTGTCCTGGGCCCATCGTAGGTTCCTGCCTCTTCTCCATCTCGAAAAATCTTTAAGGTGGGATATCCACTGACTCCATACTTATTACAGGTGTTTGAGTTTGCTGTGCAGTCCACCTGAAGGAAGAGGAACATCGCTATTCAGTGACCGTGCCAGTCATACACACAAAATAAAGGGGCTTTGCCATTGGCCACATTATCACAGAAGTCTAGAGGGTCTGAAAGCTCTTGGGTGTCTTTAACCAAGGCTGGATTTATTCAACAGAAAGTGTAAGGATCGACAAAGCAGCTGCAAGACCAAAAGCTGGAGAAGGAGGAAGCACAGGTGTAACAATAAGCCCCGAAAAATTTTTGAGGAAATACTGAAAAGGTTAAGTAGGTGCAAGTTTGGGCAGACTACACACAGAAAAATACTAGAAAGGGTAGATCCTTGTAATCAATGACAAGACTTAATGGGAATCAACTGTTCTCAGCACCTCACCAGTACTAAAGTGCCTACAACACCTGCAGAAGACAGTCTGACCTCACCTGACAAGGAGGTCATGGTGCCAATAGACCATGCCACTTCCCAGAAAGGAAGAGGAAGACTCTGATTTGAGAAAACCATTCAAGTTTTCAGGCATAAAACAAAGCTCCTGTACAGCAACCCTGCCTTTTCGAGCCCAGTACGGGCCAGCTTTCGGGCTGGATCGCGGGGCTCACAGGAGGCTTCTTCCCCCACCCCGGGCGAGTCCTCTGTACGCTGCAGTACACACCCCGCCCCGCACACCCCGACCGGCAGCGGCCCTCGCATCCTCTGGCTTCCAGATCCTTCCCCGGCCTCCGAGTCCTCAGAGACGGTGCCCGTCGCTGCCCCCAGACCCCAAGGCGGCCGCGGCGGCGGCGGCAAAGCCCGTGTTCGGCCCAAGCCGGCGCCGCGAACCCTCACCTTCACCAGCGGCACGATCCCCTTCAGCCTGGTCGCAGCCGACTCGTACTCCGGCGCCAGCCGCTTGCAGTGCCCGCACCTGGGAAGACACAGCGGGGTCAGGCCTGCCCGGAGCCCCCGGCCCGCCCTCGCCCCAGTCCCTTTCCCCGCCCGGGACGAGCCCTGCACCCCCTTGCCAGCTCCGCACGCCCCCGCTGGGCCCTCACCAGGGCGCGAAGAACTCCACCAGCACCAGCCCCGGGCGCTCGGCCAGGCCGCTCTCGAAGTCGGCATCGCTGAGCTCCGCCACATCGGATGCGCGGGCGCCGAGGGCGAGGAGCGGGAGCAGCAGCAGGGCAGCGGGCGGCCGGGGCGCGGACATGGCGGGGCTCCCTCCTCGGCGGCGGCGGCGGCGGCTGAACAGGGCCGGGGGCCGCAGAGCCGGAAGTCCCACCCCCCCCAAGCCGGACCTGCCGTGTGGCAGCTCTCCGTTGGGCACCGCGCCGCGCGTCAGGCCGGCCCCAGCCAATGGGCTGCTGATATGGGGGGGCGGTGCCAGCTACGGCGACCACGCCTCTCCCTCCCCCGGCTGCCGGGTCTCGGGGCCACTCGGAAAGGGGGTGGGGGGGGTGGAGAGCGGCACCGAGGCTCGACCCGGGCCCCTTCCCGAGCCCCGGCTCTGTCCCCCGCCGCCCGGCCCCGCCAAGCCGGCACCGTCCCGTTTGCGGGGCTGCTCTGAGCCCGCCCCGCCACGTGCCTTCTCGGAAATCCCGGGAGGAATTCCCGTTCCCCGAACATCCCCGGCAGCGGGAAGAGGCTCTGGAGATGGCACTTCAAACCGCGGGGTGACAAAGCTTGATCCTCCCTGTGACAGAAACAAAATCATGGCCGGGGCTGGTTTTGCCCCGCGGAGGTGGGTCCCAAAGGGCCGCAGCGGGAGCGGGGCAGCAGAACCGGGGGAGGCTCCCGAGAGGAGGCTTGAGCCGCGGGCAGCCTGGAAGCCCGTGAGGTGCAGTCGTTACACACCACGGCCTTCGAGAGGAGTTTTATTTCTGAACCAGCGTCCTTTCTTCCCCCGCATTCTGGAAAGGATGAAAAACGAGACTTTGAGGCTTTCCTTTAAGGAAAGAAAAGCTAACCCACACCGTTACAATGTTCTCCAGTTCTCACAGAAACCTGCAGAAAGTGTTCCACTGGCCTTAGGGACTGAGAAATTTGTCCCACAATAACAGGTTCTTTTTTCACTTTGCTCCAGAGTGCTTCAAATGGCCTAATTAAACACACACAGTAAGTGTTGTAAGGTCTGTCTCGTTAATTGTTGCACCTCAGAGAGAAAAATGACCAAGTTTTACACAAGCATGCAGCGATCTGTCCCATGGAGCTGGTGCACTGGACAGAAACTTTCTACACTTCACTGACGCTGACAAATACGTGCAAATTGCTTCTTACTAAACCAGAAATCTCTTAGGACTACTAAGGTTCAGAACACTGGAATATAAAAATATATACATATATATCCATTTGCATGTATTGTGATGCTTATAGCAATAGCAATGAGAATTCCATTCATATATATACAACAGGATTAGAATGGCTATTTCCCTAAATAAGAGACAGTTACTGGGCTTAGGCGAACCCTGTCTTTTAAAACAACAGCCCTTACCCCTTCCAAGTCAAACAATCCTTAGAGGTGACTTGTAGTATTGACTGTCCACCCTCCCCCCGCCTCTAAAACAGCATTCCAAAATCACACTAATTTGTCTCTAAATTCATAAACCTTGTAATAACAAAAGTGAATGTGCACTTTCCCCCTGTTTGATTTGTTAATGGGTTTAAAACTGCTTGCTGGTAACAGCCAAAACTTCTGTCTTTGTCCATACTACTTTCAGCCTGTGGTAAGGAAGAAGGTGCTTCCAGGCACCTCTCAGGCCCCCGCTGTGGAGTAACAGCCCTTCAGTAATGCAAAAATTGATGGAAGAGTGAAATGTGCCTCTAATATTTTCACATGCATTCTCAATTTGAGTTTCCTCCCTTTCATTTAGGAAGAAAATTACTCATATGGAGACGAGTGCGTGGGGACCATCATCTCACACCTACTGGCTGTTCTCAGGACCACACACAATCACCTCTTGAGTCAAGAGCAGCAGTTGGGCGGCCAACAGCACCGCAGCTGAGAAAAGGAAAAGCAGGCATTTAACAAACTGAGAGGGAAGTTGGCATTGGCAGGAGCTGATATTGTTCAGCAGGAACCAGGTCCAGGACATTTTGTGCCCAGCAGGAGCAGCCACCAGAGCTTTGGGAAGGGGTGTTCAGAACGACATCAGGGACATCCATGAAGCCGAAGCAAGGGAAGCAGAAGGATGCTCTGCCCAGGCTTCAGGCTCGTGCTGTTCCGTAACAAGCCACCAACTGCGTGTTTGTCCGAGGAATGTCCTGCGTTGCCTCTGGGATGGGGCGAGAACCTTGGGGTCTCTCCAGAGCAGAGGAAAGGCAGCAGTTCTACATGGGAAAAAACATGCAACGCCACTTTCACTGTGCCTTTCTATGCCGTGGATGGTCATACCCTTCAGAATGCCAGCCCAGCTTCCCCCGCAGTCATGCTTCTAAAGAGAACAAACACTTGACTCTTTGAACTAAGAATAGGTATTATTTCGTGCACAAACTATTTCTGGTTTACAACAAGATAATTTTCTTTTTTTCTTCTCTGAAAAGCTAACTTCTGCAGCTGAGAGCATCTTGTGCGACAAGATAAAAGTGAGAGTTATGTTACTTGCAAGAAAGGTGTAAGCCCCTGACGATTCTAAGGGTTGTAACGGCGGAGTTCCTTAGAGGGAAGATACTGCTTTTACACTCGCTGTGACACAGCTCCTTGCTTCTATTTATACACGCAGCTGGAACTGGAAAGTCATTATCTGCTTTTATTGCACCGTATGATTGAGCAGCTTTTTTAAAAAACTGCCACTAGATGGTGCTCTGGCTTAAATCCCAAATCTGCGGCATTTCCCGGTGCCCCCCCCTCCCCGGTTCCCGGGCCCAGCAAAGCGCGTTCGGCTCCAGCGGGAGGGAGCACGAAACTGGGGAGCTAAATCCTTTTCGTTCAGGCACACAAAGCCTTTTCCGAACCCCGAGTGCGTTTTTGCCGTGTTTTTGTCTCAGACGGTGGCAAGCATTTGCTTTAACATTACATTTAGTCACTTCTGGCACTTCAAAGCCCCAGCAGAGTCAGGTCGCGCTGACTGAGAAAAACGGTGTCATTTTCGTTCCTGTCAGAGGCGTCTCTTTTTCCAACATACTCCAGACAGAAGATGATGGAGTAACAGCAAAACTACCCAGGTACAGAGACCGTAGCTCATATCCTCCCTTGCGTGAAAGACAGATTTTCCTCTTCTTTGGTGAAAAGCGTTTAGCCTGTGACGTGTATTTTTTATTCAAATGAATGCAATCACAGCTGGGCACCACATTTACTGATCCAGCTGTCTGCCAGGAGCTGAATATTCACACAAGTAAGTACAAATATGCCTATCGTGCAGTAAAACCACGAGAGCATCGCTGTCGGACTCACGGGTCTCAGTCACACCAACACCCTCACAAGAAACAGTATAAAGGTGCATTTGGAAAAAAAAAACAAACCAACAACAAAACCAAACAACAAACCACCAAACTCTTGCCTACAGACACTGATTCAGGAATAGGAACTATTCCAACAAGAGGAGTTAAGACACTCCACGTTTTTTAGCTAACGAATGACTGAGCAAGGTAGGACTAAGAGGTTCAGGTATAAACTACTGAAATTATCCCTGTCTGAAGTAAAATGCAAACCAACTTTGTTCTTCCTCCCCCCTCTGCACCTGTCTTCAATGAAAAACAGCTCTGAGGTTCATGTACCTCTGTGCAGGTTTATTGTCCCTGCTTTATATATTGGACTCTAACACCATTGCTGCTGAACACAGAGGAAGCAAAGAAGTCTTAATTCAGTTTAGAATTGAAAGTAACATGAATACAGGAGCATGTCGGTGTTGTCTCTTTTAAAGAATGAACTACTACTCTGCTCCCCACCCTTGAATTTACTGTTTTGATGCTCTGTGGGGCTATTGACCTAAATCAAGTGTCAAAATCATAAAGAAAGGGATTTCCTTCTAAGCGGAAGACAAAAGTTAGCATGTTAGAAGTTGTTCCTGGAGTTTTTTTAAATAAACTTACTAAGTAAAAATACATATGCCATTCTTTGATTTATGATTTGGGAAATACTGATATGCAGCACTACTATAAACTAATTTGTTGCGATAAAGATATGCTCAGTCACGCTCACCAGCAGCCACGGACACGTCAGGCCATCAGTGAGCGCTGCTCCTTCACCCTGCCTCACCTCAGGGGCTGTTGGGCAGGAGGGCACATGTGACAGAGCCATTGTCTTCTTGCAGCAGCTTTACAGGTGCCGATATGACTGTCCCCATTCTCCTCACCACGGCTTAACCTACTGCAGGAAGCTTGGAAGGTGCCGAGTTTGACCAAGTTCATCAGCAAAACCTACACCATCTTTTGGGTGCTGTTCCGGCCCTTTCTCTTCAAGAACATCTCTGTGTGTGGCCATCATGGGCGAGTGCTGCGGCCAGGCCAGCTGCCAGCCTCCTCCCGCAGAGCCCCCAGATGCCTTACGGGGTGCTTTTTTTGCCTAAGCACCAGCAAGGCCACGACTCCTTGTGATGGTCTCGCCCTTGCCCTGCGGGGACCCTGGAGAAGCCCGGAGAGCCGAAGCGGTGCCTCCATCGGGGTCGGGTGAGGACACGCTGAGTCTGGGCAGGAGGAGCAAGAACCAGAGGGCTTCTCCCCGAGCGAGGGCCCGGGATCGGAGGACACAGCTCGGCCCTGCCCCGGACACCTCTGACGACGCCCCCCCGCTTCCCCGCGTGAGACACCGAGCAGATCTGCCGGGCTGCGCGGGGCCCGGCTCAGCCCCGGGCTCAGGAACGGGGAGATCCCGGCTCCCTCTCAGCCGGAGCCGGCGCTGTCGGGCGGGCGTCCCTCCCGCCGGAGGTCACCGAGCCCGGCGCCGGGCAGAGGAGCCTTCGCTCCTGCCGGGAGCGCTCCCAGCTCCAGCCGCCGACAGCGCCCGCCGGTGCTGCCCTCCTGCCCGACGCCGGGCAAGTCTCATGGGTCGCAGGCGTCGGTGCCGAGGTGGCAGGGCTCGTCCTGCCCGGCCTCGACAGCCCCGCCTCAGCCCCACCGCCCGGGAAGAGCCGCCCGTCGCCGACGTTAAACCGGCACCGCCCGCCCCCTGTGTCTCCCGTTACTCCTCGCCGTCGCGGCCGAGCCCCGCACGCCACGGGGCCGCCAGGGGGCGCTGCCGGCCGCTCCGGGGCCGCCGCGGCGGAGCTGGGGCGGGGGCTCCCGATCCTGTCACCCCCACCGGGACCGCCGCCTTTGCGCCGGGGACACCCAGCGCGGGGGCTGCCCCCACAGCCGTCCCGGACAGACGGGCTGTCCCCGGCCTGGGCAGCGCCCGCACCCCGGGCAGACCCTGCGGCCCGGCTCCGCCTCCAACCCGGTCCTCCGCATCAATAACGCAATAGCCCTGCGCCGTCTGCGGCGAGTCAGCCCCGCCGCCGCTTCCAGCGCCATCGCCCCAGCTGGTGAAGCGCTGGGGGCCGGGAGGTCGGGGGGCGGCTGGCCCCCGTGACGGGCTGGCCCCCGGACCTGGGCCGTGGTGTCTGCCTTCCAGCGGCAGCGCGGGGCGAGCGCCCGGGACCGGGTAGTGCCCGAGCTGGTGAACCCGGGACACCTGCCCTACGGGCTACCGACGGCAGCTCCCGGCCCCAGCTCCCTGCCCACACGTAGTCCCTAGTGCCCCACCCCGCCCCAGAGCAGGGCAGCCCCAGTGCCACCCCCAGACCGTTCCCCATGGAAACAGTGGCTCAGGGAAACACCGGGGAGGGCTGCTGAGGGCAGGAGCAGGAAACCAGAGCCTGGTGGGCGTCCCTGTGGGGGCAGAGGGCACTGTGGCGATCGGCGAGTGCTGGAGAGCAGCGATAAGGAGGAGACGGAGCCGTGGCTACAGCAGCGCAGGTTTATGGGATCAGGCCTGGCGCATTGTGGGCAGCAGGACACAGCAACATGCTGGGCACAGAGATGGTATAAGCTACAGGGAGAGCCGAGTCCCGTGGGGCTGGCGCTGCCTTGGTCCAGCTCAGTGTCGGAACTGCGGGACCGCAGGGGGGATGCGGATGTCCTGCCCCTTCTCCAGCCGCCGCTCGCAGTCAATCAGGTAGTTCACACCGTCTATCACCAACTGCACCAGCTCCACCTGCACCAGGAGCACACACGTCCTGACTCAGGGGCTGTCCTGGGAGACAGCAGGGTGCCCGCTGGCCCCACAGCACGCAGGGCAGGCGCTGCCACCCCCCAGCCCCACGTGCTGGCCCCAGCACGTGGCTCTGGAGACATTTGGTTGCACAGGACTGTCATGCACACTGTCCAGAACCTCCCTCCCCACAGGCAGCTCTGTCCAGCACCCACCTCTGACTTCCCCAGCCGGTCCAGGTTGGAGATGTCGAAGATGCTGCCGGAAGCCGCGGTGTCCACGCCACCCGTCCCACGCTTCTGTAGCCGGAGGTTCTCCAGGATCTTAGGGAAGCGGCTGTCCTGGTGTCCAGAGAAGGTGTTGGTACTCAGTGGGACCAGCAGCAAGGGAGTCGGGGCTCTGCAGCCCACTGCCCTCTCAGGCAGCCCCCGCTGCTGCTCACAGGATCCCATCACCAGGCTCATAATCCCCCCAGAGAGCCCTGCCCTGAGCAGAGACAGGCTGACACCTGGGTCCCTGGTCCCTCTAGCCGCAGATGCAGACATGGGCTGGACCGTACACTTCCTGGGGGGACCTGAGTGAGGTTCCTGCACTCCTCATGTGCCTGGGTTCCCCACACCCCAGCAGCTGGGGCTCCCCACAGAACCAGCTGTGGTAATACCTTGCTGAGCAGTGGCAGCTTGATGTGGACACCCGCCCGCAGCCCAGTGCCAAGGTTGGAGGGGCAGGTTAGGATGTAACCCAGCCTCTCGTTCCACATGAACTCCCAGCCTCGCTCCTGGATCAGCCGCTCCACCTGCAGGGGTTGAGGCACAAGCAGTCGTTCGGCCCCTGGCACAGCATGGCTGCTCCATGGGTGCTGCCCAGCCCAGCCAAGCACAGGGGCCAGTGCTGCAGTGGCCCCATGTGTCCTGTCTGCCCTCCACCAGGCTGGTGCAGCAGGGCCTGGCAAGTTCTCACCTCCTTCAGGCCCCGACAGAACCGTTCAAAGACACGCTTCATGTTGCCACCCTTCTCCATGGAGATGACACGTGTGTGGTCCTCCTCGTTGATCCAGATCAGGAAGGTCTTCTCATTGTTGTGCCTACAGATAGGTTGGAGTTCGGCTGCACTGACAGAGCCCCTGTGCCCACCAAGCCACTGGTGCCAGCCCTGCCTGTGCCCCTTCTGTCCCTGCAGGTGCCAATGCTGCTTGGTGGTCCTGGTGCTCTGCCTGCACCCATGGCTGGGAGCGCATTGCCGGAGCAGAGCCTGGCAGTGGGGCAGGCAGCCAGGAGATGCTGCTGGAGACGGGCCAGGGCACATCCCCACACACCACTGTGGGTGATGGATGCCAGTTCCAGCAGGCAAGTGCCACAGGGAGGAGCGGCGTGGTGCCAGTGTGGTGCCAACCCTGCCTGGGCTGAGGATGGGACCACGGCTCCTGCACTGCATGGGTGGCAGGAGGGGGCTGTGAGGTGTGGGGTGCACATCAGGGCGCTGGGTTAGGGGGCAGCTGGAGCTGGGGACCACGTGTGCTGTGGAGGTGTTTGCTGTGAGGCTGCTCTAAAGGTGCGGTGCCAGCGAGGGCGGCGTGGGCAGGCTGTCACTCTGCGGGTGCATGAGATGCTGCGTGGGATGCAGGGCTGTGCAGAAATGCTGTGAGGGAGCAGTAAGATGCAGTGCTGGGAGGATAAGATTGGGGGCAGGCAGGGGGTGCAGGGATCCAGGGGGAGCGCTGGGGATCAGCTGGGCAGAAGAAGGCAAAGGTGGGGTTTTGTCAGGTCAGAGCACGGGGTGCTACAGGATTGTGAGTGTGGGCAAGACCCAGAGCAGGGGCTGGCTCTGAAGCCCCAGTCCTTAGGAGGACACTGTGGTTCATGTACAGAGCAGATGGCTGCTGACGGCAGCGCACAAGGGGCTGGCTCACAGGCCAGGAGTGAGCAGGGACAGCCTAGCTTGATGTGGCCACCAAGCCTGGGGTGAGCATGGCCCAGGGGTCTGCGGGAAATGTGGACAGTGTGGCTAGGGCAGCTGGACTGAGCAGCAGTGCCCCCCACCTTCCTGCCCCACTGACTCCCTGATGCCAGGGCAGATCCTCACCAGATCCCTCGGGCGTCGGGCCAGTCCCGGGCCATTCCTGCTGCCGTCAGGAGCGGGGACACCGGCTTGTCGAAGAGGAAGTGGTCCTGGAGGGAGGCAGAGTCACCAGGGCTGCGTGGCTAGTGCCAGGGTACCCTGTCCCAGGCACAGCAAGCTCACTTGCCATCCCCACCTCTGGGCAGGAGGCCCTGCCTTCCCAGCCAGGGAGGCAGGAGGCTGCTGGTACACAGCCCACCCAGTACCAGGGGCTAGTGGGGCACCAGCCGCGTGCCATGAGCCCACCTTCCCCAGGGTAGGGGCACAGGACAAGAGATAGAGGGGGCATGCTCAGCAAGATCCATCCTCCTCCAGCTCGGGAGGGCTGAGTAGCACCTTGAGCATCCTCCACACTGTGGGGTGGCCTTGCTGGGGAAGGATGTGCTGGTCCCACAGGACAGGGGGGCTGAGAAAGGAGGATATGGCCTCCCAGAGAGGCAATACCAGGGAAGAAGTCCTGCCGGCAGCTTCTCCAACTCACATCAATGAGCTGCTGCTGCTCCTTCTCTGTCATCTCACTGAGCCGGTAGTACCGTCCCGCCAGGTCTCCAGTGAGGCCATTCAGCGCATCCACGGTCACCTTCTCCACCTCCCGCCGCTCGGCACGGGTGCAGGCTGGCGGCAGGCTCAGCCCACGGATGCTGCGCCCAGTCCGGACTCGGGATGAGAGCACGTAGCGCTCATCAAAGTGGCCAAACTTTATCTGGAACAGACACGAGCCACAGGACACTTATGGGGTGGCACTGGTGCTGGCAGGGCCCTGTCCCCGTGCTGCAGCCCAGCTCGCGCACCTTGGTGGCATCCAGGTCTGTGATGTGCTTCATGGTGCGGGGGTTGTACCCGTTGTGCCGCTCCTGAATCACGGGGTCGAACAGGTCAGCAAAAACCTGGAAGCAAGTGGGACAATGTGCAGCACTGCAGACCCAGTGCCCCATGGAGCCCCTGCCACGGGCTCAGTGCAGCCCCTTGTCACTGTAGGGGGACACAGAGGGTGGCTGGAGCCACATTGTGTTCTGCAATGCGGTGGCAATCCATGGGGACAACACTGCCCGGGCAAGTGAGGGCTCAGGAACAAGGAGGGAGAGGTTGCAGGGCTCTAGGAACCGCTGTTCTGTGGGAGCCCTGTGTCCACAGGGACACGCTGGGGCTGGCCCAGAGACCCCTCCAGCCACCCAGGCTGGGCAGGACGAGGTGGCAGTAAGATCCTGGACTGGTGGAGGTACCGCAGGCACCCTGGAGAGCCTAGAGCATGGCAGGGCTCTGGCTGCCACTCACCTCGTAGGCTTCTTCATCGCCAGCCACCATGCCCACAGTCTTGATGAAGGGGTGGCCGGGGTTATCGACACCCGTCTGGATGCACTGGTCCAAGGTCCAGCCATTGGGGGTTGCCTTGTCACACAGCCTGGCGTAGATGGCTGGTGTCAGGTTGCTGGCCATGCAGTTGTTGTGTTTCCGCAGGTCGGGGTACTCAGCACTGTGGGGGGAGAGGCTGGTTGAGTACTGTGGGGCCAGGGGACCTCAGCGCTCCTGTCCTTGCCCCACAGAGACCCTCAGGCAGGGGAGCTCTGGGCAGGGAGGTGAAGCTGATCTGCTGGTCCATGGCAGCAAAGGCACCTGGGAGAAGGAAGGCAGCCACTGGCCCCGCACAGCGAGGGCAGGGAGCAGCCTGAGCCAAGGGCTGACATTGCCATAAGGACAAGAGTCCATGAGCAAATCTGGACTGTTGTTAGGGTGCGGCTCCTTATCAGGGCCCCGGAGTTGGGAAAGCCTGCCGGGCAAGCGAGGGGCCACGTCAGCCACAGCCTGCAATGGGGCACAGGCAGCTGCAGGATCCTGTGCACAGGCCATGGAGTAGGGGGGCTGCCCACAGGGATGGTGGCTGCTCTTGCTGCCCCATTATGCGGCCCCAGGGCCTGTCCATGCAGCAAGCAGGGGGCACGCAGCCTGCGGGGGCCCTGGCATGTGGCCCCTGGGCCCCCTGTCCCTGGGGACAGGGGATGTGTTGACCCCAATCTGCAGCCGGTGGGAACCGCACCGCTCCTGTGCAGTTTATTGTATTAGGGGGGACGCTTTCCTCTAATCAGCTTAGTGGGAGGCCGTCTCCTGACCTCATTCCCACTTTAGACAGGCTTCGGGCTTGTTCCATGCTCACACGGGGGGGATTGGCAGGGCAGGACCCCGAGAGCACTCTCCTTCACCAAGTTCCTCCTGCTGGGAGGTAGTGCCTCTGCTTGCCTCAGTGGGACAGAACTGGCCATTAACAGCCCAGGCAACCTTGCTGGTGGCCAGAGGGGGTCCCACAGCCCTGGGAATGCCTGTCTCCTCTCCCAGTCGGGGCACCGCCTTGTGTGTGGGAGTCCATGTGGAAGAAGATGAGCTGGGGTTCATGCAGGTCCAGGTGGGTGGGAGCAGCAGGCGGCCACCATCCCCAGCAGGGAGTCCTGGCAGTCTCCCAGTGCCCAGGTCCCGCTCCAGGGCTGAGCCAGCACCCGAGCCCCGTGCTGCAATGCAGAGAGCTGTCGCCACCGCCACCTCCTCCCATGCTTCTGCAGGCCAAGGAATGTGCATTGGCCCTTCGCCTACGGCTTGGCTACTGCCTCTGGCTTCCTGTGCTTCACAGAAAGAAAGGGAGGTAGGGCTTACATTGTCTGCTCTTTGTAGGGAAGTGCTCAGCTCCAGCCTGGACTGGTGCAAGGAGGCGTTTGGTCTGGACAGAAACTGGCCCCAGGCCATGCAGGCAGAGGCTGCTCCCCCAGCCCACACATGTCTCTGTGCCACGTTGAGATGCTCCAGTCCAGAGCCGGACTCATAGCGTACGGGACACAGCCTGCCTCAGCTTCCCCAGTGCTCCTGCCCCTGCCATCAGCCAGCTATCAACCCACCTCACCCCAGTAAAAAAGATTTGCTGATCAGAATGGGACACTTGGACAAGTTCCTCCCTGGCCCTCAGCATGGCTAGTGCTGACTGGGACACCAGGACCATGTCCTACCTGCCGTGCTTCCTGCCCCAGGGGCAGTGGACTACAGCCAGAGAGCCAGCAAAGGTAGCTGTGGGAGGCAAGCTTGCTTCCAACCAGCAGCAGGTTGCTGTAGGTTTAGGAATGCTGCCTGCTGCAGTCCCCCCATACCTTCACTGCAGTGTTCAGAGAGTCCAAAACCCTGAGTCTCTGGCCCCTGGCTACAGGGTCTGTGCTCATGTAGCTCCTGACCTGAAAGCACCCCCCAAGAACAGCCCTGAGTCACAACCAGCAAACCTGGGGACTCTTCAGCGTTTCTGGAGCACCCAAACTATGCTGAGTGGTGCCAGGATCAGCAGAGCGACACAGGGATTGGATGCCCAGTGCTGTGCCCCACAGAGCTGCAGGGGAGATGGCCTGTCCCTGCAGCCTGGGCTGCGTCCCAGAGGGCTTGGCAGTGGCCACCATGGGTGTCCTTGTGTCCTCTGCCACCAGCATGAAGGTGACACTGCACTTGGCCTTACTGGGGCTGCCTTGGCCCCTTGGTTTTTGTCCTCAGAGCTGGTTTATGAATGATGACCATTCCAGCACCATCTTTTGTTCCCAGTGTGATGCAGCCGAGCCACAGGCACCGCTCCTCCCAGCTCCCACCCGCAAAGGCTGAAGCGCCTTCAGCAGAAGGTGGACATTTGCCAGGAGTGAGGCTTGGTGTGGGCACATTGCTGCCACTGGCACTGCCATCCTGCCCGCAGCAACTGCCCTCCCTGCCCTGGCACCGGGAAGTGCTTCACTGGGGGAGACCTGCATTATTCCCCTGTCCACTGACCAGGCAGAGCCTCTCCAAGAGCAGCATCCCCTCACACCATCCCACGGCTCTTTATTGCAGATCCAGGGACCCCCAGTGCCTGTCCTGGCATCACCAGTTTTATGGGTGCCCAGTTGACAGCAGCCCCCAGGGGAGGCGTGGATGCTCATGGGGGGAGCAGTGCAGACACTGTCAGGTGCTGCAAGCAGCGGAGCACATGGGGTGTTTGTGCAGGGAGGGAGGACTTGGGCTCTATGTCGAGACGCTTTAGTGGGGAGCCTCAGTGCCACCGTCCAAATGTGGCACTGTCCCTCCGGTGGGACTCCGCCTGGCAGTGGGCACATCCTGTCCTTGGCTCCTCCAGGGGGTGCCTGTGCCCCCCAGCATGGCTGTTCACACTGTGCTACCTCCGACAAGTGGCTGTGGGGAGCCGCTCAGATCTCTCAAGGCTGTTGCCAGTGCCCCTCATTATTTAATTTAAAGACTAGAGAAGCATAATCCCCAGGCGGGCTGACTCTCCCCCACAGAGCAGGGTGCTGCAGCTCTCCCATCCAGGCTCTTTTCAAGTGTCACCATGACACAAAACCATTTCCAGCCAAACAGACCCTCCCAGGAAGCTCATTTCAGAGCTTCCCA
>VXBJ01005766.1:114073-237981 GCA_013400055.1 Nycticryphes semicollaris | reverse complement strand
ACTGCCGGTGCCCGACGCGGGATCCGCACCCACGTGCGCGCGGCCGAGCAGTGCCCGCCGCCGCCGCCAGGGGCCGCCGCTTCGCGCCCGCCCCGGGTCCCGGCCGGCCCACCCCCCTCTCNCAGACTCGGCGCATAAACCACAGGCGCTGCTCGTGCCGCGCTGCCCAGCTCCTCCGGCGCGACGGAGCGACCGCCCGGCACAGACCGCTGGGGCGTGGGCGGCCCGCGCGCCGCGGTTGCCGTGGTAACGCGGGACCCGGCGGCACTGCCGGTGCCCGACGCGGGATCCGCNGAGCTCGAGCCGGTGGCGGGGGTGGCGGCGCTGGGCTAGGGAAGGGAAGGGAAGGGGAGCGAAGGGGAGCGAAGGGAAGGCAGTGGCGGGGCGGGGGGAGGGGCTGGCGGCGACTGTGCCGCTGCTGGGCCTGGCGGGAGCGCTGGGTAGGTGGCAGCCGCAGCCCCCGAGCGAGGCGCCGCTCGGCGCGGGCCTGCTCCCCCCCGCGGGGCTGCCGCGGCCCACCCGGCCTCCCCCGGCGCGGCCTGCACTTCGTACTCGGCGTAGCGGGGCGGGCCGGGCTCCGACCCTGGCGCGGCGAGCGGGCCCGGCAGCTACTCCCGGCCGGCTTGGCCTGGCCCTGCCTGTGTCCCTGCCGATGTCGGTGCCGCCCGGTCCGTCCCCCGCCGCTTGTCTGCCTGCGGCCGGGCCAAGCCCCGGTAGCTGCCCGGGAGGAGGAGCCGCCGGGCCCCGGTGTGTGCCCGCATCACCGCCGGGTCGCGGAGGGGGGCGACCGGGGCTGCCGTCTGCCTGCTCATAACGCAAAACCAACAAACATCGGGAATTACGCCTTTGAAATCCAAGACATATTTGAACTGGGTCACAATCTCATTTAAAAACAATTAGAAAGTATTTTATACTCCTGTTCGTTAATAAACCTTTATTAACAGTTACGATCTTGGAGAAATTCTGGTGCTGTGAAGTTTCCCACTGAACAGTTGCATAAATCTCATTAAAAACAGCCTCCAAAGACACAAATTGGGCTTACTGCTGCAGTTTCTATGTGAGCCATGTCACATTTGCTCAGGTGGGGAAGTGAAAACGAGCCGATGTTTTTTTTTTTTTCACTCAATTTGCAAAGGGCTTTGTCAGGCAGAAGGAGCTGCAGCTCAGGAGCTGCCCCTGGGTGTGTCGGGGTTTGAGGATGTTGAGGATCCAGAGGTACCCAAAGTGCATGTTTAAAGCTCGACTTGTGCTTCCTGGTTGTGAACGCAATGAACTTCTATGTTGTTAGAGCATGGAAAGCTTCCTTTGACACACCAAGTCCAAGTAGCTTTTAATTATTAACTCTGGAATAGGTGTTCTTTTTCTTCTGATGCAATTAAGTGTCGATAAGAGAACAGCTTTCACCTTTTGTATGTAAGTATGTAATTAACCTTAATACAAATAGCCCTTGTGACAACGGGTGTAACTCTTTGGGCAAAGGTACTTCACTGGTCATGTGTGCGGAGGTACTTCACGCATCGAGGATTGAACTGTCAGGGGTTTTGTTTGTTTTAGTGCCCATGGCAATTTCAGGTGGTTCAACAAGCTGTTGCCAGCATTAGTGTTTTAAGATGCCAGCTATGTGTATTCCTAAAGGTTACAGCACTGCAGATGCTTGTCCTGGCTGAGGTCAGGCTGTAGTTGTCACTGTGCGGGCTGTCTGCAGGTGGTACCCCCAGGCTCCCTCTCTACTCCCTCAGCTGCCTCTTGTGCCCCGGTCCCTGTGTTTGGCTGCTGCAGGGACTCTGCTTTACAGTCGTGCATCTGTACCAGTAACAAGCTTTTTTTTTTAAAAACCAACGTGAAACAAAATCAACACCGAAACCCACTCTTTCAGTGGTTAGTGCCATGCTGACTGCAAAGTTAATACAAGGCCTGATCATACCTTCTTCTTTCTCATATCTATGGAACCTCAGGAGCAGGGCACAAAGAGTAAGTCTTTTTACCCTGTGAACATCCTTATCTAAGCAGCGCCACAATGATCTGCTGGGGAAATGGAACACAATTTACTATTGCATTTGTTATCACCAATATGGGGCAATCTGGGGAGCTGAATTAGTCCCGGGACACTTAAAGGCAAGGTCTAGGTGTTGGTTCCAGGTTGTGTGTCAGCAGCTTCTGGTTGCCGTTAGGTGATTATGGCAACCTTTGTACGGCTGCAGCAGGCGATCGCTGCCCATCTTGGCGGAGGGCACGGCGATGTCTTCAGCTGCAGCGGCTGGTGTGTGCTTCCTCCTGTGTCTGGTGCTGGAATGGGCAAACCTCAATATTCCATACTCAGAACCATCTTTGCCTTCTTTGTGTATGTGCTTTTGTTTCTCTTGGGCAGTACAACCAGCAGCATTAACTCAACACTTTATTTCCTTGCTGTGATCAGTGAAAGGTGAGACTGAAGCACTCCCCCAGGTGGGGGCCGGTCGGGAGGGGTGACCTCTAGGAGCAGTCAGCTCAGGAAGCATCGAGGATGGTGGAGAACCATTGCTGTCATGTGCATCAGTGCCTCTCACAGCTCCAGGTCTGAAGAAGAGCAGGATGGCATGAGCTGGGCGCCGTATGGGAGCCTTGCTGGTACCGCGTGTGCCAGGGAGGTTGCCACCCTCCTGTCACACAGACGCTGATGGCCCAGCACTAGAGGTGGCAAAACCTGGTGTTACCAGCCTTTGGGACTGGAACAGATCTCCACCTATCTGGCTCCCTCTCAGACCAAGAGTCAGTCTGAGTTTTAGGTGCCTTAGTTGTGCCTGTAGCTGATAACTCTGTTTCATCAGGAGCCTGTATCAGCCTGTATCAGGAGCTGGGGAATCAGTCTGGTCAGATGAGAGATCTACTTTAAAAAGAAACTTGAAAAAGGTTTTGATTATACCCTCTTCCTCCCCGCTCACCAGAAACAGCCTGAGACCATGAGGCTTTTCCTGTTAACACCAAGTGGCTGCCTGGTACATCAGTGGCTGTTGGCTTCAGGAGGCTCTAGGTTTTTACCTGGTTTGATATGGCATGTCATAGCTTCTAGAAACAGCTACAGAGCAAGGCAGAGGCTTTTTCTGGGACAGGAGCAGGAATGTACAGACCCTGCTGCTTTTTTCATTCTTAGGGCAAAGGTTTCCCTGCTGCTTGATCTGTTTTTTCCAGGAGGGAGGGGAGAGTAAGGGATTGGAGAAAACAACCCTCCTCCTCTTCTTGCTTGGTCTACTTCATTAAATCATCATCCATCAAACTGCTAGTGTACTTGCTGAGGTCTGGTTCTGCGCTGGCGTGCTGAGGCGGCAGGGCACAGGAATGGGAACGGTTCTTGAGTGAGTTGGGAATCCTGCCCTTGTCCTCGCATGGAAATAGTAAAATGCCTGTGTAGCCTGCTCTGCCAGCACTGTTCTCCACCAGCAGCAAGCTCTGATGGTGAGTTACAGCTTTACTTCTGGCTGCTTGGACACTTTCCCGCCCAGGAGTGCCCTGTGCCACAGGGTCTGTGTGGTGCCAGGGCTTGGGGCGCAGGCGGGGACCGGCCAGGCTGGGGTCTGGCAGCAAAAACCCTCCTGTGCGGAAGGTGCAGGGTTGGGGCTGGTTCTGTCACCCCCCTGGTCTCTTTCGTGTTGCTGTGGGCTCCCCTGGCAGAGCAGCATTGTCACCCACGGGCTTGGTGCCTGACCAGCGCCTGGCAGCACGGCTTCAGGACCCTCTGCTGGGCTGCTTCTTTCTCCAGGCACTTCCACCGTACTCTCTTGTCCTGGGAGTGCGGACGGCCGTTCTGCCTGGAGGCATGCTGTAGTTTTGTACTTATTTCCGCGGGGACTTCACAAGCAGCTGGATTGCTCTGTGTGCTTGTTTCTCTTGCCTGTTCCCACCCCGCCTAAGTGGGCGCAGGCAGCCTCCTGCCCTGTTCCTGCTGTGGGGGTCTCACCACCCTGGGACGGCGTTGGCAGCAGCCCCGTCGGTGCTGCCCTGGCCCCAAGGAGGGGCTGTGAGAGGGAACGGTGTGCCGGCTGTAAGGGAAACCAGGCTCAGAAGAGGAGGAAATACAGTAACTCTCAGTCTGGGGAGTGCTGGAAATCATGTGAGAGCATGAGAAGCAGCGGTAGAGAGTGTCTCGTGTCCATTTTTAGGAAGTACTTAATAAGAGGTGTTCACAGTGTCCTCCTCTCAAGGTTGCACTTGCTTACACAAGAGGACTGCTTTTCACCACTTTATGGTTGGGGGAAACACAGCAAAGGGCAGACGGTTGACATTTATGGATGTGCAGCCATGGTCATGGTGAACAGCTGTGTCCTTGGTGGCTCAGGTCATGTCAGCTGGGGACTCCAGCGCTGTCACTTCTGCGGTGGGCAGTGCTGCTGTTGTAGGTGACACTGAGAAGCACGCTCCTTCCCTGGCATTTATAAAGCACAGCTTGTGTCCCATGTGTCCCAATAAGCGTCCTCCGTGGCCACAGAGTAAATCAGAGCTTGCAAACCCAGAAGCCCTGACCTCCTGCAGCCCAGGCTGTTGCTGATACTTCCCCGGTGTCCTTTTTCCTGGCCACTTCTTCCTTCTGCCTCTTCCCACAAACGCCTGCACCTCTCATGCTGGTCTTTCTCTTTCTCTAGGTCTTCCTGAGCTGAAAGGATGAAAATTGGCAATTGGAAAGTTACCGTCACTGTCTTAGTCTTCACCTTGTCTCCTGGAGTGCCAGTTGATGTATTTGGGCACACGAGCCTGCGAGAGCGTCCACTGTCCCCTTCTGTGATTTAGGCCACTGCTTGGAGCATGCAGCACTGTAAGGTTTACATTATTTGGGCACTAGCAGTGACACTGGTCCTCTCCCAGCCTGTGCAAAGGGGTTAATTGCACGATGTGTAAAATGGTCCTGGATCCTGCCCCCCCTACCCTGAGGGTCTCATCCTGCTCCCTCCCTTTGTCCCCGCGCTTGATGGTGCCAGACCAGTCCCTGCCCACCCCAACATCACCTGCTTCCAGTGGCGTCAGCCCACTCCTGGCTCCCCACTCACCTGACCTTCTCTGTCCCTTTCTGCACGCTGTGATTCCAGAGCGGGATGGTCGCCCACCGGAGCTGCCATGTCGTCCCTGACGACCCCCAGTGAGGGAGAGAACTTTGCTCCCAGGTTTGTTGTTGGTTCCAGGGATGATGAGACAGACTTTCTGGGATCAAACATGAAGACCGACGAAACCGATTTCTTTGAAGACGATGAAGAGGAGGAGTCGGTAAGGAGGTCCCGGCATTCTGGGTTGGAGCATCTGTGCAGAATTCCTGGGTCTCCGTCAGGGTTTGCACGGTTGCTGCTGGGGGGACATATCTCGAGGCTGTGTGTCACAGCTGCGGGGAAGGGCCCTGTCATCCCTGACAGGACGTGTTGTGTGGTTGTGTGGCTGTGCTCGGTGCCTCCTCCTGCAGTAAATTCCAACCTTTTCCAGGTGCAGTAGAGCGGATTTCTTCGCCCTAGCAACTTAACCCTGTTGCTCCTGTGAACCTTCCTGTTTCACCAGGGATATTTTTGAAGAAAACTCTGGGAACCTTGAAAAGGGCAAATGTGTGTCTGCAGAGAGGAAGCATTTACTCTTTTCTGTAGCCTCCAGGAACAGGATGCAGAAAGGAGCATGATCTCCAGCTCCTTGGCCTCTGTTGAATGTTATATTAACCATTGATTTGCTATTCTGCACATGGGACTTGGGTGCTGCAGGGCCATTGCTGCTGGCTGTGTGGGTTGCTGGGACCGTGCACCAGCCCAGTGGTAGTTTCCACTGCAAGTTGTTGGCTTAGGAGCTCCCTTCTGACCCACACTGTTGTCTACCTAGATACTCAGTGAAGAGCCATTTATCAAGTGTGGTGAAGTGTTTGGAAGCCCTTTCACTTCACAGATGTTATTTTTGCTGTGGAACCTTGGCTTTGGCAGGTAGTGCAGTAACTTCTACAGTCTCAGTAGAAATTACGGTTTGAAGCCACAGTTGTTTGTGCTGGGTAGCCCGCAGTTCTGTTTGTGTCACTTCAGGGGATCTCACTGCCTTTAAGCTTGTGTGGGCCAGAACTAATCAGTCAGGAAAACATCCAGTCTGAGGTTTCTGGATGGTGAAGGAAAGTCCACAACAGACTTTTCCTGTTCCTCCATTAGGGTTACCAGTGCTGTTTAAATACGCACCTTCTCTCTTGACTTACTCAGCTACATCTCAATGGATCTTGGTGTAACTTTGTCAGATAAATAGAAGAGCACTTGGTTCTCTTCTGCTCATAGCTACTTGCTGTGGTTATCTCCCCTTCATTTTCTCTCAGATAAGACAGACTGAGCTCCTGGACATTTTTGCTATAAAACATTTGTGTCTCTTCTCTGAGCCTGCCTGAGCCCACCCATGACCTGGGTGAGTTATGGGCCAGAGAACACGATGTGGGATCCCAGTCCCTGCTGCTTGCTCAGGTGCCAGATGCCTATTTCTGGCCTTACCATTCTGGCCTCCCAGTAGGAGGAGGTACATAGTGCCTGGCAAAGAAGGGGTTGTTTTGGGCTGCTCTTTAATGATGTCCCCAGAGGACTCTGGTGGCAGCTGGAAGCGTGTATGGATTTGATTCTAGCAGGAGCTGTGAGTGTGTAAGTTTGGAATAAAATCACTTTGTTCTGCCTTGCTGCATTTCTGTACTGTTACAGTTTAAATTCAGTAAAGCTATTGACCCTGTACAAAACTGTTGTCTCTCTTCCTGTAGCCACCTGAACGGCAGATCGTGGTTGGAATCTGTGCCATGACCAAAAAGTCCAAGTCAAAGCCCATGACACAGATTCTGGAGCGTCTGTGCAAGTTTGAGTATATCACAGTGGTGATTATGGGGGAAGATGTTATTCTGAATGAACCAGTGGAGAACTGGCCCTCCTGTGACTGCCTGATATCATTCCACTCCAAAGGTAAAAAGTCTGGGGGGGCCTTAGCCTACTGGAGCTCTGGGCAAGGGAGCTCCTGCTCATTCTCCCCCCCTGCCTCCCCATATTTCAGGATTCCCCCTGGATAAAGCGGTTGCCTATGCCAAGCTGTGCAAGCCATTTCTGATTAATGACCTTGATATGCAGTATTATATCCAGGACAGGTAGGTGTCTGTGATCCACTGAAGCCCTTCATTCTTCCTTTCTCTGATTCCCCTTCTCAGCATGCTGTGCAAACTCTGTCCTCCTGGCCACAAGCAAAGGAGTGAGGTGGGGAGGAAGGGGACCTTAGCAGCCCTCAGGGGTTGTTTTTCCAAAACATGGAGGGGAATAGGTTTGGGGGTAAAACCATTGAGACTTGGCATGTTTAATTTTATGGTGCAAATATCTCGTAAGGAATGGCTAGATGAAGTAGGAAGTGGAAGAGGTATCACAGGCTGAGACTGCCCCAACAAAGACAAAAGACTGGTCTCTGAGTAGGAGAGCCAAGCGGTGGGATGGCGTTCTGGGAAGGAAATTGGTCACGTTCTGAGAAGGGTGTGTTGGTCAGACACTTCAGGAGGCTTCTCAGTGGGCTCTTGGTGAAGGCAGCCAGCAATCCTGTACTGCCAGGCTGCTTTGGGTGCAGAGGGGTAGGGCTCATACCAGATCCCAGCCTCCTGCTGTGTCTTTGGGTTGTGAACGGTGTTCCTGGGGGTGCTGACAGGCATCCTGAGCTCTAATTCTGGTGAAAGAATTGCAGTTTTTCCATCGGTGTTGGATGAAAAGAGGCTTTGCTGCACCTCCTGGCCTGGGATTTGGGCAGTTTAGCGTGAGGGGCACCCATGGGAGGGCAGATGTGGGTGGTGGGTGCTGGGTGTGCTGCTGAGGACTGGGCATGGGAGAGGAAGTGAGTGTCTGTGTTTAGGCCAGGTAGAGATTCAGTCTGGGACATCTCTGCCTGGAGCAGGACTGAGACATGCCCCATAGCTTGTAGATCTCCTCTGGAGAGCATGTGCTGAGATGTGTTTGCACTCTGTCCGGAGGCTTTTTTGTGTTCACTTGACTTTGTTCTTCATCGGTGTGAGTGAAGCCCTTCCCTTGGCATGTACTGAGGACTTTCTAGACTCTTCTGACACTGTTTCTGTTCTCTACAGGCGTGAAGTGTATCGGATCCTTCAAGAAGAGGGAATAGACTTGCCCCGCTATGCTGTGCTCAATCGAGACCCGGACAGACCCGAAGGTTGGTGCCCTGGCTTTACTGAAAGTCATCTTCACATGCTGTGCTATTAGAGATATTCTGCAGAGAAAAGATAATCAGCTTGAAGAGGCCTGATTCACAAGCCTGCTGGTTTTGGGGACAAAGGTCCCAAACTGGCCGGGGTGCAGGGCTCTGCGCTAGGGCCATCTTGCTCTTTGCTAATGTGCTGCTGTCACGCTTTGTCCTCAGAGTGCAACTTGGTGGAAGGAGAGGACCACGTGGAGGTAAATGGAGCTGTTTTCCCCAAGCCATTTGTAGAGAAGCCAGTCAGTGCTGAAGACCACAATGTGTATATTTACTACCCAACGTCAGCAGGTGGGGGCAGCCAGCGGCTCTTCCGGAAGGTGAGGATGGAGACTTTGGTGTTGGTGTGGAACCAACACATCTGTGGCTCTGAGAGCTCTGCGGCTTCGGGAGGGAGTGCTGGGGCAGTTGAAAGGGAAAGGAAGTTTTTGTGCTGGGGAAATGTAGACCTTCTTACAGCTTCTAGTTCCACCCCATCTACCTGGGAATCACAGAAGGACATATTTTAGTGGTAGTGCTGACTTTGCCTTCCCCATCCTCTGCTTGACCCGTGTCCTGTCTAGCAGTCATGGAGAACTGTAACCGGTATTGAATTTCATGCTGTTTTTTCCAGATTGCTTCCTCAGTTTATCAAAATTAAAAAAAAAAAAAATTATGTTTGTGTCCTCTAATTGTTGCCCTTCTCAGCTTAGCATAGCTTGCAAGTGTGATAATTGTAATATTTATTCCTAGACTCCACAGGGAATCTCCCCTTACTCACTTCCTTTACTTTACCAGCACACACTTAATAGCTGTGTTGTATTTTTTTTTCCAATCAGTTACGTATTTGCCATTAATAGTCTTAATATGATTGTTTCCTTAGCTGATGTACAGATACGTCACTTGAGGTTGTATCCAAAGCCTTACTGAAAATGAAAACAACATCATTCTCTGTCCATGAGATCGGTCAACTGTCCTAGAAGGAAGTTAATTTGGGCTGATTATCACCTGTCACATTTATTTTCATTTGCCTATCAGCCAGGCTCCTGACTTTCTGTGTCGTTATCCACTGTTGTTTGTTCCATATCCTTGTAGTGATCAACCTAATGGTCTGTAACAACATTTCTCCTCTTTAAAACCTGGAAAAGGATGTAACTACTGTCTGTCCCTTGGAGTCTCTTTTGTCCTCTGTAGATAAGTGTGTGTAATAGCTGGGTTCTGAGGTGTTCTGCTAATTCACTACATACAGGATGAAGTTTACGCTTTTTGCTTTTTTGGCTCAGAAGAGCAGCCCCATGCTCTTCCCTGAGGTCTTTATTCTGTGTGCTCAGATTGGCAGCCGGAGCAGCGTGTACTCCCCAGAGAGCAGTGTGAGGAAGACGGGCTCCTACATCTATGAGGAGTTCATGCCTACGGATGGCACTGATGTAAAGGTAAGGAAAAGCCTGGAATAGCCACGTCTTCCAGGCCTGGGTAGCCAAAGGCTGGGCAGTGCTGTCCTGGTGAGACTCTGGAGTGTCCCTTGAAGCTGGGAGGTGCTGATGGTGCTGCTTGGATTCCAAAGCAGGGAGTGGGTGCTCTGTAGGTCAAACAGGAGGAATGTGTGAGACGACCTGATCTTCTCTGTGTCTGCACTGCACATACCCTCTGGAAGCTGCAGCTGGTCCAGGAGCTTATGTCTGGTGTAACTGTTTCTCTTCCCAGGTGTACACTGTTGGGCCTGACTATGCTCATGCAGAGGCTCGCAAATCCCCTGCTTTGGATGGGAAGGTTGAACGGGACAGTGAAGGGAAGGAGATCCGTTACCCGGTCATGCTGACTGCCATGGAGAAACTGGTTGCCCGGAAAGTTTGTGTAGCTTTTAAGGTCCGTGTTTTCTCTCCTATAAAAGCAGGATCCTCCAGAAATGTCTGATTTGGACTTCAGTCAGTGTTAAAGCTTGAGCTCTGTCACCCTGATTTGTCTCTGGTATTGCAGCTTCCATGGCTGATGCTGGTTGCCCTCTCTGCTGGCTGGGTGCAGCTGCTCTTGCTGCCCATGAAGCTTGGTCTTCTTTCTTCTGTTTTTCTTTTTTTTTTTTTTTTTTTATTCCATTTTTGAATTGACTTTGGAGCACATTTGTGTTCTATTTCACAGGTCAGTAGATCAGTGTGTGAGTCTGGGTATGGTTCTGTGACACTCAGCCACTGGTTCTGTGGTCTGTGTCCCATGCAGCTGTGCCGATACAGCTATGGGCTTGTTCTGCCCTGTAGCCTCTTCCACATAGTGATGGGCGGCTTTTGCTGCACCACTTGTTGTCTGTACTTGTCAGTCTGGCTCAAAACAGTTGATTTTGTGATTTAGAGGCAAGAAAGAGCAAGAGAGCCAGGAGCTGCTCTGTCTTAAGCCTTTAGTGCTCTGGGGCATAGAGGGGCGGCCCTGATGGCTTCATGCAGGGACTCTGAGTTGTGCCTTTGATGCAGTGATGAGGGTGTAAAGGTTTCGCTAAAGAGATGGTTCCTGCTGGCTAGTGGCTGTGGTTTCACACTTCTTCAAGGCTGCTGAGGCAGGAATGCAGAGGAGGATGGAGCGGAGGTGGGCAGTGTATGCTATGTCCTGGTGGGCCGGGCAGTCTCCGTCCCCTCACAGTGTGCCCTAACTCCACGTTCTCTGCTTCCTCCTGCAGCAAACAGTGTGTGGGTTCGACCTCCTGCGGGCAAACGGCCACTCTTTTGTTTGTGATGTGAATGGCTTCAGTTTTGTGAAGAACTCTATGAAGTATTACGATGACTGTGCCAAAATCCTCGGGTATGTAAAACACAAGTTTTGACAGTGGGTAAGGAAACTCACAGCAAAGTAAAATGAATGTGGAGTCCTGGTCAGTGTGTCGGGGAAATCTGCAGGGGGTTCATATGGGGACATTTGTTCATCAGGTAAAAGCTTGCTCTGGGAGGAATGGGTTGATTATTTTTAGCCCCGAGAATTCTTGCCTGCATTGGCATTAGCTGTCTCTGTCTACAGTGAGATGTGTCTTACAGGACTTTTCACTGGATGGTAAGCCCAGCTGCAGTATTGGTGATGTGAGGGGAAACTGGTGTCCTTTTGGGGTACCCTAATTAGCCCATGGTATGATAGGTGTCTCTGAGAGGAAGGTGAAAAGAAATTCTGGGGCTCTCTTCAAATGTTGCAGCTGGACCAGCAAGGAGGAGGTGGAGAACCAAGGGAATGGAATTTATTGTGAGTTTTGTATTCTATTTTCTTCCAGAAATATAATCATGCGGGAATTGGCACCCCAGTTTCATATTCCCTGGTCCATCCCAACCGAGGCAGAAGACATTCCCATTGTCCCCACAACTTCAGGCACCATGTGAGTAGCTGCCATCTTCTCAAGGGAGTGTTGGTGATGGCTGTATGAGGGACAAGGTGTAAACCCTGTCCAAGGGATGGATGTCACCCAGCAGCACAGCCTTCTCCAGCTGCTGTGTTGTCTGCAACCCTGAAATGCCTGTGGAAAGGCTTATCAATGCACACAAAAGGGATGATAGACGGTAAATTAGTCATTGGTTTGATGAATGCAGACAAGCAGACATTGAAGGAGTGACAGAAAATGCCTTTTAGAAGGCCCACATTCTGGATCAGCACAGGAAGATCAGGGTGTTGCTGTAGCTGGCTCACTGTTCCATAGGCTGCTACTTGGAGAAAGTGTGCGTTGAGCTGCCAGTGAAATGGGTGAAAAACATTAGCTGAAGTATTCATGTTACCTGTACACTTGGCAGACCCTCATTTGATACCATCTGCTTTACTAGTTTTCCACCACATAAGGCTAAAAGACCAAGACAAGAGTTTCTTCCTGATCCTCAGCTCACTCATACACTTGTATGAGCTGAACAAAGTAGGTGCTATGGAAGAGGTAGAGTGAGAGTGTGTCTTCGTCCTTCCGTTACCATGTAATCATTTGGAAAAAGTTGGCAAACACAAGCTCTGCACAGCTCAGAGTACCTCTGGCTGCAAGGGCACCTTATGATAGTGAGACTGGCAGAATCCATCCCTGTTTCTCGGAGATCCTATAAGAAATATTTGGATTTTGTAGAATCTGAAAGAACAAACTCAAGTAGCCCTTCTGAAATCAGCCAGCCTAACTGCTGGTTCCTGCAGGTGGCTGATTGCTATGGGATCTCTCTTCGGACAGCTCTTACTGGTTACTCAAAGACTCCACCTGTATAACCATTCTTCTGAAAAGTGGTCCTATGAGCATTGCACAAGTTGGGTATGAAAACAAACTTGGCACAATTCAAGTGTTTTTTCTGTAGATTCTGTAACATCCAGCCTGGTCCTTTCTGCTGCAGATGTGGTTCTGCCTGTCGTATTGTGCTCTGTGGTGCTTTTCCCTACAGGAAACCAGATGACCTGGTGGTGTCTGCAATACCTTGGTGCTTTTACAGCCTTGACGCTTGTGCCTAGTGTAGTCTGGGAGCAGTTCTGCCACTGATGAGGAAATAGCTGTCAAAAGGAAGGAGCTGAAAGAACAGTGGGAAAGTACTATCTGGAGGTAATTCTGGACTGTAGGGGCACATTTATCAGGTGTATCTTGTGTTTCCCCAGGATGGAGCTTCGTTGTGTTATTGCAGTCATCCGGCATGGAGATCGCACCCCAAAGCAGAAGATGAAGATGGAAGTTAAGCATCCCCGGTAAGAGTCAAGGCAAGAAGGTGCTGTGCTGCTGGGAAGCGAGGAGGGCCCATTTTCAGAATGGAGAGGAGGAGCAGAAGGGCTGAGTGCATGGGAGGCAGAGCTTTTTCCTGGCTCCGTTCAAGCAAATGCTTTCTGCCTAGTTGAGGGAACCCCCTTTCCCCATAAGGATCCTGGCACCTTCTGGGTGAATGCCTGATAGGCGCTGCAAAGGGAGGTGCCCCACTAAATGGGAAGCTAGTGACTGCTTCCTTTTCATACCTGTGGCTGGAAACACTTGTTTTCAGAATTTCTGGAGCCCAGGAAGGAGCCAGTGGGCCTGCTGGTTCTCCCTGAAGAACAGCAGGTGAATGCATTTGTAGGGATGACAGTCCTTGTAGCACTGAAACAGCAGAAAATCAATCAGGGTTCTTTGTTGTCTGTTCAGGTTCTTTGAATTATTTGAGAAATATGATGGCTACAAGACAGGGAAGCTGAAACTGAAGAAACCAGAGCAGCTACAGGTGAGGGGAATCCTCTCTGGGGTTACTGTGTGGGACGTGCAGGTAAAGTGGATCCCAGCACAAGGCCATTCTTTGGCAGGGTGAAAACCCTCAAAAGGGCAACACGCCATCCCGCAAACTGTCCCTTTCTCATTCCCCACCCTGTGCACGCTCAGCTGGGTGATGGTGTGGGAGCAGAAGGGAAGCTGTTCCTGGCTGGTGTGAAAGCCGTAGGATGGGGGTGACGTGATGTCACTTGCCCATCTGTTGTGGTGGCTGCTGGTGGAAGATGGGTCCAGGCTGAGGAGTGGGGCAGCTGGAGGCACCTGCTTGGTTCTGAACGGGGTTGGAGCACAGTGTGGGGATGAAGCAACCTGCAGGGTGGAAGTTTGTCCTGTCTGAGCTGTGTCTTATGAAATGATGCATTTCTGAGGAGTGTCCATGTGAACGTTGTGCTGGGTGAAGCCATCTGGAGGCCTTGTAGGAGTGGAGTGGTGAGTCTGAGCAGAATTGCTGGATGCTTAAGGTTGTCTGCCCTCCAACAGGAAGTGCTGGACATTGCACGGCAGCTTGTGGTGGAGCTGGGAACCCATAGCGACTGTGAGATTGAGGAGAGGAAATCCAAATTGGAGCAGTTGAAGAGCGTCTTGGAGATGTAAGGGTCCATGTTTTGGGGCACTGCGAGTTTATCAGTCGTGGGTCAGTGTGTAATGTAGAAATGAGCTGTGCTGCTGGCAATAAGGTTGTCCCGATGCCAAAAGTTAGCAAGAAGGAGCTGGGAAAACATGTCCTCTTTTATTCCAGCTGAACAAAACCTAAGACAATGTGGTGGTGTTGGCATCTTAGAAACCACAAAAGGGTTTCTTGGAACCAAAGCTCGCTGTAGCAAACACAGGCAGTGTCTGTGTCCAAGCTGTGTCTGCAGAGCACAGAGCACGGGGTTTTGCTATGATTCCTTCCCTTGCTCTTTCTACTCATTAAGATGTGGTTATCCTCAGAGCAGCTGGCAGATAGTTTTTCTGTGATCTCATTAATTCACTTGTTAAAGATGTAGAGAGAAATTAAGTAAGGCTGATTAAAGCCTCGTGGGATATCAGAGCACAGGGTGCTGTCATCTGAAAAGCAGGCAAGTCTTTGAATTCTATTTGGGGGGTGTTGTTCGACTTTGTCTGGTGGCACGTACCAGGTCACAGATAGATGTTAAAAAAAAGTTGATGTTCTGCAGCAGAAAGTCTCTTGCCTGTGCTGTATTTTTGCTGTGTGCTGCCTGTGGACCTCTGGGCAAGGGCTGAGTGGAGTTGATTTGCTTAAATTTCCCCCCTGCCTCTTTTTGACAGGTATGGACATTTTTCCGGCATTAACCGTAAGGTTCAGTTGACCTACCTGCCTCATGGACATCCAAAAGCTGCAAGTGAAGATGAAGGTAAAGAAACCTGATGCTACTGGAATGCTCTTCCAGCGCTGGTGTCGAGTACGTGCAGTTATCCTACCACAGGGCCTCTGGGTGCATAAGCAAAATGAGCGGCCCGTATCTTATCTTCGCTCACATCACGTGAAGGGTTGGAGCAATGCATAAAGCAGTGTGCCAGCGTACCCCGGAGGGTGACACGGGGCTTATGCTTCTGATTGCATTAATGACAGCCTTCAAAAAGTAGTGACTTTTAATTTTGTACTTGCTGGTTTGGGTCCTGGGGATATTAGATCAGGGTTACGCTGAGAACGCTCTGCAAGGTGCTGATGAAACCTCCTCTTCCTCCCCTCCTCTGCCCTGCAAGCTCAGCTTTGAGATCTGATGTAGTGAGTACCTCTCTGTCTCCTAGAAGCTCGCCGAGAATCTTCCCCATCCCTTCTCCTGGTGCTTAAGTGGGGTGGAGAGCTGACACCAGCAGGAAGGGTCCAGGCAGAAGAGCTGGGGCGAGCCTTTCGCTGCATGTACCCCGGTGGCCAAGGTGAGCGTTGTCCAGGTATTGTCCCTGTCCTGTGACCGTGCCAGGCTGCCCAGCCCAAGTGTGAGGGACGGGCTCCTGTGGGCTTGCAGCCTGTGGGACTTGGGCCATTGCTGGGTTTGTTCTCTTGAGCTGAGCTGGAAAAGATAAATAATTCAAGTGGGTTTTGCACCCAAAGATCCCTGAGCTGGCTAGAGATGTCTGGTGCAGCATCCAAACTTCAGCATGTCTTGGAGCACAATAGGTTATTTCAAGTGACGTGCCAGTATATACACAAAAGAGAAGCCATTCTAATAAGATTCATTCTGATGCAGCAGTGAAGTAACTAGATTGTTTAGATGCAGGGAGAAGAGTGTCTGTGGCCTGCTTTGACTTCAGTAGGGCTTTTGACACTGTCTTTGATAACATCCTCATCACCGATGAAGTATGGACTGGATGAGCAGATGGGGGGAAAGGAGCGAGAGCTGGCTGAACAGCTGGACTCAGTGGGTGATGGTCAGTGGCACAAAGGGAGGTCAAGGGAGATGAGCTGTGAGGTCAGATGCTTGTGATCTCAAGAGCATGCTTTTAGCAAATACGTGAGGAGAAACTTCCCAAAAGATGAGAAAATGGGGTGCACATGGGTGTTGCTCACTGCAAGGTGCCAACAGGCGGAGCAGACTGTGTGCACAGAGACTAGAGGAGGAACAGTAGTGGACAGAGGATCTTCATGATGAGGCCTTTGCACCATTGTTGAAGGTGAGAATGGTGAGTTAAAAGGGCTGGGGACCTCCTGGTGCTGTTGTGGTTCTCTGAAAGCTGGAGCTGAGAACATCAGCCACTGGAATGGACGAGAGACTTGGGGAGACCAGAAGACTGTGCAGGATTGAGAATGCCAGTGGAAGTACAGGGAGTAGTTTGCAGCGTAGTGAGCCAAAACCTGAGAGAAGAGATCTGTCTGCAGATCTCTGCACCAGTGGGGTGCAGTTACCCTGTGAGTGGGGCTGAGCCCTAAGGTATGGGCTGTGCCAGCCCTGGACTGGCTGCTCCGTTCCTTGCCCTCTTGAGCACAGTAGAGCTTCCAACCTAGATAATTCACTTGTGGAGAGGGAGAGATCTTACTTTGCAGTGAGCTGCCATGTTCCTGGGTGCAGCTGGTTTGTGGCAGCTTTGCAGATACACAACTGACTCTGGGCCCTATCTGTCCTTCTCTCGGAGGGTATTTCTCTGAGCTGGGAGCAGTTTTCCCATCTTCTCCTGCAGCGTGACTGGGGACTGTGCAGAATCGTCACAGGGTTCCAGGCAGCAGCCAGTTAGTCACCACTGCACCATCTTTGTTGGGTCAGGCTCAAGAGCCACATGAGTTAAGTTCTCCCATTACTGATCTGGCTCCTGTGGCTGACTCAGCCACCATAAATAAACCGGTGTGTTGTGCCACAAGGTAATTGTAGCTCTACAGGATGCGCTTTGGAAGGCGGGTTCCTCCCTAGGGAGTAGCCCTGAGGACAGCAGGGCCTGCTCTTGTGCAGGGAACAAGTAGGAAGAGGCTGTTATTTTGTGCATCTTTATTCTGCACAGGGGTGTTCAGACTGGCAGGACAATTATGGATGTTCAGAAGGGGTTGCTGTGGAAGTTGGGCAGCATCAGACTTGACTGGTGAATGCTCGCTTTTTTCCTTAGAATGAACTTTTCCAAGTTAAGGAAAGCCTGAATCAGATTTCTAGTGGTGATGTATGGCCAGAGCCATCTATTTTGGAGGAACCTAATTGTGGGCTATATATTGATTAGTTCTCTTTGTAACTTTGTTACCACAATAGTTTGTTATCTAAAGCAGTGTGTTTAGTTGACAGTTTAACAGGTTTAGAGTATTAATTTTGAGTTTGCTCTCCATTTCAGGAGATTATGCTGGTTTCCCTGGGTGCGGCTTGCTCCGACTGCACAGCACCTACCGTCACGATCTCAAGATCTACGCCTCGGATGAGGGACGGGTTCAGATGACAGCAGCAGCTTTTGCAAAGGTATTTCCTCTCTTTTGGGTGCCTGTTAGTTCTGCTGTGTTAGTCTTAAAATGTGCCAGTTCTAAAGGAAAACCTCTGGTGTTGAGAAAGTTGCTGTTGTAGGAGCTTCTCCCTCTCTGTTGGGAGGACGGTGGTGGGCTGTGCCCACAGCCAGTGTGCAGGGCTGCAGGTCAGCACAACCCACCACCGTCCTCCCAACAGAGAGGGAAACCCAGTGTAGCTGCACGTGTGTTTCCTTTCATGTCCTGTCTCGGGCAGGACTCCGCCTGGAGAAGGAGTTATGGAGTGTCACTGGTGTTCAATGTGACAGAGACCACCAAACCTGCTGCTGAGTATTAATTGCCTACAGAACGAGTTTCTTGGGTGACTGCCCAATGCAGGGCCATGAAAACGATCAGAGGGTTGGAGCACCTCTCTTAATAAAGACAGGCTGAGAGAGTTGGGGTTGTTCAGTCTGGAGAAGAGAAGGCTCCAGGGAGACCTTATAATGGCCTTCCAGTACCTGAAGGGGCTACAGGACAGATGGAGAGGGACTCTTTATCAAGGAGTGGAGCCGTAGGACAAGGGGTAATGATTTTAAACTGAAAGGGGGAAGATTTAGATTAGATACTAGAAAGAAATTCTTTGGTGTGAGGGTGTGAGAGCCTGGCCCAGGTTGCCCAGAGAAGCTGTGGCTGCCCCATCCCTGGAGGGGTTCAAGGCCAGGTTGAAGGTGACTTGGAGCAACCTGGTCTGGTGGGAGGTGTCCCCTGCCCAGGGTTTGGAACTCGGTAATCTTTAAGGTCGCTTCCAATGCTAACAATTCTATGATTCTATTTAAAAGGGGAAGAAAATGGCTTTGGTGTGGTGTGGGATGGGGGCTGGGGAGAAAAGAGGTTAATCTGCAGTTAAAGCTTGAGCCAAAGGGAATCCTGTGATGGCTTTAGCTGTTGGCTGTTTAGCTGAGTGGCTGCTCAGCAGTTGCCTAGATGAATCTGGAGCTGCTGCAGAGCTGGGTTTTGCCTCGAATCTCTCTAGAATCATTTCAGAATCACTGGAGACTGTAGGTGCTGTTGCTGTAAAACTGCTCTTCGAGGGCAGTTGAGATTTCACTCAAGTGGACTGAAAAAGCTGGCCAGAAATATTTGTTGGTTGGGTTGCACATAACCGAAGTTTTGTTCTGTGCTGCTTCAGGGTCTGCTGGCCCTGGAAGGAGAGCTGACCCCCATCCTGGTACAAATGGTGAAAAGTGCCAACATGAACGGTCTCCTGGACAGTGACAGCGATTCTCTGAGCAGCTGTCAACACAGAGTGAAGGCACGACTCCACGAAATCATGCAGAAGGATGCTGAGTTCTGTGAAGAGGATTATGAGAAGGTAAAGGTCCTGGGTGGCTTCATCGCTTCCTCTGTCTGGAAGTGGAACAGCGTGACATGAAGGGGTGTGACATGAGGCCTCCTGCTGTGTGAACAGAGGCTTGGTTAGTCTGAGATCTGTTATAGTCAAAATTGCAGGATATAAGCAGAATTTAGGAAAGGAAAGGAAAGGGAAGGGAAGGGGTTTTTTTTGGATAATAGTTCCTGTCCTTCTCCAACTGAAAATCCTCAGTGTTGCTCCACTGTTGCCTTGAAGAATCACCATGGTAGCCCTTAGAAGTTCCAGTGCATTTTATTCTCTCGGGATGCTAAAAGAAGAGATCTGGTGGTTTACTGCACGCTGCCCAGAATGATCCCAGTTGCCTTGGACAGGGAGTACACCTTGCCGTATTCTAGATCCATGCTTTGTGCCCATGTGGGCAGATCTTTAGTAAAAGCACTATAGCTGCTTCTCTGACAGTCCCCAAAACACCATTTTTCCCTGACTCTGAGATATGATTACCAGACCTGAATGCCATTATCATTAAGGAATATATTTATCAGCTCAAAGAACTACTTCAAACTTCTGTGAAGCCCTTCTCCTGAGCACAGGAGCTAAGTGAGACAAGTGGATGTTGTCGGTGGAGGGAGGTCTGATCTGACAGGAGCACTTCTTTGGTCCCAAGGAAGTTTTTAAAGCAAGCCTGACTGCCCCTAGGAACAGGCCAGTTACTACACCTCACTGGGAGCACAGCTTTTGTACCTAATCAGAAAGTGGTAGAGCTGCAGAGGCAGATGTTTTGTTTTCCCAGTTTGTAAAGGTACTAACTAATCTCTGCTGGTATCTCCTCTCAGCTAGCACCTACAGGCAGTGCTTCTCTGCTCAACTCCATGACATTTATCCAGAACCCAGTAGAGGTCTGTAACCAGGTCTTTACCCTGATTGAGAATCTCACCTCCCAGATAAAAAAACGTCTGGAAGACCCAAAATCTGCAGGTAAGTTTCAGCACTGGAAAGGGTCTGGAGCAGATTCATTTATAGTTACATCTTCAGAGCTCCCAGACACCACTATGGTTTATGTTTTAGCAAAGAAATTGTAAAGTGAAATTCTGTATGTGCTATTGATGTAGAAGGCTCCTATTCTGCTTTGGACTACAGTTAACGAGAGCTGTAATGTAAAGGAAATTATATGTGTGTCTTGGGTTTAGAGCGGCCGTACACAGCAGCAGTGCTGCCTGGAGAGCTATCCCTGATGTGTTCAAGCATTTCCTGGAGGGGAGCTCAAGGCTAGAAGCAGCAAATTTTCCAGTCACAATTTGCTCATCTCTAAGAACTTTCTTAATAACAGTGCAGAGGTCTTAAAAAGATATCTGTGGGACATTTCACATGATCTACAGCAAGCATAAGCAAAGAGTTTCACTTTTCTCAAGTATTTCAGAAGTAGCTTATTGCTGCGGGTTAAAACTCTGTGCAACAGGTCCAGTGGTTTTTCCAGTCCGGGATTCCTGTGGGTGACATAACAGAGCCTACCTGTGCTGGGAGAAGCCAGTCACCACAGTCAGTTGAAATGTGGGCAGAAGCAGTCAGGATGTGAACATGGTCTGGTGCTCTCTGCTGTTTAGACCTGCAGCTGTACCACAGTGAGACTTTAGAGCTGATGCTGCAACGCTGGACTAAGCTGGAGCGAGATTTCCGCATGAAGAACGGGCGCTACGACATCAGCAAGATCCCTGATATCTATGACTGCATCAAGTACGACGTTCAGCACAACTGTGCACTGAAACTGGAAGGCACAGCTGAGCTCTTCAAACTCTCCAAAGCCCTGGCAGATGTGATCATACCCCAGGTAGAGCCTGTCCTGCCTGTCTAGACAGACTGGTATTCCTGGAGGAGTCCGTGTCCTCTGTTACCCTCTGTAATGGGTGGTGAAAAAATAAGAGAAAGGCTCTGAGTGACATTTCCCTTTCTGCTCTGGGTTAACTGCAGTGCTTGTGGACAGGGCTGGTGAAGTCCAGCCTCTTTTCATGTGAGGATGTGGCATAAAACCAGGACTCAAGGGTGTCTATTGTTTTGTTCCTGCAGGAATATGGGATTAATAAGGAGGAGAAACTGGAGATTGCCATTGGCTTTTGTCTTCCTCTCATTAAAAAGATCCAGTTGGACCTGCAGAGAACCCATGAAGATGAGTCTGTCAACAAGCTCCATCCCCTGTAAGGACTGTGCTGCACGCTGCTCCTGGCGGGGAGGGCAGCTTCAAGCAGCGTGTGGGAACCATCCCAGAAGGGTGAACTGGTGTGGGAGGAGGCTCTGAACACACGCCAAAAGGAGGGCTTCTAGAACTGGAAGGGAAATGGAAAGGCACACTGAGACTGCTGAGCGGGAGTGTGGTGCCACAGGAGCTTACACCCATTGTGGTTGGATGGCGGTGTCTTTGTCTCCATCTTTGCAAGGGGCAAATGGTCATATGATGAGGCCACCTCTGCCCCACCACGTGTCTCCATTAGGGTACTACAAACCTCCTGCTCCTGTGCCCAGTGCCATCACTGTTCGTTCTGTTCCTGCTGCTCTTTGGCAGTTCCCAATGTGGGGTTGTCTCACTCTGTTAAACATGCAGAGATGTTGCTCTGAGATAGGTGGCACTTCACTGGTGGGCTGTGAGTAACCCTGGCCTGATTTATGTTTAGGTACTCAAGAGGAGTTCTGTCACCGGGTCGTCATGTTCGGACGCGGCTCTACTTCACTAGTGAGAGCCATGTGCACTCTCTGCTCAGCATCTTCCGCTACGGTGGGCTCCTGGATGTAAGTGTCCCAGCAATGCTCACAGAGTAAGCCTCCCTCCTTCCTTCCAGTGCCCTTTCCAGGGTGGATGGTGTATGTAGGTTGCCCTTCTGGCCAGCTCCCCCAGTAACAATGTGCCAGCTCCATCTCTGCTGTGTTTGCATGCTGCGGCATCCTGCCTTCCTGGCATGTAGGAGGATTGTTCTTCCTCAGTCCTGACACCACTTGCCTTGCTCATACGGGGGCATGTTTTCTCCAAGAGCCATTCTGCTGATCTCAGATGAGTGGAGCGCTGACCTGTGTAGGAGAGCAGTACAAGGCAATGGGGAGAAGCGATTTTTTCTCTTCTTCTTTCAATCTTTTGTTTTGAGAGCTTGGCCCTGTTATTTAGTGACTTTCTGTCAATTCTAAGTCAAGAAAATCAATTTACTTACAGAGGAAGGGACTGGAGGTTGCAAATGCATAGGGGGTGCTCTCTACCAGACAGACAGATAACACATTTTTAGGGGACTAACTCATCCAATCCAGCCTTCCCTTGGTCCTGAAGAAATTGGCAAGCAAACCCCAAGAAAAGCTCTGCTTTAGACACCTCGACATATTCTCTGAGTTATCTTCCCATTTTTAAGTATAATGTTCTGAAATCCCTTGAGAATTTGAGCTTCCCGAGCAGGCATAATTTCTGATGTCTGTGGAAACTCACTGGATCTGCAGGCAGCAGTCATGCGAACACCTCTGAATTGCTCACTGAATGACATACGACTTTATTCCCCTACTGGAATGTCAGAGGATGCTGAGGGATATTGGGTGGCATCTAGGTTCGTTTGTACTAGCGGGGTTCATATCATGTCCATCAGGGTGGTGGGGTGCCCCACAGCAGCGTGGCTCCACAGCTGTTCCCCAGCAGTGGTAGGAAGTGGCAATGGCTGGGCTGTCCTGCCTCCTGCTGCCTGAGCATGGCTCCAGGAGCTTTTCATTCAGCATTGGGAAAAGCAGCCTCACCTGGTCCCTTATTTAGCACAAGTTCATCCCTTGTGCTTTTTTTTAGATTTCTCTAAAATGCCACGTTCTGTAGCTGCTATTTGAGAAGGACTGTGTTTGGGAACCTGCTGTGGGTTGTGCTTTTCTCTGGCCAGCATGGCGCAGGGTACGCAGCTGGGTATGCTGGGGGTCTGCACATGGATGGTGCGGGTCGCTGTAGTGTCCCTGGATGCAGTCACTTCTCACTCAGCACCCTGCCCTCCTTGCAAGGTCATCTCTCTTTGTGCAAGCTGAGCAAGGTGGTTTTTGTCCTGACAACGTTGTTATCTTGTTGAGAGACAAAACTCAGACCCGTGTCACTGAACGCTGCGAGGTGTCTGCTGTTGCTTATTCCATGCGACTGTTTATGTGTATGTATCAGGAGAACAAAGACGAGCAGTGGAAGAGAGCCATGGACTATTTGAGTGCTATCTCAGAGCTGAACTACATGACCCAGATTGTTATCATGCTCTACGAGGACAACAACAAGGTGAGGGATGTAGCTGGAGGATAAAATCTTTCCTGCCGTGATGCAAGGCACGGTCCCGAGAGATGAGTTCGGCCAGGAAGTCTGTAACCTGGGCTCTCTCCGCTTGGGTATAAAGACAGACGGATCGTTAACACAACTGCTAGTTTTTATATTGAGGTGGGAGGCCTAATCCTTGTTACGTGTGAGTAGAACACCACCCTGAGCAGTAACACCAAACTTAAGTAATCAATGCTATCTATTTTAAAGCATTTCCTAACACAAAACAGGTTGCTGCTTCTTAACATTAACTATGAACAGTGGGGAAACAAAAAAAACCCAACAAATTATACTTGACTGTTTTTTCCACGTATTTCTGGAAAATATCCAGAAATTCCACATTCATAAACTTTTTCTATTTTAAAAATCTACTGATATAGTAAGGGAAGTATATACTGGTCTCTTCCGGAAGTGTAAAGAATCATTTAAAAACCAGCTGGATGTGGAAGCTGATGGCAATGACAGTCAGCAGGTTTGGGGCTGAGCCCCAGGCGCTGTGCCCTGGCGCTGTGCTGCAGGAGGTGGTCGGTGAGGGGAGCAGCCCCTCTCCTCCAGACACTGTGGAGTTGGCATCTTGTATTCACAGAGCTGATGTGGGCTTCCAATGGTACCAGTGAAATACTTCCTGCTGCTGTTTGTCCAAAAAACCGAAACAAAACAAAAATCTGACCAGAGCTCTTAGAAGTGGTGCAAATCTATTAGTGACTAGAGATGCTGAAACTTTTGGGTTTACATCCTTAGTGCCAGATACTGTAAAAGCTCTAGCTTCCTTAAACAAATTATATATATATATATATGTTTAAAAATTAATATAAGAGACAGTTACTTAAATCTTGGAACAACCTGACTAAAGGTCCAGGAGGGAGCCAGTCTCTCCCTGCCACAGTGTGTGCTGGTTTTGCCACAGGAGGGGAATCAGAAGGGTCTATGTTTCGNGGGGAAACAAAAAAAACCCAACAAATTATACTTGACTGTTTTTTCCACGTATTTCTGGAAAATATCCAGAAATTCCACATTCATAAACTTTTTCTATTTTAAAAATCTACTGATATAGTAAGGGAAGTATATACTGGTCTCTTCCGGAAGTGTAAAGAATCATTTAAAAACCAGCTGGATGTGGAAGCTGATGGCAATGACAGTCAGCAGGTTTGGGGCTGAGCCCCAGGCGCTGTGCCCTGGCGCTGTGCTGCAGGAGGTGGTCGGTGAGGGGAGCAGCCCCTCTCCTCCAGACACTGTGGAGTTGGCATCTTGTATTCACAGAGCTGATGTGGGCTTCCAATGGTACCAGTGAAATACTTCCTGCTGCTGTTTGTCCAAAAAACCGAAACAAAACAAAAATCTGACCAGAGCTCTTAGAAGTGGTGCAAATCTATTAGTGACTAGAGATGCTGAAACTTTTGGGTTTACATCCTTAGTGCCAGATACTGTAAAAGCTCTAGCTTCCTTAAACAAATTATATATATATATATATGTTTAAAAATTAATATAAGAGACAGTTACTTAAATCTTGGAACAACCTGACTAAAGGTCCAGGAGGGAGCCAGTCTCTCCCTGCCACAGTGTGTGCTGGTTTTGCCACAGGAGGGGAATCAGAAGGGTCTATGTTTCGGGTTGTGTGTGTATATGTGTGTATACACACACAGCCCATTCTGTTTTACTCTTCTGGTGGCTGTTGTCACAAAATAACAACAATCTGAATGCCTTGGCTTTGTGCTAATAAGGGCTGTCCTTTTGGATGAAACAAACCTAGAGTCATTATGTTTGTGGTTTCTTGTTGCTTCCGCTTCCCTTCCAAAAGGATGCGCTTGGGGTGCATGCTGCGCTGGCATGGCGGGGCGGCTGGGGTGACGGCGGAGCTGATCCTTGTTTATTTACTCATTCCGTGTGCCTCATGTTGTCAGGACCCATCTTCAGAAGAGCGTTTCCATGTGGAGCTGCATTTCAGCCCTGGTGTGAAGGGCTGTGAGGAGGACAGGAACGTGCCCACAGGCTTTGGCTTCCGGCCTGCCTCGGCGGAGGTGAGCTCACTGCCCATGAAGGATCAGCCATTTCTGGCCCTTGGGCACCTCGTGGCCCTGCTGGGCTCTCCCACCAGCCCCTCTCCGGCAGCACAGTGGCCCCTGGCCTTTCCCTCCTGCCTGTGGGCTGTGAGCAGGTCACATTCCTCCTAAATTGCCTGGGTTGGAAGGGACCTCTCAGATCATCTAGTCCAACAATCAACACAGTGCTGCCATAGACCATCTCTAACGTAGACTTAGACCATGTCCCTAAGTCCCTGGGTTTGTCAAAGCAGGCTCTGGGGGTGCTACATCCCCCTGAGCGTTGCGGGGCCAGCAGGGCCGAGGGCAGCGCTGGCAAAGGCCGTGCGTCTGCAGGGGTCAATGTGTCCCTGCTGCAGAACGAAGACAAGAAAGCAGACCAAGGCAGCCTGGAGGACCTCTCCAAAGAGAAGGGCATCGATGAGCCAGACCGCACACAGCAAAGGTCTCCGCAGCCCTCCGAACCCATCAGCCTTCAGCGCAGATCTCCGCTGATCAGGAACCGGAAGACAGGGTCCATGGAGGTAACAGTGCCGTGGCTGCGCTCGGTTGTTCTAATGAAGGTCCTTTTCTTGGTCTTACTTTTCTGGCATTCCTTTTGGCATGCCAGAGTTTGGGTTGATTCTGGGAAGGATCTGCAGAAGTTAAAGAGGGATTTTTTGGAAGGCAGAGTTCCCAAACTATTCCTCCCTGAGGAAGGACAGGGGGAACCCGAGTGAGAGGAACTGATTGGGAACAGCGAGTAGGGAAATGCTTGAGAAACATAAGAAGCGTTTGGGTTACATACTCCATAGAAACATCAGTGTAACAAGCTACGAGATTGATGCAACCTCTCCACCTGGCCTCAGAGACATCTTTGCCTTCCCTTAGACTCCAGCCTTTGCCTCTCACAGTTCAGCTCCACATTTCTCATTCTTGTCTCCCATCTAAGACCTTGTGCAAACTGGAGGTCCCTGCTAACCAGTGGCTTTATTACAGCGTTAAAACTGTCAGGGTTTGGAACTGTCCCATTCACTCATCTGCTAAAGTAACAAAGATTGATTTTTTACTGTTCTTACTTCTCTTCTTCAGGAGCGTTATGTGTCATGACTTCACATGAGCAGGGGCTGGCACCTTCAGAGTGCTCTAGAGCTACCCTTCCTTCTGGAGGGGTTTCACGGGCATTTTGCTGTTTTCTGAACCAGTGAGAGCAGAGAGTTAGGGCTTGTGGTATTTTTTAGCTGCCTTACATCTCTGTGTCACTCATGATGTGATCTTTGCATGCAGCACTGGGGGCCTTTTTATACCAGGCACATACTAAGTTAAAGGGGATATACTTTCCTGCTGCTGAAGAAGGAAGTCTACTTCCCAGTGTTCCCAGCAAGGCTCTTGGGGGACAAGGAGCTCAGTAGTGAGCTCCCTTCATCTCCACTGTTCCACAACCCAACACAAACTTGAAATTAAAATTGAGCATGCACTGTCACAGTCTTAGCATATGAGTACTTTGTGCTTCTTGAAAAATGTGATTTTTAAGGAAGAGACCTACTTTTCTTTACCTTCGATTGATGTATAAAGGCTTTTGAGACAGTGGGTAACTCGGAGCACAACACTGATTATACTGTCTGTCTTTGCAGGTGCTATCTGAGTCCTCTTCCAAATCAGGAGGTTATCGCCTCTTCAGCACTTATTCCAGGCAGTCTTCTGAGATGAAGCAGAGTGGCTTAGGTACTGTACCTGACCTGTAACCAGCCTGTTCCTCTGTGTTTCCATCTGTCTGTCTCCCCACATACACATCCAGCTTAAGTTCTTTGTGTGTCTCTCTGTGTATTATGTCTTCTTTTAGTGCTATTGTTTAGACCACTGCAGAGACTATCTTATTGTATTTCCTTTTGTGTGTGATCTTCTCCTTCAGCTTCTAGCTACAGAAGGTGCATTTTCCATCCTTTATGATCTGGGAGCAGCAGAACAAACCACCTACTTGCAGAATGGCCTTCTGGGTCCATGTTGCTATCATTTGTTGTACCATTTCTGAGCTTAGGAGGAGGAGGTGATTTTACATGAGAAATAACATGCTTTCTGTTCTGCAAAAGAGTAGTTTACGTGCAAAGCTGCTCTTCATGTGAAACTATTGTGTCTCTACCTTTGCTTCATAAAGATCTCTTGCATGGAACAGATCTGTCATCTGCAATGGTGTTTGACAGCTCTCCAGCCAAGCTGCCATCCCTGGTTAGCCATCCTTTGACTGGTAGTCAGCAAAAGAGAATAGTTTCGGGCATTTGGAGTTCTCGGCCTGTTCTTGAGAGTAGCATTCCCTACCATCTCAACCTAAACTATGTCTTAATAGTTGAAATTCTTCCTGAAGTATTTCTGCTAAAGCGAGATGTATTTGGGAACGGAAAAGCTGTCTTTGCTGTCATGCTGTCATGAGGCTCAAAGATAGCTGTGAAACCCAGATCTTGCAGATGATTAATAAGCACCATGAGGTGGAAATGACCAAGTTATGCCCACTTTATTGTTTTTTAAAATAATCTTTTGCATTATGGCATGGCTGTAGATTAGCAGCAGTTCAGGTTTATCAGTTCTTTAGTCTGTTATGTGGACTTCTCGCAGCAAAGAGATTTCTGAAAGGCCTGATCATTTCTTTGTCGCTTTTGAATGAGCTGCTGCTTTGGAAGATAATTCTTACCAAGTGAAGGGAATTTTCTTCAGAGTGGTTAGGATGTACCCCTGGAGTCTGCCAGTTATGCTCCCAGCCAGCTGGAAAATCTCAGAAGGAATGGCTGATGCGTATTATTTTCATAAAGGTACAGTAGCCTTGGCCGTAGTGGGTTGTAGATGCGCTATTTCACGTGGTGCATCTACTTACTGCTGCTTTAACAGACCACCTGCAGGATTAAGTAAGCTGTAATAGACTGCCTTAGGCTTGAAGAAACCTGCGGTTATTCCGTGAATCCACGTGAATCAATATGAGAATTTCCGAGGTGGCACACAGTCAAGGAAGTGCATCTGCTTGGAAAATTACTGAGTACTTCAAATGCTACCTGGAAACTATCTTTGATGTTTGGATGTCTGAGTACTAGAAGGCACGTGCTCTGGAGAGAGATCTTGACAGCCTGTTTACTACAGCCTCTGTCTGAGGAATGTCTGGTTTGGCAGTAGAGAAGACTGCTGCTCCTTTGGACCCTTGTACAGCACTACTTTTCCCTGACAGCAACAAGTGAAATGTCATCCCCGCAGGTTTGATTTCAGGTTCTTGCCTGACGTGCCTCACTGGGAAGCCTGTGCTGGTCACTCTTGCTGCTGTGAAGCTCTCCAGAGACAAAACTTTGAGTAGGACTTGATAGAGCTGGTCTGTGGCCGCAGACCTCTGGCTGCAGACTCAGTCCAGCCATCGTTCTTCTCCATAGGGTCTTGTAGCTGCGGGCACAGAAGGGCTGAGAAGGAGAGACCAGCAAATGGTACAACACCAGCTTGCACAATCCCAGATTATTAGCATGTCTGTGTTTCTGCAAATTTCTCTTAACCTGAGAACTGTTAAGAAGAATGGTGCATCTTTACCTGTAAGAGTCAACCTCTTCAAGGAATCTTTCTGATTCCTTTCCTGCTTGTTTTGTAGAAGTCTAATTTCTTCCCCCTTTAGGATCTGAAATGTGCTTTCTCTCTGCGATACAATATAGAACTCATGAAAGCTTGAACTTTGGCTTTAATACTTGTCTCAGCAGCTGTGCTATGAGGGGGTTCATTCAGAGACTACCTGCTGTTTCTGAGCTTTTATGAAGTTGAGCCTGTCTCCCGTGGCCTCACCTTGTCAGTGGCTGGCTCTCCTTACATCTGGGAGAAGGACTGTTCAGGTGTAACCTCATATGGTTAGGATGCAGGAATGGGGAGCAGGACAGAGGTCCTATAACAACCCTGCTGCCATACCTGCCAGAATTGTGTCTTTACTGTAGTTTAAAATATGTCTTGAAAGGTCTGGGAGAGGGGTGGGCTGCAGCTTGCTTTGTGTATGCAAAGTGGTGCTTTGGGGTTTGCCAAGTTTCCTGGGCAGGAGCAAGAGCATCCTTGTGGATTGTCTATGATAGGGTGCACACTTCTAGCCTGAGAAGCCGTGGGAAGCCTCAGTGCCTTTCTTTGCTTGCAAGAGCACTTCAAAATGGGGTAAAACCACTCCTCACTGTTGGCACAATAGAGGTGTGTATTGCCATTGGACATGAAGCTTTGTGCTGAGACTCACATGGGGAAATAAGGGATACCCATTTTTTAAACATCTGAAATATTGAACATACATCTGAAAATTAAATACACAAAAAAGATCCAGCACGTACAGTAATTTCTAACATGTTGCTATAGCTTAAATCGAGATGGCTTGTATACTGTTATGTTCTTTAGGAAGTGTGTGTGCTTCAGTGGTCTCCTAGAGTTCACTGGAGACACTTGCTCTAGTCCATAGGGTCATCTTTGTAAACTGTCCTCTGGCTTAAGGGCATCAACAAAACACCTCTGTCTGCTGTAGAGCAGCAGAAACACTGGGGTATCCTCAACTTAATGGTTAGTGGCACAAGGTTGCTCAAGAGAGAAAGTCATAAAAATCTTCTGTTCCATTTTTATCTGCCAGTAAATGAGTCTGTTGGCATTTTTTTCGTTGTTGATTGTTTTTAAGCCATGGAAGGATGACTGGGAGCATCATCCTGACTGCAAAATTTTCTTTGCATTCTGACAGATTCCAGTTCACCCTGAGTCAGCACTGAGTTTCAATTTGAGGTAATAGTAGGAAATTGTCGTAGAATTGTGCTAGTCTGTCCTGTGGAGAGCTACCAGCAGTGTCACAGTGACACTGTGACACAGCTTAAGTTCAGTGTGTGAGAACCCTTTTGGTCATCCCCCACCGCTCCCAGGAACAGATACCATCAGCTTAGACTGAGTTTATGTGGAAATAGCTCAAAACTCAGTATTTGTGTGTTTTCTCCAAAGAAGCTCTGGCTAAAACAGAGCTTTGTTCAGATCAGAAGCTGTGGGGAGAGGAGACCTTGATGCTGTTCGGCCACCTAAGTTGGAGGTTACAGAGAAGACGGAGACCGGCTGTCCTCCGAGGGAGGTGGTGATAGAACAGGAACTAACGGACACAAGCTGCAGCGGGGGAAATTCCAGTTAGCTCAGAGGAGTAAATTTTTCAGCATGAATGTGCCAGATACTGGAGCAGGGACCCAGTGAGGCTGTGAAATCTCCTTTCTTGGAAGTATTCAAAGCTTGACTGCACAAACCCAAGCAAACTGGTTCAAGTTGGCCCTGCTGGGGTGTTGGGAAAGAAGCCTCCAGAGGTTCCTTCCAACCCAAATCATGATGCTGTATTTTAGGATCAAGAGCTCCTTGCAAAAGGTCCTGCCTAGGATCTTTTTAACAGTAGTAACAGTTGCACTGTTCCGGTTAAATACTAATAGAGAGCACGTCAGGCTTTATGCCTTGGCAGAGAAGGTAGAACAAAATACACCTGCTTGTTTCTGGAAGCCTTTTGTATGTGGGAGTAATGTTGGGTCTAGCTGTTGGTATTCTCAGTACAGAATACAGCTTCAGGACAGTTTAGCAGAGAATTTACAGCTAATCGGTGGCTTTATCTGGCCCATAGTAAGGTTTTGTCTCACTGACAGTTGCTTTCCTCAGACGAAAGAATCCTGTTTCAAATGCCCGATGCTCCCGAAATATCAGCTAAGGACAGGTCACACCGCAGAATGCTGGGTCTTGGAGAAGGAAACACCAGCAGCTGCCAAAGTCCCCAGTGTTAGGTTGCTGTCCTCTGCATGAGGCTGTCCTGGTGCCATGTTCCTGGCCACAGGGCGAGCAAAGTCGCTTGTGTGTGTGCAGCAGGGGCTGTGCAGGGGTGGTTCATGGACCACTCAGACCTGCTCTGGAGGAGCAAGCCATGACCAAGTGGATGTGAAATATTATCTGAGCAGCCCCTCGTGAAAGAGAGCTCTCTGGTCATATTGCTTTCTTCACTGCCTGACAGAGTGATTAATCCACATTTGCTGATCAACAGGTCAGGTGGGCCTTTCTTTTTCTCAGTGTCCTACAGAAAAAGGAGCTTTACAGGGAGAAAGGGCAGAAGAGCAGAGAAATGAAGCCCTATGACATGAACATCAGCGATTTGGCATCCTGGCTTTTCTCACATGACTGTGTATATTTGTTGACTGGAGAGCGTCAAGGTGTTTTTCCTAGGTCAGGGCAAGAAATCCAAATGGAAATAAACGTCTGGATAGAGTCAGGAACTTTCCTGGTGTGGAGTCTTGGGCTACGTGTTACGCGTTTGGCACTGCTGAATTTAGAATCAGGAATACTGCCTCTCCATGCTCCCTGGCATCATGTGTTTTCCTTAGACTGCCTGCAAAGTGGGCAGTTCATTCCTCATTCTTTGACTAACCCTGCTTTTCTGTAGCTGCATGCTGTGGAGATGTAATACTAACACCTTCCATGCCTTTCCAGGGTCACAATGCACCGGCCTGTTTAGCACCACTGTGCTGGGAGGCTCCTCCAGTGCCCCCAACCTCCAGGACTACGCACGCAGCCATGGCAAAAAGTTTGCCAGCAGCCTGACGTACAAAGACGGTACGTGTGTTCCCGTGCAGCAGGTGGTGAATTTGTGGACTCTGATGTCTCGGGATGCTGTTGAGACAAAGGCTTAGACTGCAAGAAGAGTGACAGATGAATGTGTATATTCCTTGCATCTACAGTAATGCATTTGGTCACATCCCAAGAAATTGTGATTCTTGCTAGGAGAAGACAGGAGCTGACATTGTCTGAGGAGTTTCTTGCTGGTGTGTGGTATTGCTGGGGTCTGATTTTCCTCTGATGTTTTAATGCTACTTGCTGTTGTGGAGGAGGATTCATTGGTCTAGATATTAAATAGGTTTGTCCTGGTGTGGAAATCCAGCACATCACATTGTCTTGCTTACCATGGTGATCTTGCTGATGCTGAGTGAAGCTTTTGTGGAGACTAATTCTCACCCTATGGAAGATGGAGCCATCCTAAAGGCAGAATGGTGTGCATGGGGGTGGGTAAGACGGGTACTGGAGTGAGGCTGGGCACGCAGGGAGGTCTGGGGTAGCTGTCAGAAAGCAGGTGTAATACACCTGAAACTCTTGGGGTAAGTGGGATGCTTGGATGAAATACTACAAAAGGACCAGAAGGTCCCGTTGTTGTGCAGTTCTGCAGAAACTGCCCTAAAGTTCAGCAAGATCTGGTAAAACCTGTTTGAGTCGTTAGTATAAGTGTGGCCTGACGCAGGGGGGTGAAGGGGTGTTGCTGGCTGCAGGTGGATCTGCAGTCACTGCAGTGCCTTGTGCCTCGGGAAGCAGAGTGTGTTGCTACTTTCAAAGCAATTGGAGCCGAGGGAAAGACCAGGGTATCCTGGAGGAGCTGTAGGGGTGTAATGCACAAGTGCCAGTGTCCGCCATGACCCCGGTGAGAAGAGACACTCAGGTTCTCTAAGTTGACTAACGTACACTTGTTGGGGTGCTGAGTCCAGCAGTGTTGAACAAACCTCTCCATGGAGAGGCTCTGCACAGCATGCTGCATCCTGGTTGGAAATCTATCTAAAGTTGCACAACTTATTCTTCCCAGCTTCTGAATAGGTGTATGGTTATCTGTCCTCTCTTTTTCCTTTTTATGTTAGTTCCAAACAATGGTATTTTGCTCAATACTCTACAGTCTGAGTGTCTTTCTTACCAGGATCGATAATGAACACTAGCACTGATGCATTACAAGGTGGGGAGATGATTAAGATAATTTGGGGCCTTTGGGGAAAATAGGAGGTTAGTTCATTTGGATTTTTGTCCAGTTTTGAGGCAAGGAAAATGGCTGAGCAAATCAGGGTGGAAAGCTGCTGTGTGATTCTGGCCTGTTGGAACCTCAGGAACGCTGCTGCATTGAGACCATTCAGTAGGCTGCCTTTCTGTGCGGCTTTTGCTGTGTAGGAGAAATCTGTGCTGCCTCTGCCCTCGGCAGGGAGCTCCCTGGCTGTGAGCAACAGAGACAGGGAGGGTGAACTGGGAGGATTTAAACCCTGCTGTGCCAGTCTGAGCTGCTCACAGGTCCCAAAACAGGCTGATGATGTCTGGCACAGGATGGGGTATGAAGACCGGGGACCTGCTGGAAAGGCCAGCCAGGGCTCTGGCTGCTTTCCTCCCCATAGCCAGCCAGCAGCATGGATCCAAGGCAGCACTGGTTCTCAGAGAGAAGCACCAAAGATGTGTGCAGTGTTCCCACCAGGGAGCAGAGGAGGGTCTGCTCGGCGGTGTTGGGCTCCTTTCCCTGCAGGCTGTCGGCAGGAGCGTGCCTGCAGGTGGCAACGTGTGTTCAGCGTCCAGAGCAGGGTCCTGTCTCAATTCAGTGACAAGGTCTCTGCATGCTGAGACGCAGCTCTACCCCCAAGAACTTAAAAGGCAGACTTATTTAACTAGTGTGTGAATACCAGCCCAGAATTACTCATCTCGATGTTAGACGACTTCTCGCATGTTTGCTAGGGTGCTATGGCACCCTGTGCTACCGGCACCCTGCTGCAGTAAGAGCAATTGTGAGGAACAAGTGGGGGCTTGGAAAAACAAGTAGGACTCAGAGGGGCATTTGGCTTGTGGGGAAGGTAGTATGGAATGTGAAGTAAGCCCTTGATCATCTGCATGTTCCTGCTTAAGTGAGCACCAATGAATGCTGAACAATGGCATTTAAACCAAACAGCACTAGAGCTGAGTACAGTGACACAGCAGCTACAGCAGGCTCGTGCAGTATGTTTGTATCAAGGCCTTTTCCACAGTCATCAGGCTAATAATGTTTTAAAGCCTTCAGATTCTGGAGTACATCTTTGCATGAACTCTTTGATGTTTTTTTGTGGCTGTGATGCTTCAAGGTGCGGTGCATGGCTTATAGCACTTCATCAAAGACTTGCTCAAGGGCAGTTAAAATGGCCCCTATTTCTGAAGTCTGTTTGGCTTAGGGCTGGAGGAGGGCTAAGAAAGGCTTCAGGGGAAAGTTGTGTCCCAGGCTCAGGTTGAGGGAAGGTCCACTGGTGGCTGTGATTTGAGGCTGTCTTGTCTGAAGCCAGGGGCACAATAAGCCGTGTTGCAGCTTGTCTGCTGTAAAGGCAGGGGGAGATGTGGGGTGGGATGCAGATGGTAGCAGCTGGCTGGCTGCAGCTCCAGGGCTTGGATGTTGTGTAGGGCAGATTGTCACACTCTATTTGTTGAGGCTGAAGAAAGAAAAACAATTTTTAGGGCTGTTATGCTGGCGAAGGAAATTGCAGCAAGTTTGAGAGTTGGTTTAAATATATTAGTTGTCCAAGTCGATGTAGCTGAAGAAACACAATGGGGGTGTGGAGCATAAATCAATACATGTATCTCCCAACCTTGGTGTAGGGGGACAGGCATACAGACCCTATTGACTAGGTAGAACAGCTGCATGAAGCATGAGAGAGAACTAAAAGCTTTTTCCAGTATTTCCTAAAAGTTTTTAAATAGCAGCAAAAGGTATGATTGTCTGTGGTCTCACATCAAATCCTACATACAGGTGGTCTGACCTAGGCTGAGAAATTTCTAGAGTGGGAATAAACTGAAGTTTCAGACTCCTTTTTCTTTATTTATTTTTGGTGCACATGGAGGGAGGAATTTGTAGAGTAGGGCTGATGGTTGGACTCGATGATCCCAAGGGTCTCTTCCAACCTGAATGATTCTATGATTCTATGATGATTCTGTGGAGACTAATCCAGGTCTTTTAAAGGTTGCATCAATTGCACCCCATTAGATGCCTAGAGCCTGTCCTTGCACTGTGTTTCCGATGTGTGATTTGTAAGGGAGAGCATGGCCTAGGCTGGGACGTGGCCAGGAGAAGCCCAAGGACCAGTCTGATGGATGTATCCCAAGACCTCTCCAGTGAAATGCTTTGAGCAACTGAGCTGTAGAAAGTCTTCATGAGTCTTCTCTTTGTTCCTTAATTTGTTAGTTGATTTGGCTTCAGTCTCACAAATAGCTCTGTTTATCTTGCATTAAGAGGCTGTTTTGAGCTGCCCTTACCTATGCCAGGGCTCTTCAGCTCCTCACAGAATGGTTGTCGCTTTCCCTGGGCAGAGGTAACTCCCGAGAACTGTGCTGTGCCCGTGGCCATGAGCATGGCCCAGCTGTGTCCTGCGCTGGGCTGAGCCTGGGTTGCTCTCGGGGTGGGGAGGAACCAGGTGCCATCTGTGGGTGAGTCTTTGCAGCGTGAGAGGATGCCCTGACAGGGCAGCTCCAGGGAAGGGGGAGATGTGGAGTGCGAGGAAGCCGGGGGGTTCGGTCAGACCCACAGGAGCATCCCCAGGTGCTGCAGCAGCACCGACGGGAGCGCGTGTTGTGGGGGTCAGGAAGAAGATGAATCTGACAGGGTAGTTGCAGCTTGTGAAGGTCGGGGATCCTTAGGAGCAGGCTGTTAACTGAGATGATCTGTTTTTATTTCCTCAGAGCTCTTGTCTATGCCAGCCGTAAAACGATTTTCTGTGTCGTTTGCAAAGCATCCGACTAATGGTACGTTTGCTTCCTTGATTTGACGTTCCCTCACACTTCTAACCCCGTGCTCACATTCAGTTCTTTCTGCACATATTCCCCTCTCAGCCTTCTTGTGGTTTTTGTGTGTCTGTGTATCTGGTGTCCAAACATGCTTCACTTTCCCCCATTGTCTCCTTGTGACTAACTTATTCATTCATCCTCTGTAACTGCTCAGTGGTTCCTCTGCTGTTCCCCAAGGCATTTGTGTACCAAATGGAAAAGCAAGAGCAGTGGCTTGTTGCCTGCTGGCCTAGCCTGCAACAGTGGCTCTGTGAACGGACTCCTAAAGCAGCCTGTAATTCCACTGCTAACGTTAGGGACCTCTTTCACACTCCCTTATGGGGGTTGGGGGAAGAATACATATCTGATCTGGGGCAGGGGATATGCACTCTGTATTCTGTAGGGGCATCAGCAGCTCAGGTCCTCAGTTTGTGCCGTGCAGATTTGCAGGACCCAAACAGGGACAGCCTGAGGCTACCCCTGTGTCACCTGGAGCGCAGTCTGTGGTGGGAGAGGAGAGGGTGCTGACAGCATTCTCTCTGCCATGGTGTTCCTCAGCACAGTCCCCTTAGGAGTACCGGTAGCTGCAGGGCTTCCTATTTGAGACTTGTCTGTTAGGGTGGTCCCCTGCTCACTCCAGACAAGGTGGTGTTGGTGGGAGCAGGCTCACCTTTCCTGCAGACCTTCTCCTGGGAATGGCGTCTCTTCAGAACGTTCAGTTCAGTCAGCTGATGGTGGGCAGTGCTGCCTTCCCGAGGTAGGAGGTTCAGCAGCGTGCTTCCCCGGTGGTGTAACCTGCCTCACTCCTTTCATCCTGGTAGCTGTGAAGAGGCTTGGTAATGGACATCTGGCATTGCTTGTGTTTGCTCACTGTGTGCTTCATATCGCTACTAACCTGACACCTGAACTGTGAGTCTTTGGAGGTTAAAGACCAATAGCTCTGTTGTAGCAGATGCCTTGAACTAGCGTTTGTTATTCCAAGTCTTGCACAGAAACTTGTGAAAAGGTTTGTTTCACAGCACCACTCCTACCTCATGGCTCCTGCTGTTGAGACAAGTTAGAACCAAAGCAGATCGCTGGGAGATGCCAGGTTAAGTGTGTATCCTCTTATGTGATAAAGGCGGCTTCTGCAATCTTGTTGCTTAGTAAATATGAAGATACTCTGCTCTGCATGATCTGGACGATGAAAAAAGCTCAGAAGACTGTTATGAAGACCAAAGTTTTGGGAAAGATGGAAGGGGAAGGTGCGGCTAAAAGTGGCTTTATTGTTTCAAATATCTGAAGGGAACCTGTTTTCTGTGCTTGCTCAGTTCTGTTTTTCCCAGGGTGGCCAACTGCTCAATATGTTTGTGTGTCTGGGTGCCATCTGAGCTCACGTGTTGTATGTCAGCAGGATGTGTTGTTGAATCTTGCCTGCAGAACCCCAGCACCAGTCTGTCCTAAAGCACACCATAAAGCAGCTGCCCCCACCCCAAATACAGTAAAGTGAAACCGGGAATCAGGTTTTTCCCAAGAACCAATGAATATTTCTAATGGCAAAGTGCTTCTTAGTCAAGAAAACACAGACAGAGGTCCAGCAGGTGTGAGCTTGAAGTTAGGCACATTTTGTCTAGGCTTGGCACTGGTTTTCGCAGGAAGGATGTTTAGCCACATCAGCCACTCACCCAAGGATGCAAAAGCTATTCCCAGCTCTGGGTCTGCATTTTGTTTCTGAAGACCTGCCTCTGGTGAAATGGGGTGGGTGAGCCAGAGCAGTGGCCAAGCACAGCGTCAGGCCAGGTGCTTGATGTCCTGGCCTTGTGAGCCTTGGGAATGTGACACGAGTCCCGAGGCTGTACATGTGGAGGAGAAGGTGTGCCTGCATGCTAGCATCTTGTCAGCCATACAAGGATGTCTCAAAAGATTGCACGGGGCTGTTCCAAGAGTCTAGAGAGGGGACGTCAGCACTTCTGTGCCCCCTCTGTTCTTGTGCACTCTGAGTGCTGTGCTCTCAGTTGGGACCCTGCTGTCCCTGGCGTCCCCTTCACAGCCTCCACTCTGACACCGGGTCCTTTGCGCTTGTCCGTGCGTTAGGGTGTCCGGCTGCCTTTGGACACAAGGCTCTGCTCTCTTGGCAGTCTGGATTTCTTGTCTCAGCTGGGGGAGGGCAAGTGTGGGCCTGACCTTATCTAGCCAGACCTGAGACTGGGATTGGAACGTGTCCTCAAATGTATTCACTTGCCAAGTTTTCACTCACAAAGGTGAAGCCTCGATGCCCAAGGATGGCAGAGGCTGACCCGTGCAGGCGGCCTGGCAGAGACAGGGGCTGTGTAGGTCTGAGACCATCCCTGGCCAGCTCACCGTGGGAGGGATGGGGCTGCAGCCTGTGGCATGGGTCCTGCCCACCCGGCAGCCCTGGTGCCAGCAGCTCCATCCCCTCATCTCCACCATTTCTGTGTCCCCAGCTGCAGCTGCCCCGCTCCTCTCACTTTCTGTGGCCCCCTTTCCTCCAGATGCGTTTGAGCACCACCACGTTGCCCAGTTGCTGCGCCGTTTTTCCTCTGATTATGCCACGGGCCGGAACATCTGCCTGGATGCCGCTCTAGCCCATCACCTCCAGCAGTGCTCCTACCACCTGCGCCTCTTCAGGAGCTGGCTGATCTCAGGGCAGGATGACTTGGAGTGTCTTTACGGTACTGCACGCTGCAGCTGCCTCAGTCCCCTGCTCTTGTAGCTGAGCAGGGACCACTGTCTGCTTGGGAATGCAAAGTATGCTTTGCTTCTAAAAAAAGGAAAGCACTTCCCTCACCGCATCCCTTAGATCTCCAGGCTGCTGCTGCAGCAAGCTGCGTGGGCTGTCGCACCGGTGGTTTTGGAGCCTTGGGCAGTAGCCGTTCCACACAGAGCCAGCGCCCTTCGTATGGCTGTAGCTGTGCTCTCTCCATCTTTGGCAATTGTTTGTTGCCTCCTTCCTTTAGCCAGGGTGAGCCCTTTCCTCAGGTTAGATGCTGAGCTCCTGCTGATGTGGTGCCCGGCTGACATGACACCCCAGTGCAGGCCTTGGTGGGTGCTGGAGTTGTCCCGTTATGAGTGGAGGAGCCAAATGTAAGAGTATGGGGAGAAAGAAGATGCAGGAGATGCTGCAGCGGGTCACATCTGGGTGACCTCACTGTGGAAATTTCAGGGAAGTGAATGCTTGTGGGGTTGTGTCGTTCCTAGAGAGACCAAGTTAAGAGAGGGGAGAAACTGAGCTTCTGTGTGGCTGCACTGCATGGCCTCTGTTCTGCCAGTCAGGGTCTTTGCAGCGTGTCGTGTCTCTGGTGGGAAGAGGCGATTTCAGTATTGAATCTAGAGGTTATAAATCAAAGCTTGCTGCTGTTTCTCTGGTCTGTTTCAGCATCTGGAACTCTGATGCACTGGGGTCTCAGTGCATCTAAGACAAGTGAAAGGATTCCTCCGAGGGGGCAGCGTGCTGGGGCTGGCTGCTCACATCTGCCTTGCAGCATAACACCCGCTGGGTGGGTGCATGTGGCTTGCTGAGCTGTGTGGTGTGCTGCATGGACCCCCTTTCTCACTCAGAGCCATAGGTGGAAGGGGCAGAGACAGGACAGCTTGTCAGGTAGTAAAGCAACAGGATTGAGCGTTTTCAGAGCCCAGAAAAGAGAATTTTTCTCACACAGTCTGTTTTCTCTTGATATAGCCCTTTCTGTCAAGTAGGCAATTTGGAGATGGCAGTTACTTTTCATATATAATTAGGACAATCCTTGGTCTCATAGCAACAAATATTAAAAAGGAGAAAAATTGCTTCAAGGGAAGAGATGCTGGAATGTAGCAGACTGCTCCAAAGCCAGAGCTGAGCTTCTGCTGCTGCAGGTCTTGGCCATCTCCCATGAGCTTTGTAGGGAGAGGAAAGGAACTCGGTGCTTTGGGCAGTGATACACCAAATACTGCAGCACGGTGCCAGTGCAGCCTGCCCTGACACACCCAGCCTACAAGTTACGTACCTCTGCACAGCAGCCTTCCTGCGTGGAAACCAGGTCTCTGCAGTCAGTGAGCTCTTTCTTGCTGTTTTCTCAGTCTGTCATCAAGCCCACAGTTAATTAGCGTGTTTGGGGTTCCTGCTGGGGTTTGTCTCAGAGCAGACGAGTCTCCGGTCTCTGTAGCTGACAGCCCAGCTTCCCTCCTTGTGAAAACTACGTGCTCCTCTCTTTTTTGGCTTTCCACTGTACTGCTATCCACACAAAGAAAAGATGAATTAAAAGAGACTCGGGGAGCTGAAAGTGTGCAGCTGGCACCCATAGTCGGAAAGATCAATGGTGGAGTCCTAAAGCAATCTGCCTGGGAACCTGGGCTTATCTGTGTGGTCACAGCTGGGAAAGAGAAGAGAAAATTTAAATGACAAGGGGAAACAGCCTCAAATTCATATCTAAAATGGTGGGCTCCAATCTGACCATCACCACTTGGGATGATGTGGGAAAGGTAGAAATTTGTGGTCTGGGAGAGATGTTTGTGACAGTGGCTGGAGTGGCCGGAAAGCATTGGTGGAGATCTGCAGTCCAGTGTCTGTTCCAGGATGGAGCTGGGAGGTTTCTAATGGAGTGAGTTGGAGGCAGCTGCAGACAGAAGTGATTTTTTTTTTTTCCAGGCACTGTGGAACTCCTTGCTGTAGTACGTGGAGGTGTGGGAGGTTAACTGAGTTCAAGGAGAGACTGGAGAATGTGGATGAGACGGGTGAGGGTCAGAGCAGTTGTGAGCTGCTGGTGGCTGGAGGAAGAGTCACCACGTGCTGTCTGCTCTCGTCCCCCTCCATTCACAGCCGCTTCTGGCACTGCAGGCAGAGAGGTGCTGGACTAGGATAGACCTTCAGGCTGGCTGTGCAGGCTTGAATTTAGGCAGGCTGGTTAACAAAAATCCTAGTTCATGTACATATCCTGTGTGCATTTAGAAACACGTACAAACACATGTGGCGTATTGGAGTTCTCCCCACATGGGAAGGCTGGACTGGCCAAGCATGTTGGAAAGGAACTTGCTGAGTGTGCTTTCTCCCATGTGCTTTCTTCAGAATCTGTGCTGGGGTTGGGCAAGTGCTGCTTCACTCCAGAAGAGCTGACATACAGACCTTTGGCATACAGACATTTTGGGATGTGCCTGCTGCCTTGGTCTGCCTGTTGCTTTCAGCATCTCCATTGGAAAGGAACAGGCACCCTCTACACTGCAGCGTGGAGCTCACAGCCGGACAGCTGGGTAGTGACTTGGCAACTTCTGCTCATCAAATTACATGTAGTAATGTTCAGAACTCTCACGCAAAGATATAACACACAAATAGGATTGCTTTGGAGCAGAAAAACATCTCACCTGACTCTTCCTTGGCATCTGTCTTTGTCAGTTGGCTGACAGCAGTTTGGCTGCTTTCTACTTGCGAGCCTGCTGCAACAGCAAGTGCCTTCTCTTTGAATAAACCCACTCTGACAGCAGTGAAGCTTTGCCATATTTGGGACCTCAGCTCAATCTTGGTAAAGCTGAGGAACATGCTCTTTGGACTGCTTGAAGACTGCTGCTTTGTCGTGCCTGCTAGCCAGGAGGTCTGCCGTCTCCCAGGTGATCTGCAGAATGACCAGCTCTGAGGGATAATCCCACCAGCAGTGACTCCGTTCTGGGGGTGCGTGTGTTCCGTATGAACTCAGCTTTCGCAGCTCATCCTATACACTTCTTGTCTCTCTGGGGCATGCTGAGAATTGAGGAAACTTTGTGTTACCCTGATTCAAATTTGATGCTTCCTCTTAATGACATGGTATTGATTCTCAAGGGTTTAGAATGGGATGTCTCTTGCAGTAATCAAGAAGGTACAACTGAATTCAAGGTCTTGTTTTCTCCTATGTTCTTCCCTTTTCCTAGTATAAAAATCTGCTTATTTTACTTCTGTTGCTAACGCCTTTGGTTGAGTATTTTTTAAGACCTGAGGGCAACTGAAGAAAATGTAGGTAAATGGATGAAAGTAGCTGTTACCTCTGCAGTGAAAGAGCAATGGGGTAGCCCAGCACACAGGGTTGACTCAGAGGTCTGTAATATATCTTCTTGGTGTTCAAGCCATGTAGTCATAAAGTAGGTGTGGGCTATTTTGGGATTCATCATTGTGTGGTTCCGGTAAAACGGTGCAGCTTCTTGACTCTTTCTTTGAGGTCATCTGCTCAGTTAGCCATTCACAAGAATTGTACCTATGTGTTCCTCCTGCCCACTGGAGTCTCCCGGAAGTCTGGGATTCTCTGGTTTGGATGGAAGATGTGAGTCAGGTGCAGGTCTGCATTTACTTTATACAGTAGAGTGCCTAGATGATCTCTGTAAAAGGGTCACTGTACTCAAATCACCTTCCTTATATCTGATGAAGCGTTGTGTGTTGGTATCGGTAGCTCTGAAACAGTCTTACTCTAAGGGGAGAGTCACTCCCTGCTTGAACATCTTCATCATAAACCGTGATTACACTGAGCAGTGGGCAGTCGAGTGGGCACAAGAATGTGAAGCGCCGGGGAGAAGAGCTCAAACGGGCAGAGTTATCTCGGCTGTGACAGGGGTGGGCCTTCAGCTTTGGCATCAGCATGCCTGGGAGAGTTGAAGCAGGACTTGCCATCTTCCAGCTGGATGGCACCTCTGCTGCTCTAACCTGCAGAGTGGCTCTTCAGGCAGTCCCATGCCCTCTGCGGCTGTGTCAGGAGACTGCTGGGTTATTGATTCAGGGTGGAGATTGTGCCGTAGCTGCTCCCCCACACCACACATAGTCTCTTTGGACATCCAAAATAATACATACTCAGCAGACTCCACTGCCTTCTGTATCTTAAGGTTTTTCCCATAACCAAAGCTTGTTTTCTTGACTCTAACAGATGGTTTCTTCCTATTTTAAGGAACAAAATTTTTTGAGACATAACCGTGCTGAAGTTACGACATAACCAAGAAGTTTCCCGTTGACTCGGATTCATTTCTAGCTGCTCTGGTCTGCAGAGCCTGGCCCCATGCTCTCCCTGCAAGGGCAGGTCTCGCTCTGGGGTAGGCAGAGTGCCCTCTGCACCCCCCACACAGCTGCTGTAGTCAAACTGGAGCAAAATGAAAAGTGACACTTACTCCTCTGTGGGCTGCTGTTTGACTTTGGTACCAAATGAATGGAGTCCTGTCTAATCTCCTGTGCTGTCATCTGCATCACAGACTCCTGCCCTGCAGGCCCTGGGAGGTGTTTCGGGGAGGCGGCAGCAGCCGAGCGCTCAGGCTGGAAAGGTTCCTGTGGATTGCACTCATGATTTACTTTTATTGTCCCTCCCCAAAGGTGTCAGTCCTTTGCTAAACATGCAGCAGTGGTCAGAGCTGCCGCTGGGGTACGCAGCAGGATGTCGGTCTGCAGCAGTAGCTCCTGCCTTGGCTCTGCTGTGGAGTGAAGCCGCCGCTGGTGGTCTCTGCCCAGCAGCCAGGCAGGTCAGGAGGTGTGCAGGGAGAGGGCTGCCACACACAAATGAGAGGGATGCCTTGAAAACAGTAGTGCTTCACCTTGGAAAGGTAAACTTTTACTTTTTCTCTGCTTGCTTGAGACCGGTTAAGGGACACAGCGCTGAGCAGAGCTGTGCAAGCAGGCATTCGGCACTCAGGGGCGTGGGGGTGTCATTTCACATCACCAACGTTCAGTGTTCCATGTTGCCTTTAATGCTGGACCTTTCATTTCCTCTTTTTATTAGAGGAGTGCCCAAGCACTCGGATCCCCATCAGTCCCTCCAGTGTATCTTGTAACTATGCTGCTTTGCCCTGTTATATTCAAACTTCTTCCCTTTTTCTTTGGAGGCCCCAAGAGCTGAGCCAACGTTGGACCCTCTTAAAAGCAGATTCTATTGTGAGGTGACCTTAACCTCATACTATGTTGCTCCGCAGCCGTCTCCAAGTGGCTGTTCGTGAAGTCTTACCCTCACCCTCTTCCTTTCACTCTGTCTCCCAGAATGCCTATTAGAAAATAATGAACAGGTTCTCTTCCTTATTCAGTGCTTCCACTCTAAAGGATTCTCAGCAAGTGTCTGAAGAGTGTGGTATTTCTCCCGTGTCTTACATTCCTTTGACCTAGCCAAGGATTTGTTGTCCTTCATGTATTGAGCTGACGTTCCAAGCCCTTTGTGGCATAGGTAACCTCTCTGGACTGTCTGGAGGGTTCCCTGTCTCCAGTAGCTGTCATGGCAGTGGGTGTCTCTGCAGCTTTGCAAACTGGCGATGACCTGGTCTGCAGCCTCCTCATATTGCATGTGGATTCACTCTGAATACCATCCTCTGGCTCAGGCTCCTCGCCTCCTGCAGATCTGGGTTAGGTGAGGGGGCTGGAGCAGAGACTGTCCTGGCTGTGACTGGAACGATGACTACACTTAGCAGATAACCGAAGTGCTCTGCACCTTCTCCTTAGGTGCTGTCAGGGATCAGCTTTACCTTGCCAGTGTGCTGGGCAGCAACCCTGACACAGCACTGCATCAGGCGCTCTTATACTTTTTGCATTTCAAAGTAATTTTCCTTCTCTGTAGGAACAAACCCAGTTCTTCCCAGTGTCTTTTTGAGCTCCTTGGAAGGAGCTGGGGAGTCCCAGAATGGGAAGCCTTCACTTAAGAAGTTTAGAGGCCTCTAAACTCAAGAGGCAGAGAGCCGGAGGAGGCCTTGCTCCCATGTGCCCACAGACTCATCTGTTTCTTCCTTGCTCCTCTGGCAGTTTCAGGTCGGCTTGGTGCCACAAAGCATTGCCAAGAAGCTGGGATGACGAGGAAGATGCTTTGCTGTAATCCTCTGCTGGCTTGAGTGGCAAAGAATTTATTGTGAATGGTTGTGACGCAGCTTAGCTCTGAACAAGTATCTGTTAAACGTCGAGATACCTATTTGTACTAATCCTGCGTTTGCTGGCAGCGAAGCTTTGCTGGGGACAAGTAACGCAAGCTGTTGCCCAGCCCTTCCTCAGGAGGCTCTGCCAGGCACACACAGGGGGTCTGCGCTGCTCCCGGCACATTGAAGCAGCATGTGCTGCCTGGCTGGTGAGGAGGGGGTGGACTGTGTCCCAGGGGGGTGTAACTAACGGTGGGAGTCCTTTCATGGAAACTCTGTTGACTTCAGTCAGATTCTGTCTAGCTTCTGTGAAGTGTGGGGCAGTGTGACAAGTTCTCCGTCATTTTAGCAGAAGGGTCAGAGGCTTTGCAGCAAACACGACTGCTGCTACATACGTTTCCTCCTCTTCCCCTCCTTCTGCGTGTGCCTGGGTGCTTGCTTTCAGGTCTGTTACTGCATGTGATTGCCTAGTGGTGATTTTCTTGGCCTAGAAGAGGTGACCTTAGGCCCGAGTGTGCCTGGATTTTGAATCCCAGACTGCCCAGCTCCTTCAGCCATGAGTTGGTCTTGCATGGATTTAGGTTGTTGTTTGCTCTATTCACTTTCTGATTGGGTTTCTTTCCAGGTTTTGAAGGCTGTTCCATGGTTCCCACCATTTATCCCCTGGAGACCCTGCACAACTCCCTCTCTTTGCGACAGGTCAATGAGTTCCTGACGGCTGTGTGCAGGAGCTGCAGCGAATCGCACGTCCAGTCTACCGCAGGTACTGGTGAGGTGGGCTTGTCTCTGGGCAGAGTCGAGGCCAGGAGACCTTTTTGGTTTCTTAGATTGTCAGGACACATCACCCTGAAGGACTGGCAAGAAGAACAGGCTCTGAATTCTGTTCCAGGGTGTTCTAGCCCCAGAGTGAGCTATGGGATCCAGCTTGCGGCCATCCTAGGCCCCTTACTTCAGAGACAAGTAATTGCCCAGGTCTGTCTGTGGCTGCTAAGTTTGGTGATGATCTGGATACAAACTCCAGCTTGGGAAATCCTCATGTTCCCAGGAGCTGAGGGACAGGCATGGCTCTGAATTTGCACTGTTCGTGAGCTCTTCCTGGAGTGCCTGCTCATGGCTGCTTGGCCACAAGCCCTTCCTTTATGTCTATCTGAATATTTCTGATCTGTGTTTTTTTTTTTCTTTTTGAAGCTTTGTTTGATTCAATGATTGGCAGCCAGATACCAGGAGACCCCTTTATGTCCCAGCGAATCCTGTCATCATCCTCTTTGCCATTGCGCCAGCGTTCGGATAAGCCCCCTTGGTGTGAGTGTTCTCCCTTTTTGATCAGGGGTGGGTGTGATGGTAAGGGAGGGGAGTACAGGGTGCCCAATAGTGGCATTGGTATTAGTGCTCAGGGTTTCTATGCTCTGCCCTTGAAGGAACAGAAATGGAAAGGGGAAATAGGTAAGAGGGACAGTAGTCATGTGCCCTGTGAAAAAGCTTCCAAGAAAGATGAATAAAGGGACTCTCTGTAGTGTTGTATATCGTGGGGACAGCTACCGTTGGATGGACACTCTGTCTCCAGGCATCCTCTGCTTTGTGCACTAGGACATGGAGGGCCTGAATGCACTTAATTTTCATCTCAAGTCTTGTGATTCTCTGCGCCACATGGCCAGCTCATTGCTGGCATGTGGAAGTGCCTTCCTTTCCTAGCCAGCCACCACATGCCTCACCTGGAATTCCGCGCAGGAGAGGTGATCGGTTAGTTCTTCACTTACTGGCTTTCCTGCAGCCCCTGGGCCTCACTTGTCACCATCTCTGCAGAGCTGGTGACTGTTGTTAGTCCTCTTTGCAGATCTGACTGGAGCTCAAAGAGGAAGGCGTAGCCCGTGGTTGCATGGCAAGCACTGCGATAATGCCAAGTCAGGGTTGCCACTAGAAGCTCAGTCCTGCTCTCTGTGCTCCTTGTGCCAGCAGCAGCATGTGTCTGAGGACAGCAAGGTCAGGAACTGATCTGACTGAAAACAGTTGTTTAATCCTGCCCCCTTTATTGGACTAGATATGATCTAGATCTGCTCTCTAGTTTTGCTCATTGTACAATGTAAGGCAAGAGTAAGCACTAGTGGAGAAGCTATATTTCTGCTTCTAGTGGTGACTCCAGCTCAACTTTCAGGGATTGTATGTGTAAGGAGCCATGAGGAGTGGAGCTGAAGCTTAGAGTGTTCCATAATAAAGAGGGAATGAAAGAAACTGCTTTTCAGCTCAAAGCCTGACATCCCGTTTGACGTTTTGCTCTGTAGTGACAGCAAAACCCACTCTTGGCTGTAAGGCTCCCTAGCGCTGTCCCACGTGATGTAGGTGTTGTGTTTGTGCTTGTGTTTTCATCAGTTGAGCTGCCAGAAACGCCCAAGAGCAGCAGCAAGCTCCTGCCAGGTTCATGGCATGTGGATGATCCTCACCCATGGGCTGTAGAACTGTGGGACTGCGACAGCTTGGGTCTGCCCAGGCTTTGGGCTGGGGAAACACCAACTAAATGTTTAAGATTTTCCTTCCTCTTTGCAGACAGCAGCGGCCCCTCCAGTACTGTCTCCAGTGCAGGCCCATCCTCCCCAACCTCTGTGGACAACTCCGCTCGCTTCAGCTTCTCTGAGAAACTGTCCGTCAGCCCCCCAAAGAGTGAGGAGCAGCTGAGCAGCCAGCCCCCGGAGCATGGGGAGAGGCAGCCTCCAGGCCGAGGGCTGGACGTGGAGGTGGGGATGGCTGGGTTGTCGGTGGCAGAACCAGGTGCCCTAGAGGCTCTGACCTGTAATAAGTGCCCAGAGTCAGGCAGAACCCTTGGTCTGTGCAAGAAGGAGCTGGAGGACTCCTCTTACCTGGAGGAGAAGAGCATGGCAGAGCTGGATGAAGAAGAATTAGGTGGGGAAATGTCAGAGCCCAGTAACAATGGGAACCCGAAGTGTGGTACAGGGTCTGATATAAGGCTAGCAGGGGAGAGGGTGAAGGCAGGCGAGGGGTACGCAGGGGAAATGACTGGCTCGGATCAGTCCAGGCTGTCTGAGGAGACCTTGGTGCCCTGTGAAGAGGAGCTGCTGGAAGAGGTGTTAGATCCAGAGCACATGGGCAAGGAGCTGCTGGGGGACAGTGGTCTGTCAGGTCAGCTTCTGTCTGGTCACCTCTGCCAGAAGCAGCCACTGCCTCCTGAGAAAAGCGCGGAGGAGCTGCTGCCGCTGTGTGGGGAGGCTCAGCAGAATTAGCAGCTCAGTGGACAGCACGCTGCAAGCACTTCTAGCCTGGAGGCTTCCTGTACAGCACCTCATGCAGCCAGCTGTCTGCAGCACAGAACAAGTCATGTCCCAAGGCCACAGGACTCTGGGGTGTGGAAGATTCTGCTCTGCTGCTCCACAAGCCAGCTCTTTGCCATTTGGCAAGAAACAATGCCCCATCTGCCTTGTTAAATGAACAACAAATGCCGTCTTGGTACTGGCACGGCACCTCCATGGAGCTGGGACATAGTGTCCTAAGGGCTGTGTGCTTGCCCGGACAGCAGAGTTAGAGGATTGGTACAGCCAAGGCTTTTGTGGTGGTAAGTCCAAAGGGGACAGATGCTGCCTTGAGATTTTTTGGTCCATAGCCTTTAGGGAAAGGTATTCTGGGCCCAAAGTAAGATGTCCATCACAACCACCAACCTCCTCTCTGGTCCTTCCTTCCTCCTCTCTCAATTTCCACCACTGACCACCAAAACCAGGCAGGAAGACTAGGAGAAGCAGAAAGCATTCTGGATGAGTTTGGGAAGGAGAGTAATGAGGGAATCAGGTTAAAATCTGCCACTTGCAAGAAAACGTCTGTTTGACATGGACTTGAGCGCTTTCCTGCTGGGCTGAGGCAGAGAGGTGGGCAGGGAGGACATACACGGGTGTTTTTTCTAGTCCCCAAGCATCAGGCAGGGTACAGCTCTGAAGTCTTGGTGACAGAAATTAAAAGAAACTGCTCTTTGAACAAATCAGGATTATTAGAAACCAATAAGGAGAAATCTTTATTATATATAAAATGAAAGTATTTAATACCTATTTATGTAAATGACTTGTGAGCACAAGCCTGAGGGCAAGATTGACACAAATGTCCCTGCTGCATCCTGAGTGCAGGCCAGGGCTGTGCCTCCTGCACCTCCTGTGTTTATGGACAAGTCTGCGTGTCTGTCTGTAGCTAGGTTCTGTGTTTTTGTGAAGCTGTGCCCAAAGATCTCCATGCTGTGTTGTGACAATGTGTGTTCACAGTAAATCTCTGCTGTGGGTCTGGCGTCTCTCTGTCCCTGCAGTGTGTGTGCCAGAGCTGGCGGGGACCTGGGACAGCAGGCCCTACTCCTCCTCTGCCCTCCTGGAGGAGGAACTGTGGCTGAAATCACAGCTGAAGTGAATGCACCCACATGGGGCCATGCTCAAGAAGGCTGGAGACTTCTTTTTTCCTCCACAGAAAGAACAGGTCAAAGAGGTCCCGGCTTCCTGGGTCCCGGGGTGGTTTGTGGTAGAACAAAGACGCTTGGGCAGCGTGTTCAGCTCCTTTCTCTTGGCCTACGCCTTCTCTTTGCTTCCAAGTACATCCTGTCTCCCGTGGCCTCTTCTCATGCCTGGTAATCCCCACCTGCCAGGTTGGGTGTTCAGGAAAGGTCCTGTTTCCCCACAGCTGAAGCGCAGCGGTGGTACAGCTGCCTCAGGTGGGGGAACTCCTGGCCCACTCCCCCTGGGGCTGCGCAGACGGCTCCAGTGAGGGGGTGTGTGGGGCGCTGGGGTGGCCTCCCCCTACCCTAAAGGCGCATCCAGCTTCCATTGCAGCCCTGCAGCGAGGGTCTGGGGGAACAGATGCCTGGGAGTGGGGTGCCTGGGAGGCCTGCAGCGTGTCCTGCCCCAAGAGCAGGGATGGCAGCAGAGCAGCAGTCAGTCCTGCTCGTGCCCCTCTGGCCATGCTGGTGCCCTGGTCCCACTGGCCTGCCTGCCGCCCCCTGGGGCCAGTACTGCCTGGCACCCGCCGCCCAGCAGCAGGGCCCCAGCTGGGCACCAGCGCTGCCTCTCCTGACGGGATTCATGTGTTTCTGTCTGGGGAAGGCAGCACTCACCCCTGCACCCATGTAGTGGAGGTGGTGGCCCAGGCCTGGGCAGGTTGGCTGCCATGATGGACCTGCTGCAGGCTGTCCCTGGAGGGTGGTGCTTATGTTGTGAAAGCAAATGTCCTGAACTCAAAAGCAGGTGTCATCCCACAGCCAGCCAAGAAGAAAGCCTGGCTGCCTGCAGTGGTGCAAGAACTGGGCCCTAACCTATGCCTGCTCCCTGCAATACTGGCCAAGAAGAGACAGTGCCCTTTTAAAAGCTGCTTGATAGCTGCCTCTGCAGAGAAGATTGTGGTCTTTCATGATGCTCTAATGCTTCCAAATGAACACCTGCAGAGTGTGTTGAGACATCTGAGCACACTGACCATCTGCTCTTACACAGTGTCTTTGCCCTGTTTTTCTTGGCTTAGCAGCAGCAGCAGTGATTAATGACAAAGCCCTTTCCAAACAGGAGGGTGGTGTAAGGAATTGCTGTGAGTCACAAAGAAGGGGAAAAGAAAAGAGCAATTGCACAATTTCTGGATACAATGTCAGGAGTCAACATTTTTGGCTCATTCCTGCCAAAGCCAGTTCTGGCTCCTCAAACCTATGCTGACGCATAAACTGCACTTTCTAATGCTGTCAGGCTGCATGAGTAGTCATACACACAAATGGCTGCTGCATGGTCCCCCATCTCTGGATGGGTGTAGTTACAACCTTTGCAGCTGTGATTGTTTGGATTAGTTTTGTCAAATCCCTGGCAGATGCAAAACTCTTATCTTGAATTGTCCTGTGGCAGAATGGGCAGGAAACTGTCTATACCAAGTAGCTGGAGTGTGTCAGTGTCTGATGTGGGCAGTGAAAGGGCTCATGTCCATCAGCACGTGTGAGCCACGTCCTTGGAGCTGGAGGCTCTGGCAGGTTGCAGTTTGTGTGCAGGCTCCAGGCCTGTGGCTGGCAAGGTCCTGGCAGCCCTGGTTGTGGAAACAAAACCAAACTCAGTGTTGCTGCTATTGCCTCCCATACTCCTCTGGCTCATCAGTTTGCAAATACTGATGGAGCTGATTAAGGGAAGGCATTTCATTGCCTTACTGGGACCTGCCTTTTGTTTATCTGTTTGGTTTCTCAGCACTGTGACACTTCCCCACAAATTACTAACCCTTATCTCTCCAAGTGCTCTGCAGCAAGCAGTTAGGCACAGCTGACCAGCAGAAGACAGCTGGCTTCTGTCCTTGCTGTGAGATTCCCATTTCTCCCTCCTCTTGTGGTCCAGTGCTGCCCGCCCTGGTTGCTGACCATGGGGGAGCAATAGGCCAGGAGTCTGAAGGATTACTGCTCTCCTCTTCTTGAGTTGAGCGAGGTCCAGCCAGTCCCTGAACTGCAGCCCTGGCAAAGCCAAGGCCTGCCTTTGGTGGCCTGGGCTGATCCAGTTCTTCCTTGCAGACACCGGCCTGTGGATCAACACTGGTGCTCCCACCCAGGTCTCACAGGCACTTGAAAGCTCCCCAGCCTCAGTGTGCTCCCTCTGGACACACTTACATGGCTTACACCACATCCCTGCATGCTGCCACTTGTGTCCTCTGCTACAGTAAACCAATTTTGCCTCCCTCCTCCCACAGAACAGCCTGTGATAGGTGTGTTCACCACAGCACGCGTGGTCCATCTCAGCAGCTGACCCCGACCTCTGCCCTCAGGACCTGCTGTGCCAAGTGCCCCAGCCCTCTGCCTCCATGGCACCAGCTGAAGGAGGGCCCTCAGTGCTGGCCACAGCAGCCACTCCCAATAAGCACAGGGAAAGGCAGAGGGCCGTGATGGGGGCCACGATTCAGGAACCGTGGGGAGCTGCGGCATCAGCAGGACGGGCCGTGCTGGGCTCCACACCAGAGCAGGCGGGCTGCATCCTGTGCAGGGTGCAGCCATGCCAGGGCCCAAAGGGAAGGACGGGAGGAAATGGAGCTGTAAAGGTCCCTGATGGGGAGGAGCATCCCAGGCATGGACTGTGCCCCTCAGGTGCCCATCCCTTCCCTTTGAGCAGCTGCAGGTAAAGAAGCGGTGTTGGTTGGGAGGGAAGCCATGGCAGCCATGTCTGCGTCACCCCTGCCCACGGTATGGACTCACCCAAAGAATGGCTTGAAACAGTTGGAAGTGTTCACAATTAATGTGGCTTTATTATTAATGTGTTGGGCTCCTCTCTTGACAGCAGTTAGTTACAGTGTGTTTCACATGGAAATGGGAAAAGGACAGAACTCAAGGAACTAAATTCAAAGAGAAACATGATGCTGAAGAAAAGAATCAGGGCTCTGTTCTTAAAACATTTAGCATAGGAGAAGCTAGGAGCACAAGTTGCCATTTCAATACAGTTAAGACGTTCACTTTTTATAGGTTTAAAATAGTATTTTGTACCTATTACATACAGGAAGATTACGCGTTGTTGCCCACATGCAGAAACAAGCAAAAGCAGAGTTTAACTGTTTCTCTCTATAGTGGTGTATTACCTCTGGCTCTGGATGGGGTCTGCTGGCTCCTGCAGGCAAAGCAGGGTCAGACTCTTTACAAATTGGTGGTTTTTTACAAGTCTTTTCCCCCATATTCTTTTTTTAAGGAAGGGAAAGGGAGAATGAGGGGAGGAAGACAGAGAGGGAGGGAGAGAAGCTGAAGGCAGAACAGACTGCCACTGGGAGACTACAAAAAGAACATGTGGAGCCTTGAGGCCAGGGCATGGTGAGGATAAAGCTGTCTGGGCAGCACCGCTGTGGAGGGCAGGAGCACGGCAGGAGGGAACGCTCCAGCCCGGAGGAAGCAGGCACCTTGCAAAGCCTCACTATTACTGCTGCTTAGTCAGAATTGCTTCAAGTTTAAAACTGAGAAAACATTCATGTGTGGGTCTCTCTAAAGTTAGTGCATTAGCTTTTACACCTAGCCACGCTTAGGGATCCAGGGAGCCAATTGCCAAGGGTGCCATTCGCACCTCTTGCCCAGCACCCCATGCCTGCGCTGGCCGGCGGCCAGTGCCATGGGGGGTGAGCTGGGACACAGCCCCCCAGCAGCACCGGGGGCAGCAGGAGCATCTCTGCTACTGCCTGCGAGTGCTTGCCATAGTCAGCATTCACTGATGCCGACCCCATCAGGTTACAATGACATTTATTCTTCTGGCAGACGCACCATGATTCCGTGGTTAAAGGAATACAGCAGAGGGCAGGGATTTGCTAAATCCCTGAGAAAGCCTGCTTGCTCCTAACAAGGGCTGTGTCAAACGGGCTGGGCCAGCTGCTCCTCAGGAGGGGCTGCGGGCCTCAGGCTTTGTCCTGCAGCTGCTGGGCTTTAGACACAGCCTCGAGGGCAGCAAGCAGAGACCCTTTTTGCTGCCAGCAAGTTCTCTACGGTCTTTTTATGTCATTGTAGTTTAAATTGCAGCATCTAAGTATTTGTACTGAGAAACCTCTAAACTGACACTAAGAGCACATGGTGTCATGTTAACATGTATAAATTAAAATATTAAACCCACACAAAATGCAGCTTAACAACAAAAAATAAATATATAAATTAAATGCAAAATAAACCATTTCCCTAGAAACTCCTAGAAGCAGGTTTCTAAGCAGCATTTTCTTTATGTCAGCTGCCAGAAACCCAGCACTGAGACTGAGGCGTCCCAGGCAAGCACAACACCGGGTCTCAGGATGCTTATTACGGAGTCAGACCTCGGCTGGAGGCCAAGCACGCGGGTGACAGCAGATGGAAATACCTTTGAGATGCACGGCAAGCCTTGCATCACTGCTTTCCGTCTCATCTCTCCTTCCCAAGAGCACACTCTCCTGCCGCTCTCTCTTACAGAAAGATAGAAGCCATCTTTGTGGTGGGACGCTCTCACAGTGCTCTCAACAGAGGCAGAGGCTCAGGGCCCCCCAGCAGTGTCCCTCTGGGGCTGCTCTCCCTGCAGGAGCTGGGAGACCCACAGTGGGGCGCAGGGATTTTCACCCCAAGGGGGCTCTGGGCCACTGTTCAGAGGCAACGACGCACGCAGAGCACACAACCACACTCGGGCAGGGGGTGAGGGCCAATGCCCACCATAGGTGCACTCGCCATGGGCTGCCAGTAGCAGGGTGTGCACAGCCCCTCATCCACACCAGCAACAGGAGTCCGCGTGCCCTTGCCATGGGTGGGAGGAACTAAGAGCAACTGCACTTCCTAAACTACTTTCCCCAAGTGTTCTTGGAAGGGTGCTGTCTCTCCTCACACCACAGGTTCTGCTCCTTGCATCCCAGACACTTCAGGGGACAACAAAAATCTTAACACAGCTAAGAGGCTTGGACCACCGGCCTACGGGTAGTGATGAAACGCCCGCTGCTTGCAGCGCTGGCAGACATTAGCTGCCGGCAACCGCCAGCCTCTCAGTATGGCATGTGGATTCCTCAGCAGCCTCACCACAATCCTCAAGAAAGCCTTTGGTTTACAAGGACAGGGAGGTTTCTTGTACATTTTAGGCCAACAGCGGCCAGGGTTGTTTCAGCCCTTCTGCTTTAAGGGGCTGTAGTTGTGCGTTTGGGTACTCGTTTTGTGTGACTGTTCAGGCCACAGCCCCTCTGTGCCTCCGGCTGTCACCCTGCGGCTGTGCAGGGTGAGCCTGTGTGAAGCTGGGGTTAGCGGGTTAGGAACGTGCTCTTTGCAGCAAAGAACAACAAACAGGCTGCAGCCTCCCACCAACACCCCTGAACAAGCGTGTCCTTCACCCCAGTTCCTTGAGCACAGTGAGCAGGTATCGCAGGACGCCAGAACCAACTACTTGGGCCAGAAACGTGCCGAGCTGGCAAATGGTGGTCCTGGCTAGTTGGAGTACAGGTGCCCTCACTCAGACACCACCTGTGTGTTCAGGATGGGAGATGGAAGAATGACCTTCACTGTCATGTGCAGTTGGAGGGTGTCACCTTCCTTCATCTCCTAGGTGCATTTTCTTTGCAAATTAGTTTTCTTCTCTGTCCCCCTGCCCCCCATGCACGGTCTACATGCAGCAGCAGCACTTCAGCCCTCACCAGAAAGATGAGGTTCATGGTGCTACAAGTTAAATGGCAAGGCAGCCAGGAAGAGAGTAGAACAAGCTCTCACAGCAGCAAGGCAGCCAAGATAGTCTACGGAAACTGTACAGGTAGCAGAATAAAGCAGGGAAAGTGAAAGTGCCCCTGGCCTGCAACTGCTCTTGCACAAACTCTTAGCTCAGTTCAGAATATTACAGAGCCCTGCACTTCTTTCTCATGGCATCCAGTGCTGAGCTAGATGGATACCCGATTGCCTGACAAATGGGAACCATGTAGAGGACTAAACCAGAGAAGAACTGGACCGTGATTAGATGGTGTCTCTGATGTCGCATCGGTGATTGGAGAGTCAATGGATGAACACAAAGTGTGGGAGACTTAGAATTCGATTTTACAGGCTGGAAAAGATTCATCCTGCATCACAACAGTGCTGCTGCTTGCCAGTACCATGATGTTTAGCTCCTGCTGTTTCTCATGGGTCTGTTGGTACCATTCTCGTGTCACCTCAGTATCGTGTGTTGGGATCAAAGTCACCTGGGAAAAGAAAGCAGCAGTGATGATTGTCTGAGAACAACTGCACTGACAAACAATGCCCATGGGAGCTGAGGCTAAAATTTCTCATTAATTTTGGAACACTGTACCCTTGGTACTGCTTGTTCTATTTAATGTCTTTCAGATGTCAGGTTCTTTAAGGCAGAGCTGGTGCTTTATTCTTTGTGGTACAAGCACAATGGCGCTCTGAGCTGGCTGTAGATTGGCAGCACTAACACTACAATGATGGAAGTAGCTGCAGTGCATGGAAAAGCATCTTTCTGTGGAGCTCCAGAAACAGCTTCAGAAAGATCCCTCACTGCAGAAAGGAACAGTGCTGAGACTGTCACTGTTAATGGCCTGATACTAGACTTTATGTGACTATTGACCCAAAGTGCAACTCAAGAGATCTCGAAATCTGAGGCTGCTTCATCTGAAAGATCATACACGCATTCTTGTACCTGTCTTCAGAAAGAGTGCTCCCCCAGGATGTCCTGCAAGAATTATGTGTAAGAACACGCTGGTTTAAAAGCACTAATAAATGTTGCTATCACACAGATCTTCAGCAAGCAAGGCTGGCAACCAACGCCACTGGGTGTGCAACACTGCAATGAAAATTCAGACTGTGATGGTGCTTGTTTTCACTTGAGGACAGGCTTGTCCTGCAGCAGATGAGGACTGTATGATCTCTGAAAGCTTCCTCCCTTCAGAAGGATGTGGGAAGGAGGACATACCTGCTTCCACTCACACCATTTTGCAGGAGTCCTCCCCATGGGTACAAGCAGAGACTTCAAGACTGCAGAGCAGTACTATTTGCTTCCTCTTAGTGCACCCCCTCTGGGTGTGTTTAACAAACACCTTCTCCCCAGCACTTGTGGCACACGGAGCATCAGACACACTCCTTGATATTTCCATGACCTACCTGCAGGTTCTCCCCCCATTGAGACTTCCCTTCCAGGAGGGCATCCAGCACTGCACGGCTTGGTTCTCCATTGGCTGCATCATTCCCACTCACAACATAATATGATGCTCGAACACGCTTGAAGAACTCCGGATCTGTGTTCTTTCCACTGCAATGGTTGGGGATGTATGCCAAGTCCACATAGACAGGTGGACCCATGGGCACAGGCAAACTGCTCTTAGGACTGTTGGAAGCTTTGGAAAAAAGAAAACAGGCTATCAAAAACTTCCTGGAAAGGACAAACACTCAAATTAATACTGAAGAACCTGGATTCCAGAAAGGTTTTTCCCTGCAGCTGCAGCAACAAGTTAAGATTTATCCAGGTTCTGCAGCTCAGAGGTGACCTGGGTGGATTTCTGGGCCAGTGCTGTCACAGGTTTTGGGAGAGAAGGGGAATTCTGCTGTTCTTTGGGGAGGGACTGGAAGCCTTTCCTGGGGAAGGGAATCAGCTTTTGCAGAGTTGTCATTCCAATCAATCTTTAGCCCTTACTTTTGATGTTTAATAACCTCCATTTGCTAAAGAAATCTCTTCTAATGGCCTTTATATGCTATCCTAGGGTATTACAGTAGTCTTTCTGGAAGATCCATCCTGGCTTTCTGTCTCTCTGCCATCCCTGTGAATTGCTGCTGTTCTAAGGACTCTATTGCTCTTTCCTATCAACCTTTTTTACCTCCTTTTTTAATTTGCTGCTACTTACATTTATGACATGAGAGATGATCAAACAGGCATCGTTATACTCCATAATATATAGGCATATATATATATATACACATACATACCCCAGGTCCATCCCTTCTCTCCCTTCTGCTCCCTGTGGAATCAGGGAGACTACCCTATTTCTGGGTAGCCTTTTCTGTGAGCAGAAAGCCACCACTAGCATGGACAGCTGCTGCCCAGCTGCTACGCAAACAAAAGATTCCTACCTGGCTCAGCCAGTCTCGCTCATCCCAGGTCTGATTTGGGCAGCTCACAACCTCTACATCCCCTATCTTTGTCCCCGCTCTCACCTCCGCAAACCTCTTCCCGCTCCTCCTACTCCCCCTCTTTGCCACACGTCTGCTGAGGCCACAGCACACCAGCTGTGTTCCAGTTGTCACCATCCTCCCTGCCACTACCCACCTGCTGGTCCCATCTTTCACTCGGCATCAGTGACACAGAGCAAAGCACTGGTATTTGCTCTGTGTCAGTAACGTGCCTGGCACCCTGTGCTCCTACACAGACATGGCAATGATGCAAGACTGTACGGTTCACACTGATACCATCTGGGTGGCTGCCAGCAGAGCACCGGTCTCTGTGTGAACACTTAGCAAGAGGCCATGGGCTGTGCACACACTGGAGGCCGAGTACCTGCCTCACACCTTTAGGAAGAAGAGAAGGCCGTCGTTTCCCACAGTCAGGTCGCCCTGTGTGTGGCGCTCAGACCTGGGAGCTGTTCCCTTTCCATCTCTGCTTAACATTTCAGAGGAAAGGACATATCTGACCATGGCAGTGTCCTGCTGTTCTAAACAACAGCTTTTGCTCAGTCCAGTGCCAGCCACTCAGCCCGCTCACAGGCTGAGAGATTGCCACCTCTCTTTAAAACACATGCATTGCATATATTGTCCTTCAATTGCTAGCACTTCTTTGACAGCACCCACCTCTAAATACCCACAAATGTAGCCTCCTCGGTGGCACTGAATGAGGTCTCGCAGGTCTGTCTCTTTTCAGACATGGTTGCATTTGGCTCTACAGAGGCTGAGAGTTTTCCTTGAGGCTTTGATATTTTAAACTGATTTCTGTGACAACCTCTCTACCTTATCACTGCTTATAACTTTTTATGCCTGACTGAGAAGTCCTATTCTCTGGTCTGCTACCTTTAACCTAGTGCTTCTTCTCTGTGTTGGACCTAAAGAGAAAACACATGCTTAAGGAAGAATTTCTTACCAGGGTTTGTTTTGATGCCATTAACAAGGCTCTTCCCAGGGTTGCTGTGACTGCTTCGAGACAACTCATCCTCTGTGTGAGGAGGCTGCACCAGCGTACTACGTGGTTTGGTCTTCTCTCCTCCATCCCTTTCTTTTTTGGCAGTGACAGATTTTGGAGATTTGTCCGATGGCTGTTTCACGGGAGTGGGTGATCGTTTCCCTTTCACATCTAATTTCCGGGCAGGTGAGGAAGATTTGGGTTTGCTCAAAGGCTTCCTCACACCTTTGTTCTTTTCTTTTATGTCTTTCTTGGAAATTTTATCAGTTCTGCTCATTCTTTGCTCGTTTACCAATGTATCAGGGTCCACCATGCAGACATCAGGATGAGGAGGATGGGGATGGGGATCTACCATAGGAGCAGGCTGAGGATCATGGCTGGACCTAGAACTGGCATAATGAGTGCTCCCAACAGCTTTGTCCACTGGCAGGAAATCGGCATCTTCATCCGAGTCCATGTTGGCATCTGCTGTGATAGATGGACATTCTTCTGTCTCAGGTGGGACATCCGAGTCTGACTGGGAGGTTCCAGAATCGCTCACGGATGTTGGAGGAGTTTCCTCCACTGTGGCACTTTGCATGGGGCTATTACCCTTGGGGGGTGGTCTTCCTTGCACTGAAGGATGACCATCCTCTTGTGAGAGATCACTGTCTTCAGAGAGCTCATGAGGGCTCGGGTTGATGAATGAGGGAGAGAGCTCTCCCTTCCTCTGCTTGTATTCACATGAGGAAAATTTCTGTCCACAATCAAAACTGCCTCCCAAATGTGGCTCCATCTCATGGGAAGCATCTCCATGGTCCTCTGTTTTTCCACCCCTTTGCACATCTGGGAAAAAGGGCTGGAAACTGTGTTCAGGGGACATCAGAGAGGACGGACGGCTCTGCCTCTCTGTGTCCTTTTTGCCTGCACATGGAGAAAAACCGCTGTCAGAATCAGGACATGTTTTTTCATCTTTTGCCTCGGCTGCATGGTATGTACTTTGGAAAGCTTGCAGACTGGTGCTCACCTCTGTGGGACCATTCGCTGTGGTTTCATCTTCATGCTGATGATGAGGAAATGATGTCAACACATCAGGGAGAGATGTCAGTGTCATCAGCTGTTCTGCAAATGGTGCCTTCTGCTCTGGACTGCTCACACAGGGTTGCTGCTGTTTCTCTGTAGAGAATGGTGTGGGCTGTGAACTCCGGCTCTCTTTTCTGCATGGTGAAATGCTGTCACCCATGCCACTTATGAATGGAGAACCACGTTCTTCATCAAAAGCAAAGCCTTTGGTTTCAGCTGTATGTGTTTTCACAGCATTATCTGGAGCCTGTGGAGACACATCCCAAAGACTCCTGGTACCTGGTTCTGCTCCTGCACCGCTGTATGTGGAAAGCATATGGGAGTAGAAACTTTCTGCTGTAGCTTGTATCACAGGAGTGGTAGCTTCAGATGAAGGTTCCTCTGACAAGCTGGAAGAGTCATCTTTCAGCTGCTGTTGGGCCACAGACTCTCTTTCCACAGCTTTGGAGAACAACCTGTCATCTTCATATGGTGAGAATTTAGTAAAGGATGAGTCAAGGCTGCTGATTTTCTCAGAAACCTCCAAGTACTCATCTTTCTTCCCCTGGTCTGAGGGCAAAGCACAAGGAACCTTTAAAGGAAGAGAGATATTTCCTAAATGGCTTGCTGAGGTTTGCTCATGTTCGAACATACTGGATGTTTCACTCTTTCCTAGCAGGGAGCATTCAAATCCAGAAGAGCTCTCCATCCCTCTGCCCTCCACTGCTGGGCTCTTTGTGTATCCCTCTTTCTGATTTCCAGCAGCAGATTTCAAGTACATGGCTTGCTCTTGGAACTCTGAGATGACCATTGCACTTGGATAATCCGTTATACAGAAATGGGATTCCTTTGTGGATTTTCCAGCAGCCTCTTTCTTTTGTGAAGAATCATGTCTTAATTGGCACATTTCTGGAGGCTGCTCATCTCTGCCCTTGTCTGGCAGGTCACCATAACCAGGAACATATGTCCCCACAAAAGTGGCTGATGCAGTTTTCCTACTTCCGTATTCCTCTTTCCAGCCTAGATCAGAAGGGGAAGAAGCAGTAGAACTGGATGAAATGGACTCCTGACCCCTGCTTTGCAGAAGGGGTTCTGGTACGTGGAACTTGTCCATAGCCGAGATGTGTCCATAGACTGCGCCTGCGGCTTCACCAGGGCTGTGCAGGTTAGATTCCTTTTCGGATTTCTCCTTAGCACCTTTTTCTAACTCTGAGTCACTCATGCTTTCTTCCCCTCGACCTGCTTTCTCATAGTAGGTATCTTTGGGATTTGGGCTTTCAGATTTCAGGGACAGAGATACCTGCTCCTGGTGAGACAAAACGATGTTCTCATCTGCACAAGCAGCATCAACGTACGCAGCTGATTTATCGCGATAAAACGTGTCAGTCATGTCTGTGGGAGAGGCAAATGCTGTGCTTGCGGATGATGGGTGCAGTTTGGAGTCCAGTTCTTGTGACAAAGCAGAAGACACCTTCAGTTTTTCTTGTCCTTCAGATACCTGAGGCTTATCTGTTTCAGACAAGGGTGAGTATCTTTCGTGGATGTCTGTGTAGTCAAAGGCTGAACCCGCTTTATCTTTAGGGGATGCTGGAGATGATAGTTCCTTCTCAGCAGAGGTATAAAGGCAGGACTCTTCTTCCTTTGCAGAGACATGAAAAAGTTGATCTTTTTGAGAGATCAGTGCTGTTGCTGGCACCTCGTCGGTGTGACCTGGGCTGCCTGCACCCTTGGGTGTGAAGGGGGAGGGTCCAGCTCCAGATACAATTACCTTCTCATAGATGTCAGCATACTTGAAACTTCTTTCATCAGGGTAGGGAGTTGGTTCTCTTTCTTCTTGCTCTTGTCTGGTAGCACTGTCATCACCTCTGGGTCTGCAGACCCCTTCCTCATAGGAATAAGGCTCAGGGGAGTTCCTGGAATGTGTCTCTGCAGGAAATGCCGCTTGGCTGGCAGAAGCCACAGCCTCGGCATGGCCCATGGCAGCACTGCTTTTCTGACAAGGGCCTTGTCCCAGAGGGGAGTGTGGAGGCTGCCCTGACACCACAGCGCTTTCTTCTGGGGACACTGCTGTATGTTCTGCTGGTCTTGTAGATTGCAACAGAGCAGATGCTGCTGCCGTCTGCTCTTTCCTTCCTGTAGAGCCATAAAGACCCTCACTGGATTTGCACTCACCCTCTTGCTCTTTGTCTGACTTGTACTTGTAGTCTATATCCTGATACAAACCACCGATGTCTGATTTCTTCTCTGAGTCCTTTGATGGGACTTCTTCCCATAAAGGTGGCTCGCACTGATCTAATTTGTAAGGCCTTTCTCGCTCTGGTGTTGTGTCCATCTCCTTTTCCAGAGCGGTAGCCATTACAGACTGGGGAGGTGCCATCAGTGCTTGGTCTAGTGACTTTGCATAGATATCTAGGACAGCTTTTTCCTCATCATCTAAGTAGGAGTAATCTTGTTTAGATGTCAACAGCAATTCTTGCCTTTCTTTGTTTCCAGTTAATGCTTTGGCCTGATTTTCCTCACCAGAGACATATCGAGAAGACAGAGGAGAACTTTCCATTTGTCTTCTTTCTGGGAGAGTGATGTCAGCAGGAACTATTTCCAGTTTCTTTGTTTCTGACATAGCTTTGGCACTCTTCTGCGTGTCTCCTTTGTCATAACATGATTCCATCTTTAAACATTCTGCTTGCAGTAGCGCAGGTTTGTCTTCAGCATGACAGAGATCCTCATCCTCCTCACTGGATGATCGACCTCCTCTCCCAGTCTCTCTTCCTTCCTGAAGATACCCATACGCAGAGCCCAATGCTTCACTTTCTGTTCCTCTCCAGATGGGACTGCCAGGTGCTGCAGGAGACCGGGTCTCCTCCTCTCCTACTTTAGGAAGGGTTTTTATTTCATAGTCGGGTACCTCGTCCAAGAATGTGCTCTCTCTCTCTTTATCATATCTCTGCCGCCTTCCCTGAACAGGGATTTCCTCCACTTCCTCTGGAAACCACACTTTCTTCTCATAACTTAAATCTTTCATGTAAAAATCTTCCATTTCTGGAGATTTTTCTTCTTGAGCTTCCTTGAAACTGCACGATTTTACACTTTCAGCAGAAGTGTGTGAAGATGTTTTATCCTCAGTTGGTCTAGATTCAGTAAAGTGCAAGCCCTTTGTATCTGGAAATACTTCCCAAGAGTCCAAGCCTGCAGTTCTTCCCCTAAACGGGCCCTTTTCTGCTGCAGAAAATAAACTGCTGTCATCTGGAGACATTTCTTCACTTGAAGTATCTCTGGGTGACGTGTCTTTAACTGGGCTACTTTCTGGGCAAGGAAAAGATTTTGATGCTTTCTTCGTGAGTTCTTTGGCAGAACTTTGCTGTGATTTTTCATATGTAGGTGGGCTCTGCTCTATGAAGTCCATGGATTTTACAGCTTCTGAAGAGAACTTGTAAGTAAAGTCAGACAAAGATTCTTCTTTTGCAGGTATCTCTTCTGTGAAACTAAGAGATTTCATGTCTTCTGGAGAAATTCCTCTAACAAAAATGTCTGAAGATATTTCCTTGCTGGGACTCTCAGTGAGAGAAATCGATTTGGTCTCTTCTGGAGAAATGTCTTTAATGGAAACATGAGATGATTTTTCTTCCTCTGAGGTGTCTCCTGTGAAATATGGCGGCTTTCTTTCTTCAGTAGTCATTCCCTTAACGGAAATATCTGAGGATTTTTCTTTACCAATACTTTCTTCTGTAAAAGAAAGTGATCTGGTGTCATCTGGTGAAAATTGTGAAGATTTGTCACTTTCAGACTTGCTTTGGCTTGTGAACTGTGGAGGATCCACACTTCCTAGAGACGCTTCTGTGGCAAAGGACAAGTGTTTTGAAAATCCCATTAAACTTTCTGTCATGGTTTTAGTTCCTTGCTCTTTTTCAGGCTCCAGAAACACATCTGTGCTGGGATGGGGCAGCACGGGATGCTCCTCCTCCTCCTCCTCTCCTATCACCACTGTGTCCTGCTTGTGGTAGGAGAGCCAGGGCAGCTCCTCCTTCCCCCCGGGTGGTTCCTGCACTTCCTCCCCCCGAGGCACTGGAACATCACTGCCCAGGTCCAGCTTGTGCTGTCCAGGTCCAGGCACTTCTTTTTCATCTCTGTATTTAGCTGGAGATACCTCATCTTCTCTGAGGGGTTCACCCTTGGCTCCCTTCACCACAACAGAAGTCTGGCCTTCCAATTTCTTGGCAGCACCATCTGTTTGTTTTTCAAATAGATCTGAATCTACTGTTTCTAGTTTTTCTTCCACTGGAGACTGGTGGAAAGGTGTATGTCCTGCACTAGTGGGGCCAGATGGTGTGGGAGAGGCCATTTTGACTGTACTATCGTCAGGACTCATGCATCGTTCTTCAGCCTCTGCAGAGTCAACTTGGGAAAGCTGTGTTTCTTCAGTGGATAAAGGCAGACCAGGAGTTTGAATCATTTCAGTGGGAACACTGATTAACACATTATCAGGACTTCCTTGATGAGCAAACATGGGTACACTGTAATGCCCTCTGAGCTTCCCAGGCATTTCAATATTTGGAGTTCCATCTTCTTCTTCCTCTTCATCTTCTGCCTCTTCATGAAGATTCTTTTTTTGAGCTTCCAGTTTTCTCTCTCCTTCGGCCAATGCATGGAAATCTTCAGGGGGTGGAGATTTAAAACATTTGTCTTCCTCCAGGGATGATGTGGGAGAGATTGTGCCAGCAGAGGGAACATAGTCAAGACCTTGGGTTGCTTCAGTCCGAGAGGAGGGCATGCTGTTTACTGTGTCTAGAAGTAAGGAGCTTTTCCCAGTCTCTTCTGTTTGTGGTGCTGTTATAGATGCAACAGATTGATCTTCTGCTACTGAAGTTGCAAAAGATGAGAGCTTATCACATTCTGTAATGGAGGTAGCAGAGGATATATGTTCCTCCTCAGCTAGAGGTGCTGCCACAATGTTTGTGGGATATGCAAGGATTTCAGACTCCTGGCCAGCATAGCCCTTTGCTGAAATGTCAGCAGTAGGCATGGCCTGTATTCCGTGAATTGCTTCAAAAGAGCCTGGGTGGTCAGGAACAGAAATGTCATAGGCATTGACATCATACTTCAAGTGTGGGATCCTCTCTTCCTGTTCATCATGTATTTCTTCATCAGAAATGGTCTGCTCTGTTTCTGAGTAGCCTGGGATAGTTTCATCTTGGATATATGAAACATGTTCTGCTGGTGCTCCCGGTGGGACTGGCAGACTGCTCAGATAGGACTCTTCCTTTGTTATGTCCTTTCCAAGTATCTTGTTTTTCTCACTCATGTCACCAAATTCTTTTTCCTTTCCTGTTGTGGCAAATATTTTGTCCTCCCTCTCATCCTGATTCAGCTCACAGAAGTCTCTATTTTTTTCTACCTGCTCCTCTGCCTTCATGTGCTGTTCTTCCTTTTCTTCCAGTTCAGCCTTTTCTATCACATCCTCTCTCTTTTCCCTCTCACCCTCTTCCTCTGCCTCTCTCCCCTCAATGTATTTTTCAGAAGTCTTTATTTCTGCTTCTCTCTGTTTTCTGTCCAAAAAGATTTTCTCCTCTTCTTCATTTTCATCCTCCCTGAAAGCTGATGACCCAACACCTTTTGCGAAGAGGTCTGTCTGTGATGGTACCTGTTCCTTGTCTGGAAGCAGCTGAACTTCCCTGTCCTGCTCAGCTTTTCCCTCCCAGTATCTCATGTCCTGATTTTCATCTATTGTTGTTCTTTCATCTAATTTTTCAGCACAACCTGCCCTCAGCTCTATCTGATGAACTGCCTTTTCCTCTGCTGGTGATTCTTTTTCCATATCAGTAGTAGTTATTCCCTGATCAGGAATCTTTGTTTTCAAAATCAGATCCTCTTCAGTGCAACTCTGAGCAAACCTGTCAGCAGAGTCTTTTATCTCTGTTTCAGGTACTCTCATAATCTTATCACTAACCTCAGTATCAGACATTTCTTGAGCCAGGGCTTCTTTCTCCTCGTGCTTCAGGTCCTCAAAGTCCTTTGTAAGATCTTCTGGTGAAGACAGGACTAACCTCTGGTCAGTTATGGAAGCCTCTCCTGGCTCCATCTGTACAGGTGCCTTCTCCATTGGTGAGGTCTTCAGGTCAGCAGGCACCTCTTTTTCAGGTTTGACTTTGACCTTCTCAGTTTTGAGTCTGCCTGGAACTTTTGCCTTGTATAATGTTTTTCTTACTTCTGGGGTAAATGGTTTTAAGTCTGGTTTAGAAAATTTTTTGGGCTCTGGTTTGGTTTCTTTCTTTTTTTCCTCTTTTCTTGAATCTTTTTTTTCTTCTTTCTTTCCATCCTCTTTTTTTAAGTCCTTTTTCTCCTTCTTAATCTCTTTCTTTTCTTTGTCTTTCTTCTCTTCCAGTTTGGATACTTTTTCTTTGAGATGCTTTTTTCCAACTTTGTCTTTTGCTAATTTTCTTTTCTCAGCTTTGAGAGCATCGCTTGTTTCTGTCTTTATCTTTTCATGTTTAACAGGTTTCTCAGGAATTTTCTCTGAGTGCTCCTTACCCTTTTTCTCAGTTTTAGCATCCTTTATGACTTCTGGTTTTACCTCCTTAGTCCCCTCCTCAACTGCCTCTTCTTTCTTAGCTTGCTTTGTCACAGATGGCTTGGGGAAAGACTTTAGACTCTCTTTACTGTCAGTTCTCTGTTTAATTTTGGTCTGCTTCAGCACAGGTGGAGGTATTCCAGAAGTGATATCTTTCTGAGTAGCCACTGGGTACCTCAGAAAATCCAGGTGCTTGAGTTTCTCAAGACCTTCCAGTATCTTATTTTGAGGAGCATTTCCAGGAAACAAAACCCTTACAATTTTCTCCGTTGGGCTGGCTGGAAGCCACACCACTAGGGCTGTGATGGATGTGAGATAGGGAACAGAAATTTCCCCTTCTTTCCCACTTGCGAGAATTATCCCAGTCTTTGCTTTACTATTACCAGCCCATTTCTGCATTAGAAACTGCATTTCTTTACTGTCCTTGACAGGATTCAGTATATACATGTCCAGCTTACCCACTCCCATCTTGTGGAAAAGGGTGATAGGTTCAATGGTGCTGCTCACCACCCTGTAGAGAGGCTCTGATTTAATGCCCAGCCTGTTGAGATATTGCAATGTCAGACAAGCTTCTTCTATGCTCCTCTTTACTTTCATGGATGATTCAGGCATCTTCAGTTTTTCAGGAACATTAAAAAAAACCACACCTAGCTCCGGAGAAATTAGGTTCTTCATCCAGTCGCTGTAGTTAGTAGAGCCCTGGGACTGTTCCTCCTCTTGCTCAGCAACCTTCCTTTGCAGCAGCCCATTGATGCCGGGTAGGTTGTCTGCACCAATGTGGGTAAGCAGGATTGAGTCAATCCTATCCAGGTGCCTTACAAGCTTCCAGAAGCAAGATTTTCTCTCGGAGCCACCATCCACAAGGATGTTAAACCCATTGACAGCAAAGAGAGCAGAATCACCTCTTCCCCCAGGGAATATGTAGCAGCAGGGTTTAGAAAGCTTCAAAAAGCCCCCTGAGGTGGGTGGCTCCAGGAGATCAAAGGGAGATGGCACGTCAACTGTCTCGGAGACGTATTCTGCAAATTCAGATACCCCATCCATTTCTGGCAGGACTGGATCAGGATTCAGTTTCAAATTAATAAATTCCTGAAATCGAGGATGCCCAAGATTGCTCCAGTCTCCTTCTCCCAAGCACGACACAGTAAGGGAGGCCTTGATATCTGAATCAGTGTTGCTAAGAATCTGGGTGACCTAAAGAGACAAGCACAGACAAATAAAGGTCAAACAGGGCTCTGAGACCAACTCAGCACTTAAAACCAAAACCAAACAAAAATACCCCACCAGTTAATGCAGAAATACTGAAGACACTATGAGCACTTTACTGACAGGAAACACTGGGGACAGATTAAATAGTCCAAAAGCTCATTGCAAACAGATACACAGGGCCACGTTCTGCTCTCTTCTGCAACTCCTAATGCTAAAAAGCTGTGCTGCTTCCTGACTGTCGGGAGTGACAAGATCTCAAGAAAGAAAATGAAAACAGGAAACACCTTGTCCTCTTTCCATATGTCTTCCAATTTAACCTGGGATATCAGTTCCCAGCTTGGGCTCAAAAGTAGCACTTTCTTTTCGATTTGTGAATTCTAACCCTGAGATACCATTTTCAGTGCTAAGCATCATTGTCTGAGCTTATCCTCACTCCTTGGTTAATGAACAACCATAGAGCACTTTGTGCAGCTTTAGTGCCATCAGACTTTCTTTTTTATTCAGATTAATTTTCTTTCCTGAACCCTGTTTTGAAAGTCATGACTCTATCTCTGATATACATACGGGGCTGGGGACATGCTACAGGATTAATAAATAGAACTAACGTCAATATAATTTCCAAGCTCCTTAGGGCTATGCTCAACATATCCTGAGCAAAGAAGCATTAAACCTCAGGCTTCCTAAGTATCTGGAATTCTCTTCTTTACACTGTGTTCTCTCGCTTAGACAGCCCTTAATTGACTAGGTACTGCCCAAATAAATGGGTAGCAGAAATAAATGAGAACAATGAAGGTGGGCAGATTTGCTGATGTAATTACAGCAACGATTATATAAATTGTCAAAATATCACCCAGCCATTCCTGCAGTAACTGTACATTCAGTCAGATGGAGACACTCTAAACATCTGGCGTGCAGTGATGGGTGGAAGTAGGGCTTATTCAAAACCAGAGCAGCTTACCTGTATTGGCAATGAGTGCCAATAGAATGAGAGTTTAAAGACTCTGAGGAAAGCTATAGTACCTCTAACTAAGATAATAAGCCCTGGAGCAGAAGCTCAGAGGCCCTATGAAGTTCTCAAGCTCTCACTGCTTAACTCCCTGAAATCTTGTCTAAACTCAGTGCTGCCCCTGCTCTGTGCAGGAAGTTGGGATGCAGACCTGTCAAGCGCCCTTCCAACCCAAATGATGCTGCAATTCTACAATTAAATAATAGCATTTGTAGTTGTTTAATCATCATATAGTTACTTAAGCAGCATTTAGTGATCCCTTTGTCATCTTTACACACGCCTAATGAATACTCTGAGCCTTGCGAATAGCTTGTGCTTCCTGGACTGACTGTGAAACAAAGAGAAATTCCCACATTTACTAGGGTGATGATGGCCTTTGTTAACTGTTTTTTGGAAGATGCCCATAGATATTTGAAGACCTGCTTTAAGAAATTTTGAGTGACTGCCCACTGCAGAGCCAGTCTGGAAGGTTATTTTAAGGTGAGCACTTCAAGGAGGAATCACCCATGCTTGCCACCCTGGAAAACTTAAGCCAGGGAGTTAAACCAAGATGCTCAAGACTATAGCAGAAATTATTTATGCTGTGCAACTGTTTTGCTGGATTTCAAGCCCATCCCTCTGTGAATCTGCCAGCTGAAGGAGCCGCGCAGGCTGCACTGCTCTATCAGGCACCCTGTGACCAGGTGGGGACATGCTGGCTTCCCGCTCACACTCACCTCGGGGTCTGAAAGTATCTCAGCAAACTTCTGGTACGTGAAGGTTCCTGTCTGCAGGATCAAGTCTCCTTCCTGTTCGGAGCTCTGACCGCAGAAGATCAGTAGTTTGTGGGCTGATGGATCACAAACCAGTGAGCGGACCTGTCGCCACAAGGCAGAGTGTTGCGGTCAGAAAGTTATCTGCATTCCTCACCCGCACCCAGAAACATAGACAGGCAATACTTACCTATTATTATTCACAAATACCCAAAACGTAAATTTTCTACACAAAAGAGAGTAGGTCACTGAGGACGGAAGACAATGCTGCTTCCTGCCTGACACAGCTCCATGTCAAATCATAGTTCACACTGAAAAAGTAGGCCAATGCTAAGAGAAAAGAGAGTCCGGAAGCACCTCCACCTACAAGCTCCCAAGAAATCCTTAAAATCAGGCAATTCTATGCCACTAACTCTTCCAGGAAGCAGCTCATTCCTAAGGGGCGAGCACACAAGAAACCATACGCTCTCGCGTGCTTCTTTGTGTAGCAGTAAGTTCTGCCACAGAATACTGGTCACTGCATGTATCGTGCTGGTGAGACTGTAACACCTGGCCACATCAGCACACCTTGCAGCTGACTGGCAGCACATTCCAGGTCTCCGGAATGTGTGATGATCATGACCTCTATGTTGAGCAAGGGCAGAGGAGATTATCTGGAGAAAAGCCGCTGGCGTGTGCTCCTTACCTCAGACACGATGCTCTCCACATTGGGGTTTACCAGGATCACTGTCTCCAGGGTCTCACTCTGGTGATGGAGGGTTCTTTGGCCTGGGGAGAGGCAAGGGAATAGACAGGATGGGAGAAACTGATGGGACAGTATCTGCTTACCAATGTTTTAGCCTCAAAAATTCCACTGCAGCATGGGTTTGATTGCAAGGCTTCAGCTTGCATTCCTGACGCAATTTAATACCTGGGTCTCCTAAACCAAAGCCAACTCTTTTCAGCAACACGTAAAAAAATCCTAGTTCTGTATCAGCACAACTTGCAACTCAATTCCAACGTGTTCCGAAGTCCACAGCCCCAGGCACATCGGTCTGCCCGCCAGTGCCAGCGGCTGCGCCCCGTAACTGCTGGCACAGAGCAGTTATCCCCCCCCCGACAGAAGCATCTTGCCTCACTGCAGCTTCCATGGAAAGGCATCTCTGGATGCTGCCCAGGCCTGAGTCACCACAGGGCTGTACAAACCAGCTGGTGTGTGCCAACTCACCCTTCATTAGAGTGATGCAGCACTGATAACTAATCTCATCATTCTTAAGGTTTTTTTCGTACAAAGTATTTTTCTTTAATGCAAACCTGCAGTCCTAGAGGTAAACTGCTGCTGTGGGAACCACTTGGATGGTAAGAATACTTGTTCTCCTGCCACCCTCCTGTGACAGTCACAGGCAGGCACCCAGACAGGATTCTGCTCTCTCTCTATTCAGGCAAAAGGGGAAGCACCAAAGAAGAGCAAGCAAGAGCTTGATCATGCAAAACAGTTTGTGGGCTCGCTTTGCCATGGGCACTACACAGACATCTGGCAAAATACTGACATAATGCCTGGGCATTAATTCATTAGGAAGAACGGTGGTGAGTGCCTGCTGTCCTGAAAGGCCGGGCTGGAGCCATCCTTGTGCACCCATGACAAGGACAAGCAGCTCTGGGATAAGGGACGATGTTCAGGACCTTCCTGCACCTTGACATTGCCACCAACACGTAATTTTTGGACTCTGGTCTTTGCTAATACCTACCTCTGGACATTACATTCACTCTACAAGCCAGGCACTTAGAACTTAACTGTTGGAATGTATAATTTATAGGGTTTAAATCTTTCATAGGCTTTACCCCCTCATATAGACTGGAGGACCATATATCTTCACTGAAAATTTACATCTATTTCTGTTTCTATTTTTCACCTTCCAGACAACTGTTGCTCTCTGACAGTGTTGTTCTTTCCACCTTCCCTATTCCACAGTCTCCCATCAGCTCTCCTTCTCAGCCGATCTCAATCCATCTAAAAGAGCTTGATCAAGCTGGCATTTCCCAGAAAGACACCAAAAGGACACAAAAAGAAAGAAGTCAGAGAAAGGCCAGTGTTCAGCATAGCTTTATGCAAACTCATTTGACTGGGATGTGTTACTCTGGCTCCCAGCAGTTACGCATAAACCAGACAGATATGCCCAGAAGGCAGCTTTGAGCCCACAGTGCAAGCGGCTCTAAGCTCTCAGCACAACTAGTTATACTCTGCATCTCTAGCCGCTTTCTGAACTTATGTTCTTTTAGTTGGTCTAAAAATGGTCCTTCCAGACTAAAACAAAGCCACCGCTGTGCAAGGGAAGTGCTTGCACTGAGTTCAGTGCCATCTTTGCTGCCTGATGTAGGATGCGGGGTACAGGGTGGGAGGGCTGGGACAAGCCCCTGTGCCTGCGCAGAGGAACGCTGCGAGGGAGCCCATGTGGAGTGGGGAGGGGTAGGATGTGTCCTGGGGCACACACTCAGCCAAAAGAAGTAAAATCCCACTCATCCTCGAGATAATGGTGACTGTAAAGGTACTGCCGATACCTCGGCATTGCTCAGACCCAGCAGCACGCACCAGGCACCCCGTCCCCTCACTGACTACACAGTGCAGTTTTCACACAGCTCACCCCACACCAGGACCCCTCTCACACACCCCTCCGAGTGCCCAGAACAGAAGGGATCAGCTCCCATTTTTCAGCAGCAGGTCTGGGACAAAGTGAAACACAAACTATGTCATTCCCAGGCTTCTGCCTGCTCATCCCAGACAGACCTTCTGGCAGCCGTTCCCCACAGCCCAGTGTGTAGAACCAGCATAGCAGATGCCTCCCCACGCCAGGGAAAGGAGGGCTCTCGGGCACGGTGCAGCCCCTGGTGTGAGCGTGCCTCCAGGGGATGCTCCAGGGGCTGCGGAGGCAGTGCCAGCCCGGGCACCGCAGCCAGGCAATGCCGGCTGTGCAGGGAAGGAGCCTGCCTGCAGGACCCACAGGCGTGACAGCACTGCTGCTCCCTGCCATGGCTGTGATTCCAGCCCAAGCAGCTGAGCCGTCACCACCAGGGCTGGTGAACAAAGCATGGCTGGTGGTTGGCATTCCGCTCGCATCCTCTCCTCCCAGGGGGGCTGCCCCCCTCATCCTCGAAAGAAAGAAGAGGGTTCAAGCAGTGGGGTCAGCAGCTGCTGGCAGATGGAAGGCAGGGATGGCGAAGCACCGAGTCCTGTAAAGGGCCGTGAAGATTAAGGGATTGAAGCGATTTCATATGAGGCGAGACTGAGAGCACTGAGACTGCTCAGGCTGAAGAGAGAAGGTTTGGGGCAGAGGGGAGATCTTACCAATATGTATAAATACCTGATGGGAGGGCAGGAAGAGGAGGACACCAGATTCCCTTCTCATGGTGCCCACTGACAGGACAAGAAGCACAAATGAAGACACATGTAATTCTATCTGGGCACAAGGAAACACCTTTTTTTTTACTGTGAGGGCAGTCAAACACTGGAACAGGTTGTACAAACTGGTTGTGGAGTATCCATCCTCGGAGACACTCAAAACCCAACTGGACACAGTCCTGAGGACCTGCTCGACCAGATGAGACTTGACCAGACGATCTCAAGAGGCCCCTTCCAACGTGCAGCTCAGCGATCCTGTGCCTCCCTGAAGCAGAGCCGCCTCCAGACTCCCCCAGCTGGGGGGCTTCCCTTTCCCCAGCTGCAGCTTGTTCAAGGGACACTGAGACCAGCCACAGACCGGCCGTTTCCAGAGACACTGAATCACTGCATACGCACACATTCATGCCAAAACCCAAACACACTCTTCAGCTTAATCCGTCAGTAAATCAGAAGAGTATACAAGCCCCAGGTCAAATTGCGAATTGTGAGCGAGACGGCAATGTGAAGCCTGAATCCAGCCTATGAACCCCCAGCGAGTGCCCCAGCCCCCCCTGCCCAGCCCCAGGCTGGGCCAGTGCCACCCCCCACAGTGACAAAGCTGTGACAGAGCTGTGTCAGGCTGCGGGAACCCTCATCGCCTGGCATCTCTTTGAATCCCAGGACTCAGGAGTCTGAGGAGCCCTTTGCTGGCTGCCACCTCCACACAGACCCACAGGACCAGCTGCTCGGGCAAAGGACCCAAACAGAGACTGGGGCATCCTCTGTCTCCCTGACAGAAATTTCTTCTAACAGGCATGAGCGCTGGAACTGACAGTGCAGGCACAGTTACTGAAAGCACACTGCTCAGGTCGTTTGTCCTTACTAGAGCCTTGTCACAGTGAAAGGCACATCTGAAAATACCACCACAAATGGCAAAATCCCCGTTTACCAGTATGAGGAATATCCTTATGCTCCTGAAGACTACTGTCTTCAACTTGCCTGGAACAAACATCTGAACATAGCTCTGATCACAGATCTCCATCCCTCTCAAACCATGCCCACAAACTGCTGCAGGAAATGCAATCTCTTCCCTAGTAGCCGTGGGAGTAAATGTCATTAGCGCTGAATTTCTCACTTTGCGCATTCGGGCGCATTCTGGTTGTGCAGCCACCACAACACCTGTGTGCGCCCAGAGAACGTTTCTATCCATCACGTCCCCACCGCAGCAGGAATCCCCCAGCCTTTACCATCTCTTCCTTAGGAGAAGAGTTTCCCTCATCCCTCATAACAGCTGTCACCCAGCCCTGAAACTTTTCTAGCTCTGCTCGTTAGGATGAGTAAGAGCAGAAGTATACATGATGAGATGGAACACAGGAGATACACAGTGGAGCATTATTGTATTTGCTGTATTATTCCCCATCCTATTTTTTTATGTGTCACATGACATGAGTTTTGCACGAAAAAAAGATCTTCAATTAGGGGTAACACAGTAACATCCAAAATTTACCCTGCTGCAACACTATTAATTGCGCCCTTACAATTAACAGCTCATTTTCTAGTGTGCTTGATTTTGTGGGTTTTGACAATGAATTTAAAGGGACATCATGATGCCTGTTCAATTTATTTGCAGAAGTGCCTCACAGTCTTTTCTAGATAGAAGGGACTGAGTCATCTATTAATTTAGATGCCTCCACGTTCATTCCAAGCCCATTCCTTGGCATTGCGGTATTGATCAACTTTATATTTAGTAAGAAACCACGTAGCTCTTGCATTTTACCCCTGGATGCTGCACAAACTTGAACATATATTTGTTTTCTAATTTGTTTTCTGTCTTTTAAGTAGTTTTTGACTCCTGGCATCAGTTGGTATTTACCCAAAGTGCTTGCTGCATGACATGTGAAGCTTTAATACACAAACATACTCCATTCGTGACCTCACTGAACTTTCAGAAAACAGACAGGGTCATTCTCCTTCTCCACACAGATCACATTATTTACCACTGGGCAGAAGCACTGTCACCTTCATCCTGAAGGACCAGAGAGGGCACACAATACTCTTGGATGGCAGCCATCAGGAGCTGAGCACCGAGGCATCATACAAAAATGCCCCAGAGGTGATGAACAGCAGCTTCTCTGGGCAACACCAGAGGAACTTCCATGGCTAAACCAAGGGGGCACTTCGGGGCGTGCAGGCTGCGCTCATGGATCATTAATGGGGAGGGAGAAAAGTCTGATTTTTTTTAATTTTTTTTTTTAAGAGCATGTGTAGCATACACACTAGAAAGGGTGAGGGGTGCCCTCATGGCAGTCTGCACCTTCCTCGAGGTGGGCAGCAGAGGAGAAGGTGCTGATCTCCTCTCTCTGGTGACCAGCCACGGGACATGAGGGAACGGAATGAGGCTGCATCAGGGGAAGTTCAGATTGGACAAAGGTTGGAAAAGGTTCTCCACTGAGAGGGTGGTCCCCAAGGAAGTAGTTATGGCACCAAACCTGCTGGGAGCTCAGGGAGTGTCTGGATGATGCTCTTAGTCAAGTAGCTTAGTTTCAGGCAATCCTGCGAGGAGCTGCGAGTTGGACTCAATGATCCTTATGGGTCTGTTTCAACTCAAGACACTTTATGATTATGTGGCTCAATGAGTGTAGAATTAATTCAGGTATGGTGGAAGACAAGTGATGAGCAAAGCCATGTAGATTCTGGAGTCGGTGTGAATTAACCATCCAGGGCTGTCTACATGTGCAAAGAGAGAGAGAACGGGAGAACAAAGAACCAGACACCAAGTTTTTAGTGATTAGTGGTCAAGCAAAGCGGAGAGGTCAGTCTAGGCTAAAGCAAAGGACAGTGCTCTAGTGTAACTGCACAACAAATGCCCAAGAAAGAGATGATCCTGGAAGCAGACACGGTGGTGGTGGCAGAAAAGGAGGTCACGCTGTCAATACAGATCCTTGTATGCAATGTGTTTTGCCATTCTAATTGAAAGCACCTATAAACCCTCTGTAGCTGAATAATAAATTCTGGGTTTGTCCAAAGGGCTAGCAAGGCTAGCTGCCAGAGCTGCTGCTGCTCATTTGCTTTCATCTTTGAGACCATCAGACCTCAGAGTACTTATCATTCTGTTGATCAGAACTGGAGGAACCGTGGTTACAACTGACTGTGCTGAGATCAGAGACCAATTTTCAGGGCAGTGGGACCCAGATTCTTGTCTTTGTGAAATATGATCAACTATGATGAGCACTAAAGAGTCATCTTTCAAAGGAGACTGTGCTAAAGTCAGTCATGATGCTCTGACTAGTACCCCAAATCCTAATGATGATGAAAGGACTGGCACATCTCTGATGAGAGGAGGGCTGGGAGTGGGACTGTCAGCCCGGAAAAGAGAGAGCTCAGGGGAGGATCTCACAGTATTCATATGCAGCTGATGACAGGGTGTGAAGGCTGGGGAGCTCTCAGGACCTGCCATACAGAGGATAGAGACTCATCTGACCACGAAGAGACCAACCCTCTCCTCATCCAGAGAGCATTCTGTATTCCTCATTACCTCCCTTGTCCTTCCCACACCCTTTGCCTCCTTTATCCCTAAGATTATTTGCGCTTACCAGGCCAGGTTCTATCTGTAAAGTGAACACCAATAGTACACCGATTAAAAATACAAGTTTCACAGTCTGGATGTGTTATCAAGACACAGACGTCACAGTGGTTAAAAAAAGCAATTCTTCCTAACTTTCTGATCCCTTAACTGTAGCTATGAACATATCATTTCAGGGTAGCACTTCTGAAAAGATTTTCTTACAAGACGACACTACATACGGCTATGGGTCAGCACCTTTTGCTACACTTCAGCAAAGAGCTGAGGCTTGTATTACATGGTCTTCCTGATGCTCTACTGAAAACAGTCCGCCTCTGGAGACAATCAAACTGAGCATGAGGGTACTCAGAGTGCATATATTTGCATAATAAGCACAAGCTAGTGCAAGCTGAAAGACTGCCATTTCCTTCATTCTGAAATGACATCATAACACTGAGATAGTAACTGATTCTTTCGTTCTGAGGCTGTGAAGGCTCCAACTGCAGCTTCTTCAGTGCCAATGGGAGAAAAAGGATCCAGCCCCAAATGGTGTCCATTCAGAGAAAATGAAACAAGGCATCCATTCATGAATGCTCCAGGACCGTACCGAGCACAGCAAGCTACAGCTCCTTGGAAGAGAGACTATGGAGACCAGAGGAAAGATCCTGCACAGAACTCCATGCAGGGTCCTGCCTCTATGCAACCCCTCTGTGCAAATACACCTTCCCAATCTCTGTTGCAACACGTACCAACCCCTCCGCCAGACCACGGAGCCTGCGCTGTTTGGCAGTGAGGGAGGAGGGCGAGTGCTCTGGCTGGAAGCGATGTCCTACAGCCAGCACCTGAAGGGACATAGCTGCTGAAGCTCTTTCCTCCAGTGTGCAAATTCAACAGCATACAGCTGGTGGGAACAGTGCTGGCTGGTGGAGATCTGGGAGCTCTGCCAGCTGGGCTCAGGAATTAAAAAATAAACACAAAGATTGCTTTGACAACCAGTGCACAAGCCAGCAACTGCAAATTCACCATTCAGCCCCTCCTCACCTGCAGAGGTGTTCATCTTGAAAACATCTCTTAGCTTCTCCATACTGGGGCATCCTGCTGTACTGCGGGAGTCGGAGTGGGTCGGGGGATACAGCAGCCCCCAAGACATGCTTCAAAGGCTTCGTATCTGTGGGCAACCACAGCACCAGCAGTGTGAACTGGAAGGTGCCTCAGTGTGGCAGAGGGACACTCACTCACAGCTTTTCTGTGGTCCACATGCTCAAACCACTCCAGAGGAGAGTCCTCTGTAAATTGAGAAAGAAACCCCTCCACAGAAGAGAAGGCTGAAGAGATCCTGAACAAGGCGGGGCCATCTACGGTAGATTTGAGAATGTGGAGATTCTGGGCAAATTCAATTTTGAGGAGAACTGTAATTTCCTTCTCTTGGCAGGGGGAGAATGCAGCAGGGAAAGAAGATGACTACCTCTCACTCTGGCTTGACATTTATAGGACGAATGGGAGCCCAGGACAGGCCACCATCAGCCTCGGCCCTGCCTGAGGGAAACAGCCTGTCTCCACTGCTGGGCAATTGGCCATGTAGGAGACAGCTACCACCACACCTTGTGTTACAGCCTGCTTCCAAACTACATCGCCCTGACACCGGGAAAGGAGGTTGGGTTGGTCAGTTCCTCAGGCTTCAGAGAGTGGGAGAGTGACCCAGTCTCCACAGGCTGTAAATCAGATTCTGAAGCTTACATTGGCTGCAAGAGTAAGTTGTTTTACTAACAAACTGTCCTTGAAAAAAAGATTTATTTCAAAGCAAGATATTAAGTTTTTTATATTACAACAAAACATCTAACTCTAAGGAGTGATGTAACAGCTAAAATGTGATAAAAGCAATTAATTTTTTTTTTCTTAAACTTGTAGTGATCCATCAGTTATTTTTACTTCTCTTCCTTTTCCCTAAACACTTTGAGAAAAATCTTTTCAGGATTTATTTACATACACAGAATCCCAGGCCCCCAGTTCTTATCTTTTATTTAGACAACAACAGCTGGAAGGGGATGGCACAGGGGCCTGCTGCTAGGCACCTTCACTCAAGAGATGGGTGACCTCCAACTCCCCCACCAGAGAGCAGGGTTGCTCCCAACCCTCCAGCTGAGGTTTGTCTCTTTGTGTAGAGCTGAAGCACCCACAGCACAGAGACAAGAACAGGATCTTCACACATCTGCATCCCAAACACCAGACTGTACCCTGAGTGTCTTTGCTCCCTCCCCCAACAACTCTAAGGAATAATTAGTTAATTATGCAAGCCACAGCTATCTCAGCAGGGAACACAAAGAACGCCCTTGGCTTAGGAGGCATCTTTGCCTTGATGCAGTCCTAACGCCCTGTGCAGGTTCCAGCTCAGGAATCCAAACACCATCTCCAGCATCCCAAGGGTTGGAGACCCCTCTGTTGTGCCTTACCTTTGAAAGGCAGCATTGTGTCAGAGGAGACGAGACTTTCAGGCAAGACAAGTGGCGAAATGCAGGTGAGGAGAAGTTGGAGGTTGGTGTAAGCAGCCCAGGAAAGACTGGGAGACATTCTGAGTGCTGGGTGGGAGGCAGCAAGAGCAAACCAGTGCCTGGAGAGATGGAGCAATGGCAGCCGCTCTGGGCACATGCAGCTCTTCGTTGCTTTTCCAGAGCTGAGCAAGGGGCACAGCCAGCTCACTGGGCAATCACAGCCAACAGGGCTGTCCCACAGCCTCCCCCCAACCTGTATTCACAACAGGTGGCAGCTACAATCACTACTTATTACAGTACAATCATTATTAGGAAAGAGCTGTAGTTTTAGCTTTCTAGTGACTGAGAAGAATGAGGAATTGGCTTCTGGCAGTGCTTTGTGGTCCACCAGCAAATGTCCTGACTCTCGTGGTCTGAAAAAGCCTACAATAAAGATTTATTTAATATGCTTTCTATTTTTAGGTCTTCAAACTCTCTTCAGAAATAGATAAAGTCTCTATTTATTTACCAATGGCTAGATTTAAAGGCCAATCTCCTTAGATATTTTCTTCAGTAATTTTCTCTTAGATAAAGAACAAAAATCACTGTGTACTAGCAAAGGGAAAATAGACTTTTTGTGGGAATATGAAAGTCAACTGAAAATGGAAAGGCAAGAAACTGTAGCAAAGTGTGGAGTCCCTGCCAGGGGAGGCCAGGACAGAGCTACCTGCTGTCCTGCACAGCAAGGGAAGCCATCACCAAACGTGTCAGGTGAAGCCACAAAGGACATAAAATGAGGGATTTTAAACTGCACCTAGAAAATAAGGGCAAGCCAATGGCATTTGAGCAGTAAGATACTACTGCACGTATGAGGTTTTAGTTTTTATGGAAGTTTCAAAACAGCATGCAATGATTTTTCATATTGGGATGCTGAGTCACATCATCAAAATCATGGCACCACTGAAATAAAGCCCTGTGAGTGTGAAATAGGAGACAGGCCTTATCTGGAGGAACTGAATAGGCGCTGAGAGAGTGAAGACAGTTCAGACACCTCTACAAGCAGGGCGACTGCAGACTTGACCACAGCCTGTTGACAAGGGGAATTCTCTAGGTACTGGTTTTAGCTTTAGCTACAATCCCAGCCACAGACTGATGGGAAATCAGGGTACATATGGAATATTTACCACTATCACCCATATTCTAGTTAGACTGAATTTGGCCAGAAGAGCTCCCACTCAGGAATACACCAACACATGCACAAACACCCTTAGCGTTCCAGGTTCTCCTGACACGTGGCTCCACACAGGCAGAGCAGGGTGGCAGACACGGCCCCGGCCCTGTGGGGAGGCTGCAACACCTGGGGCACTGCACGGAGGAGAAGTGGCACACGCCAAAGCACGACGGGAGCTGGAGCAGACCTGGTGACATTTCTGTGCTCCTCCAAGGGCTCCAGACACAGCGTTTCCAACCACAGCCTCTACCCAGTTGTCTTCAGGAGGGCAAACAGGACAACTGGTGACAGAAATGCTTCCAGGAAACACTGTACAACCGAACTCTCTCAGTGGTAAAGGAGCCATGAAGTGCTAAGATCAGGAAAGAAGAGAGCAGCTGATTTGGGACAGAGCAGGCACTAAGGTTAGAACACCTGAGTCAGATAAACAACCTTAAAACCAGGAGAACTCTGCAAGAAGAAAACTTGATGTAAAAAGGTATAGAAAGAAAACACCATCAGCAAGACAGCTTCAAGGAAAGATACTCATCAGGGGCAGAGTCAAAGAGTGGAATTAATTGAGGACCATGCTAGGCAGGACAGAGCACAAAGAAAACACCACAGTGACCATCAACAAGAGTCAAAAGAAGACTGTCTCTGGGAGGACCAGACAGTAACAGATTTTAAAGAATGTGGGAAAGCAGAACAGATTAAATCAATTACTGTCAAAACCAGTAGCACATAGTGTGGAGACCTACACAAAGCAGGAATGGCACAGAACAGTCTGGGGTGAAGAAGAATAAGGTCTGGTTTCCAGAACCATTGCTGAGTCTGCCAGGATGGAGAGGCTGAGGTGTTCAAAGGCATGTCCAGTTTTCCTGTTGTGGATCTAGCTGGAGATATTTAATAACTTACCTTACCATACTGTCACTGCATGGTCAGAAGAGCTGATCACGCTTTCAGGTATGAACAGGCTCTGCAAAATGAAAGACCCACCTCCAAGGGACTTACTACAAAGTGAACCAGAAGCAAGGCAAGAGAAGGAAGTGCATATTCTTTAAGGTATTGAAGGTTGTGGGCACTCGCCACATCCCAGAAGGTACTCCTCCTAACCATTTGCTTGTGTCTCCCTATCTTCCTCCTGCCTGTGATGATTTCATGCCATCTACACCTCCTCTCCCAGGCAACTTCTATTTCTATACTGTGCCACCCATAGCAACCATCTCATTGCTTCCTAATTGCACATACTGTCTCACTTTTATGCTAAAGAGCAATTTGATAGCTCAGCCATTTTAGAACCACTAATTGAAGATACAGATGTTCACTCTGGAAACAGCTGTATCTATTTCCAGAAGTTACTGTTCCTAACTGTTCATTAAATGCCCCTCAGCTGGAAGTTACACCACTGCTGAGCTACGCTAAAGGGCAAGATAAGCGCTTCTTTGCTTCCCAGGTGCGGAATCAGTCACAAGAGACTCTCTTCCCTTCAGCAGCTTTGCTGACCCAAGCTGGTCTTGCATCCTCATGCTGCGAGATGGTGCATGGCATTCACCCGAACCAGAGCACGCCTCTGTGAGTGCATTATCTCCAGCCAGGAGGAGCTCGTGCTGCTGCTGCTTGAATGTCTCCAGCTAAACCCACTAAAAGAAATGTAAACGCACCTTAAAGTACCCTCTTATCTGGTGCCCTTGCTCCACCCTGGCAGACTTATAGATGGTCACTCTGGAAACCCAATTAAAGTTTTGTGTTTTCCTTGTCAGCAGGACTTCAGCTGTGATTTGCTGCCAGTGCCCGGACAGAGGCTCCGACGGACCATTCCTGCTGGCGGATCCCCTGTTCCAGATCCCAGAGCTGAAGACTCCTCTAAATCATAGATCTGGATAGCTGATTTCTAAATTTTAATAAGAATATGCATCACACATTCTTACAACCAGAACATAGCACAGATTCGAGAAAAATGCACACTTCTAGTTTTGAAGTATGTGGGTAGTACCGATTCCGACTGACTTGGAGGTACAGCTTGTGATCTGTCCTATTTCTCTCTCTGATTTGGTTTTTTTTTTTTTTTTGACAACTGATCAATATGAAATGTGTAAGCAAGCTGCCTGAGGCTGAGGGAACTTAATTGTACTGAGGAGGGAATGGCTGTTACAAATAAGGAATTAATTCTGAGATTTCCTCCCATTTGCCTATTGAGATGCCAAATTTCTGGCAAGAGGCTTCTGCCTCCACTTTCTAGCATCTGTTTAGACTCCCCAAACCTCCTTCCTATTTCCCACTGTTAACAGCTTCTTTCTGAGTAGCCTTCCTTCCCTGTTGCCCACTTGTTTTGAAGAGGACCTGCTGAATGTCATCCCCATTTAAGACACAGCTGTGATCCCCATGGCAGGCCCTGTGCCTAGGCTGAAGGGCTATATTCTGTCTGCACCCGAGAAGCAGCAGCTGCCTCTGCCAGCATCTTTCTGTACTGCATTTTGACTTTGCACTCTTGGATCTAGATGCCACTGTATATTTTCTATGCATAGCCTGGATTCCTGGGATTTGATTTACAGCATGGAGCACAGTGACAACGAACGAGACACAGAAAGTTATTTCAAGTGCAGTGGTTCAAGGCTTCCTGTCCCTTCTGCCTGCAAACGCAGGCCTTGTCCGTTCAGCGCTGGAGAGGCAGGAGTTTGGGAAAAGCAAAGGAGGTTTCTACCAGAGCAGGGACATCTTCTCTCAGCTCTGGTGACAAGTTGATTCAGCCGCTGCCTCTCACCGAAGTCTCACTTTGAACAGGAGCCCCTGCTCCTCAACACTGCCCAGCCCAGCCAGGGCTCTCCGCTTGCAGATCACACAGCGGAATCGGGGACGGAACTTCGGGACTTGGGAGAATATAAAGGCCTAGAAGAGGCCTCCACTACTACTAATGCTTTTGTCTCAAGGCCTCTCACTTGTTCAGCTCCTTCAGAGCCATGTGGACACGGAGCCCTTCCACCATCCCACCTTCCTCCTCCTTGGCAATGGTCTTTGCCTTTGAGCATGGACCAACAGCAAGAAAGAAACCCTCAAACAACTAAAACTCCCATGCAAATCTAGCAACCATGAACTGAGCCAAAATATGTGCTGTACTCACACCTACCAGCCTGCAAGCTGGTTCTTCAAGAAGACACCACAGAGAATCACCCTACCCAATGTTTCCCTGCCATGGAAAGGTGTCATACTTGTTTAAAGCCATTTACTTCCTGTATGGCCTAGGCAGTGCTCACATTTCTGTCCAAGTCCTGCAACGTACCCATCTTAAACCATTTTAGGACACTTTACAGAACATAAATCTAGCCAACCAGAAGATAAATCACTGGCTTCTTGCCCACTTCTCCTCCAAGACAGCTATGAGCACCTCAAGTGCCTGATGACAGACCAACATTCCTCAGGCAATATTCAAAAGAGAAGTACTAATGGTCTTTCCTTCCAGTTTTCTCCTTAATTATTTAAGAATTTGGCACTGGACCTTAATAGAGAGTGGCCCAGGAGAAATGGCTGGATCCCAGTGAAATAACGGTTAGTACAGCAAGCACAAAAGCAATTGACTTAATCTCTTAACTTGAAAGTCAGTAGAGGAAACAAATGATCCAGACTTGCCAGTTATGCTGCCATGCTTTTTTAGCATAATCTATTTGTAGCTGTAGCACGTCGTAAAAAACAGCACTAAGCTTTTCCAGCCTTCATATTTTCACTGCAAACTACCAAAAGGACTTTTCTCAAGACTACCAAAATACATGAAAAGCAGAGTAAGCAAATGCCAGCACACCCATGCAGTGGTACCACACAGCTTCTGGACCAGCCTCCAGGTGAGAGCTAAAGCTACAGCTCACGCTGCTTATGTCCTGCCAGCTGGTATTTCTGTTTTCTTAACGTGTCCAGTATCCCCGAGGCACGAATGGATTCTCCTTTCAACCTTCAAACAGCTACAAGAGTTTTAGGTCGGGTATTCTGCAAACATATTCAATAACAACTATTTATTAAGCCGCTGCTGCCTGAGGCATTTACTGACGCACAGGGGAGTCAAAGCAGGCTCAGCCTTTTGCATAGGAAGGATCTGGAACTGTCTTGCCGTGCCTAAGCTCTGCAGTATTTTTTCACCTTTGCTTCACACGAAAGACAAGGAAATAGATTTCCACGTGCCTGACTTGTGTAGATGACTTCTCCTGTTGCACCTTCTTCTTCAGGATGTCAAAAGTTAGCACAAATTTACAAAAGATTTCTTGCTTTGCAGGATACCAAAGACACAAAGAACCTTACATGCTTGGTCAAACTGTGAACCCAGAACCTTGAGGTATGTTCTAGAAAATTGCCAGAGACTTTGGTGCTACACAAAAAGGATCATGAAAGACAATAATTTGTCCAAAGAGACACTCAAGCTATTCAGTAGAATATACTGATAACATACACGCATATTAAATCCTCCCCGCTCTATGACTTACGTGCCTCCCTCCATTTCAGGTTCTCAACCTTTGTCCTCTTAGAAGAAATATCTGAGCCTTTATTTTCAAAAGCAAAGACAGGGCTCACTCATTTCTTTCAAAACACAGAATCTGGGATGACAATGCTTTTCAGAAAGGTCGAAATTAATCAAAGTTTCATTCCCCATTTAAAAAAAAAATCCAACCCAGTACTACTCTGTCTATTTGAGAGATTGGTCCAGCAAGACTTAAAGGCCTGTCTCAGGAGAATCAGAGAGTTGTCAGAGTTGGAAGGGACCTCTAGAGACCATCCAATCCAACTCCCCTGCTAAAGCAGGGTTGTCCAGAGCACATCACTCAGGACAGCATCCGGGCAGCAGAACTAAGATGCTGCTGGCCAAGGACACCAATGCTTAAGTTCATCAGTGAATAAGGGGCTCAGAAAGACAGAGATTTCCTGGAGAGCTGACCACACAACTAATTGTTCCGTTAGTACTAACTTTTGATGCACTGAGGAGTAAGGTGTGAGAGGAGAATTGACCTATGGTCACCAGTCAGCACATGCAGAAATTCACCTCCAGTTTTTTAGTGCGAACAAGAGGTAAAAACAAGCCACAGATATTGGGCACAGCAAGGTATGGAATTAGCGAAGATTGCTTTTTGTCCATCCACCCTGCACTGTCCCACTGCAATGATCCCAGCAACCTCCACCTTCACTGCAGCATCCCCAGCTCCTCTCACGAGTCACAGCTCGCTTGGAGACAGCGGCACCCTGTCCCAGGACTGGTGCCCAAGCGGTGACTGCCTGGGTGGCAGCACAAGGAATGGGCACTCTCCCAGCAATGGCACCCACTCGTATCACTCTCCTCTGCTGCCCCACCAGTCTTCACAAAATTGGTAGAAACTTTTTACTTTTAATGCTTCAGCATTAAAGGGAAAGTGCTTACTCCAGACAAACACAAAGCATGTGTATTTGTAAGAGGAATCCATACTACTCAATCAAGCACCTCTAAGAGTATGGAAAAAACTCTAATACAAACTCAGAACCAAAGTAGCTTAATATTTTTTCTAGACTTTCCTGTCAACAGCTTCAGGGCTTGTGCTGGTGTCTGGAAAGACATGGTCCTGTAGCTAACTCAGGATTTTTGAGTGGAAAGAAAAATAAATCCTCTTTTTCCATCTCAGTAAATTCTCCCCAGAATATTTTTTAAGTATTCATTTACACATAACTTACTATTTCATCCCATCCACAGAGACTATCCATCAGCCCAGTAACTATCACCTCCCGTTCTTCCCCAGGCACTTTTGCCTAACGAATGCTTCCTAGGCCAGCTGATGCAGCCTTCATTTGGAGGTAACTACTACTGTCAGGTGCCTGTGTGATAACCAGGCAATCCACTCTTCTCTGGCCTCCCATAGCATCTCCTTTCAAGGGCACGGAGGTCTCCCTCTTCTTCCCATCAGTTAGTAGCGGAAAGGCTGCAATAACGCACTTGGCTGTGCTAGTCTATGGTCAGCAGTAGCACCCGCTAGGATCTCTATACTCAGACATCTATCACAAATATATTGCTGAATCTTCATTTGGCTCTCAGTTTCATCTTTTGTGAGATGCAGCTATCCCAGGAGTTACCTAGGATGATCTGTGTATGAATATGTACAAAGCGTACAAGACCACATCCCATAGAAGCTCACACTGAGGAACCCCTCTTTCCACCCTTGCTGTGGTGCTCAGCCATGCTCCTCTGAAGGAGACACACTGCAGCGCTCGCTCATGTACACACAGCTTCCTCGCTTTCACCAGAGAGAGCCTGTGCTGGCTACTGCTCACCGTACTCTGCTGTTCAAGTCCTTCATCCACGTACCACCACACCTGCTGAGGATACGACTAAGGTATGTCAACAACACAGACGTAAGAAAGAATGGCAAAAAGGCACGATGGAACATGGATTATTTTGCCAGGAAACTGCTGCAAAGCTCCATATATCTCTGTCTGCAGAATGTGAGCAAGGCGCGGAGTCTGACAGGCTGGCCTTGTCAGATCACAGGAAAGGAGGGAAGAGGGGAAAAAAAAAAGAAAGGGGGGGTGGGGGGGGTGGTGTCCCAGCCTGTATACAACAGCTATTTGCTGGAGAAAGAGAAAGGACAGACATGTAGTCTGGATCAGGCAAACTAGTGTGGAGCCATCAAGACGACAGGGAGGGTACTGACCTCGAACAGCAAAAGGTCCCCTGCCCCATCAGAAGAAAGAGGAATCCCTGTGTCTCTGGAGCAGTGCCTGTTCTGCAGGGCTTTTCACAGTGGAACCACAGCTACTTGGAACAGAAACAGCCTCATCTCCGAGATCAGAGAGTTTAAACTGGAGCTTGTTTTTTCTGCAGTCATAAGCCAGCAGGCACCAGCTGCAGAATTTGCCGCAGTGTGTGTGTGCGCGTGTGTTCCTGCCTGTGCGAGTGTGCAGCAGCCACGCTCCTCCCCTCCAAGCTCACTGTGTGAGAAATATGCCTAGATCCCTCCCTCTTCTCCTCCCTACATCACTGACAGTCCCACTCACTCTCAGCCCCCTCTCTTCTCTGTTAAGAAAGCTTTTCTTGGCATCACTGCTGACTCCTTTTAATTGCTCCCTCCCTGGTCAATGAGTCTCGCCTCTCCTCCTTCTCCCTTCTACCCAAAACAGCAGTGTCTGGTAGATGTTCATGGTCATGTACCTTGATCTGTGCAATGTGCCAAACCCTGCTCCAGGTCTGGGCCCTGGAGATAAGAGGCCCTATTCTGAAATACTTCAACACGTCTTAGCATTAGCATACAGATGGTTTAACATTTTAACAAGACATTTGCTGGTGGCAACTCTAAAGGATGCCAAAGATGCCCTATGAAAATAGAAGCCCGAGTGTCTGTGGACTGCAACGGGGTCATGGTCGCACTGTACCACTGGTGATGCAGAACTAATCATAAAGGGAAAAGCTGGCCCCTTAGACCTCTGTGCTACAGAGGGAACACAGCAGGGTAAGGGGTGACAAAGGACCACTGCTAGGAGAAAGCAAGCACTTTGCTATTCTCATTTGTAAAGCACAAAATCCCTCCAATAGCTTATTAGGATGAAAATCTGCTCCAAGCCTGGCCGCATCTCCTCTCCTCTGCTGCCCTAGAAAGGGCCACATCACTCACATTTTACAAGAACCTTCCCTTTTTCCTTCCCCACTTACTGGATGCATTTGGATGCTTTTTGGCATCTTGTAGTGGAAGAATGTAGCATTGATCAGCTCGAAGCCAGACTTCAGCTACTTCAAGACTACTTCTGTGTGGGTGTGCGGCACCAAAGAAAAGAGAAATTGCAAAGAGGGCCCTGTATCTCTCTTTCGTCTAGTCATCAGCATGACAGTCCACCTTAACAACCCTCCCCCCTCCTGACTGGCATTAGCCTCATTCCAGCATCAGCACTGAGCTGAACAGCCATACAGACGTTAATGCTGGCTTTCACCAAAGCCTTGCCCAAAGGGAGCATCTGGGAGATGCCACCTCCTCCCTTCTTCACGGGCACACCATCTTCAGGAAAGAATAAATTATAATGCTGCAGGACTCCTTAAATCCCTGATGGGCAGAGTATCTTCTCCAGATTATCGTCCAGACCCATCTTCATACATCCTTCTCTCTGAGCTAATGACACAAGTGCAGCAAACAGCTGAGCAGCCAGGGAATTCGGTCTCTGTTCCTATACTGGGGACACAAACAGCTGAGAAGGGGCGAGGTCCTCAGACGGATCATAAAATAAATAAAAAAAGCTCTGTCTGCAGCCTCCTTTCCCCTTCAATCGCTAGTCGGTGGCTGGCCCCCCGCCCCCGCTCCAACAGAATCAAACTCCAAGGGGAAAAAAACAAACAAACAAACAAACAAACAAACAAAAAAACCAACAAAACCGCATCTGCTCCAAACCGCTTCACAAGGATTTCCTCGCCGACCCCTCTGCAAGGGCACAGTAGACCCAGCAACGCCCCCCGAGCCAAAGCAGAAGGCAGGGAGAGAGCCCGGCCGGGGCTCAGCCCGCTTGCCAGGGGCACTTACACGAGCAGCCCCCTCCCCAGGAGAGCCCGTCCTGCCCCAGCCGACCGGCCCCGGTCAGGGCAACAACCAGCGAACAAAGGTGCCCCGCTCCTGCACCCCCCACCCGACGGTACCGGGGGGTTCTCATTCCCGCCCGCCACCCACACCGTCCGCCCGCAGCCCTCGGGCTCGGGAGGGGACGCGCACGTACCATCCTGCGCCGGGCGGGCGGCCACGGAGCGGCGGCGGCCGAGGAGGCTGGAGACCGGCGGGCAGCGCCGGTGCGGGAGCGGCTGCTGTGTCAGGGCGGGCGCGGGGAGGAGCCGCCCCCCCCTCCCCGCACCACCCTGCGCAGGGCGGCTTAACCCCCTCCGGGCCGCAGCGCCGGCAGCATCCCGGAGACACGGCCCCGGGGAGCATCCGCCCACCGATCCCTCCCTCCCTCCCTCCGGCGCCCGCCCCGCACCCAGGCAGGCTGATCTTGACGCAGAGTCCGGCAGGTCAGGGCCCTGACAGATCCAGAATATGTGAAACTGGACAAACCCCTGCAAACAGATGGGTTCCCAAGCTATCCCAACATTTTTTGCCCCCGATCCCCAACACTGAGGCTACCCTTACAGATGGGCACACCCCGCGCATCCGAGACGGGGCTTTGGAACCTCCTGCCGGGCTCCAGCCACAGAGCGGCTCCTCCAGTTAAAGCAAAGCCATGGGAATCCATCAGCAGCCCGGCTGGAGTGTCGTGCTGGGTGCCACAGAGCCAGTGTCCAGCTGCTGGTGAACAGGGATGTGTCACTGATGGTCTCCAATCCCATTAAACGGATAACAAAACTTGAATGAGTGATGCAAGAACACTAGAAATCTGACCTGTGGAGACCTATTTCCAGATAAATGTATAAATAATTGTCTAAGAACATTGCAACTCATTTCATGACCAGTATCAGCGCCTGGCTCATTTGGCCTCCAAGACACTTGAGAGAGAAGCGTGCTTCCTTGCTCTTGCTCTACCAGGCTTAGGCCTATCAGTCCAAAGAAGGAATATATAGATTACTCCATGGCATGCGAGTTGCCAATAGCGACCTTTTCCAGCAGCAAGCACTGAAACCACCACCAGTGCCCTGCTTGCCGTACGCAAGATCCCAGCTTACTTTTAGATTCCAGAATTAACTGTGAAAACTGGAGATGTCCTGCCTGTCCTAGACCAAGTCTCTAGCTCACTGATCTCCTAAAGGCTGCCAGAGACAATGGAATGGTCAGGAATAAAAATATTATGGAATTGCAGTAAGTTTAAAAAAATAAATAGAAATATAGAACCTTCTCTTCTATACCTTTCACATGATGCCAATCAGGGCAAATATCTGTTAACCTCGGGGAAAAAAATAATGCACTGGAATCAAACCTCTTCGACTTCTGTATGTTTTGAACAGGTAACACATCCTTACCTCACTACCCTATTTAAGAATAGCAAAGATTAAAAAATTCTCAGGGCATAAACTATCGAAGAGAACAGTTCCATGCAATGGGAGCTGCTGAACTACTCCATCACCTCTGTCACATCCCAGCCTTCTGCTTGACAGTTCCACCACACAAGCAGTAACACCAGCTACTTGATGATGCCAGTTAGTCTGCTGCGGTGGCTGGGAACCACCAGTGGTGAGCACTGGGAGAGAACAGAGCCTTCTGGATTCTGCTTTCACTACCAACACAAAAGTCACTGTAAGAAGTGGTTCTGCAGACCCACACTCAACAACTCACTTGACAGTCAAATCAGACAACAGATGGTAAGGGACAGGGGTCCCTTCCAGTCACCAGAATCACCGGTGCAGCACAACCTCCCAGCCACAGGAATACAGCAACAACTGCAACGAAGTGATCAAGCACTTATTTTTAATAGGCACTTTGGATTGTTAAATCCTGGGACAACATGTTGAAGTGCTCTCTAAAAGATCTGCAGCAAGCCAAGCCAAGCCAAGCCTTCCAGAGGGGCAGCTTGTTCTGGTCAACAGTATAAACATAGACAGCTAATAGCCAACACTTTCAAGCATGACTGTCAACTGCCATACTTAAGAAAGGGTTTTATCATTGGAAAGAAAATGATGGTTCAGTCTGAAGCCAGCTTCTTTAGATGAAAAAGCCAGGGTACTGAAAAGGAGTCAAGTTCCTGCTGTCTTTGAAAGCGAGCGGAGACCTGGTATTAACTGAGTCAAGCAGACCCTTTTTCTGTTCTGGTGGAAAGTGAGAGAGTTTTTGGTTTGTTTTTTTTTTTTTTTTTTGAAATGTATAGCATGTAAATCTATAGATTCTCATTCCATATTACATTTGTTTAATTCAGGTACTAGTGGATTGAGTCTATTGCAAACTGCAAAGACTACCTCAAGGTACAAGCACCTTTGGATTTGTGTCAGTGCTAGGATTACAACAAAGATCAGGTCTATATAAGCTGAAGAAGGGGCCATGGGCAAATGGCTACAGCCATCCATTGACACCAGGATCTTAACAATCAGTTCAGTATCTATCGAGCACTACGTGCAATTTCAGCAGTCTTGTCATCAGGGAACTCATGGATTCTGACAGTAGCCAGGACTGTGAAACACATGATCACAGAGATGTGGAAAAGTCAATCACTGCATAGATTGGACTGGGAATATCCCATCTTGGGCTGCAGGACGGCTCAGCACATTCTGTACCATACCTGTTCATTCCTAGTCTCTCACCTGACAGAGTTTGGCCTCAAAAAACCTTCTCATGACCCTTAATCCTTAGGGACTTTAGAATGGGAACATCAGGTCATGCCCTGAGCCCATCCTGCCCACAGCCACGAGTGGACAGCAAGGGAAAAAACATCGATTTATTTACTTCCAGTTGTACTCTGAGCTCCTGGCAGATGTCCTCACTCACCAACAAGGGTGGTTTCTGCATCTTTATGTAGAAATTGCAGGAGCTTCTGTATTGCATTCTGAAGCTATAGATACTTTTGAACTCTGTGGCAATTGTTTAGTGATGCATTATGCATAAAGATTACTTCCTCTTGTATATTTGGTTTCTAATTTCTACTTAGTGATTTAATTTTTTTTCATTTGATATTCCCTAATTCTTAGCTTATGAGAGGAAAAAAAATATTTTCCCATTAGTCTTCATTAGAGTATTTGTCTTCTGATATCTGTCACATTGCTCTTCCACTCCCTTTTCTATAAGGTGAGAACTGCTAGGTTTGGGGTTTTTATTTGGGTGGTTGGTTTAAGTCTCCTCTTGTAGTAAAGCCTTTTTGATCATCCCTATCATGTTTCTGGGTTAGAATACTCTTTCTTAGACCAGGAAAAAGGGAGAAGGACGAGAACTGCACAAGACACTCAAGAACTGAGAGCACTATACACCAACATAAGGGCATAGTGATGTTTCTATGGTATTTTCTACTATTCTAATTCCTAAAATTCTATTTGCTTTTTGACTGCAGCTAAACATTGCAATTGCTGCTGCTCTTCATAGCCAGACCATCAATAACTGCAAATCAGCAGCCAGTTCTGTTATTTCAGCATTGACACTATACCCCAAATCATCCACGAGCACATTGACCAGCAACAGCCCCACACAGATGCTGGGCACATGGCTCCTGGCAGTGACGCCAGTAAGAACCTCCCTCTCCATGATAAAGACCATCAGGATCACACTGTCATCCCACTATGACCAGTATAATGCAAGCTAGAGAGGGCTGCACAATCACATCTGCCACTACCCATCTATTCACCGAGGACACAAATACTACACTAATCTTAGTGCTCCCAGGTCCTTCCAAGACCTTTAAAATAAAATAAAATAAAATAAAATAAAATAAAATAAAATAAAATAAAATAAAAAAAGGTGTCCTGTGTTTTTTTCTTGCTAGATCCCTGTACCAGATTTTTTTCTGGGTATCCTGAAGACATTTATGCTGACCCTTAATGTACCAGCTATGGAATAGCATATTCAGTTAGCTTTAGAAAATGTTTTATCCACCAGTTAGCAAAAGCTTGCTAATTTCCACCAAATCATATAAGAAGTCTATCGTACTGTACTCCCTGTACACTACTACTCGTGTGCAAGAAAGAAGTGGACTGACTCCACCCTAGTGGCCCTGGTTTGTTTTTTTTGCTTATGTATACAGGGTATTACTTGACCTCCTCCTCCCCTCCGAACATGACTATATTACCTTTGCTGTCTGCGCTCCCAGCCTCCTCTGCTCATCATCACTTCAGACTCAGTGTCTCACCCCCTGTGCACCACAACAGATGTTCTTAGAAACAGAGGAGATCGTTACAACCACCTATTGCCCTGGTCATCCCACTATGACCAGTATAACATAAGCTAGAGAGGGCTGCACAAAGTGAACAGGAGTCAGAGGCAAAGAGCAAAGGAAACAGGGTGGGGGTGAAGAACAACTGCAAAACAAACACGCAGTCCCCTTCAGCGTGCAGACGTACAAGGTGAGCAAAGGACATTACTTAGAAGATGCTGCTTTGCAGCAGCACTGAGGACAAAGTGAGAGGATGCATTTGCTACTGCTGCTACATATAAAATAGGCTTCATAACGTTTGAATTAACACTTCAGTAGGTGATGTAAGAACTACACTTACACTAGAAGGGAGCTGCAGGAGAGCTGGGGAGGGACTCTGTGTCAGGGAGTGCAGTGACAGGACAAGGGGTAACGGCTTTAAATTGGAAGAGAGGAGATTTAGATTAAATATCAGAAAGAAATTCTTTCCTGGGAGAGTGGTGAGGCACTGGAACAGGTTACCCAGGGAAGTTGTGTCTGCTCCATTCCTGGAAGTGTTTAAGGCCAGGTTGGATGGGGCTTGGAGCAACCTGCTCCGGTGGGAGGTGTCCCTGCCCAGGGTAGGCAGGTTGGAATTTGATGATTGTTAAGGTCCCTTCCAACTCTAACCATTCTATGATTCTATGAACCACCCAGACAGCAACTTATGGGCTGGACCTGGCCCACAGGGTAATTTCATCCTGCCTACAGTTTTTCAGGTCTTTCCTAATAAACTTAGAGATACGTGTCTATCTCACTCCAGAGAGCAGTGCAATGGGTGCAGGAAGGAAGGGAGGGGGGGTCTAGAACTGGTCTGTGTTGGAAATTGCTCTGCCATTCATAGACTTTTCAGAGCACTTCAGTATTGCAGCTCTCCACTACCACGTACAGGAAGGACATACACAGGACATTGCACAGTGACTCACAACTCTGCGGCCATCTCCTTTTCTATGCCCATCACAATGGTCACCAAATTTAGCCCCTAGAAGGATATTTAGGGCAGCAAGATCTCCTTCTGTATTGATTTTCTTATATTGATTTAGCATATTCCATTTCAAGCAGCATAATAATATTTGATATAACTGTTTAATCAGGACGTTTACTGATATTAGTAATTGTTCCAAACCCCTCCTTGTTAAGTCAAGCAATTACACTTTTAAGCATGAACTAGTCTGATGTCTTTAACTGTATTAACAAATTGTCTGGTTATATGTTCAAAAAATTTATCTTCCATTTATGATCTTTTATACAGCAACTATATTGTTTCAACAATATCATATCATGCTCTTATCTCTTTCATCTCAAAATCTCTGTGTATGTCGTAAAAACTCAGTGTTTTCCAATAACTATTTATGATATAAATTCTCAATAGCAATCTCCATGAAATTGCTGAAGGCTGATGCACCTGTTTTCTCCAATTTAGTTCTCACTCCCTGCTTTTGGTTGTGTTCAGGCCCCAGCAGCCAGGAATGCTTTTTTTTTTCCCTCCAGTTTGCAGATGTTTTTTATAAAGACAAATTACTTAAGAGGTATGGTGGTTTTCACAAAGCACAGTTCTTTGGCACATATGTACTGCTTGACCAGCAAGACACTTACTTAAAGCTGAAGAGGATCTTAAAACAGCTGCTGCTTTCACCGTACTCCAGTTATTTAACTGGCCTAAAAAGCTTCCCGCACAGCAATTCTTTGAGACAGCTCTCCTGCCTTCATGTGATCAGATAAGAGTTGCAGATTACCTCTTCTTTTTAACTTTTAAAGAAAACAACAAATTATCATTTAGCAAAAAGCCTAAAAATAGCTGTGAAAAGCAGAAGAAAAGGGGCACTAGTAAGGAAAGCACTTACAGAGCTTTAAGCCTGTTCCAGTTCATAAAGCCGGGGGTGGGGGAGGCTGGGAAAGAATTAAAAAAAAATAAAAAATGAGGGCTTCTAGTTTCTGCTTCCTACTTTCTAAGGCCAGGGAGACCTACAGAGCTGTGACCAAGATTCTTCAGTCTTTCAGGAAACCAACATGACACCAGGACCACAGAGCAGGAGTATACAGAGGCTTAGGANAAAAAAAAAAACCACCAAACTCAATCCCCCCACCTCTGCAAACCAACAAACAACCCACACTACACCAAAAAAATCCAAACCCAAGAGAAAAAACAGCATTCTTACCAGTACTGAGGTAAGGCTCATTGATCATGGTTCGCTCAAATATTGATGTTTAAAGACATTATTATCCTCTGATGCAACCACGTATTTATATCAACTGTTGAATTAGAGAAGAGATGGAGTTTTTCCCACTTATGCAAACAAAATAAACTCTTCTCTCATTAGTCAGGCAACAGTCACCAAACACAATGGTTTGAAACAAAGATCCTGTCTTTTGGCTGAGGAATCCTGTTCCCTGTCCACAGGGTTTTAAAAAGGCCTCAGAGCTTTTCCAGGATGTTCTGTGTAGTTCTTTTCTGAGTAGGATATGGAATTAAACTCTTAATGTGAAAATTTTTTGCAGTATACCTGAGTCAGTATCACACCAACAGAAGTGTTCTGGATCATAAAAGTTAAGGACCCACAGACCAGCTATTCCTATGGGCCTGTATATATAACAAAAGTGACTACTTAAAATGTTTTTCTGTTGCTTCCAAATTTTAGGGTGCAGCCAGGGCCATGTCTCCCTGCTTTTCTCTACCATGGTGTTTAAACCACTTTTATGCAACTGAAGGCTGGATTTCTTCATAAAATACAAGACCTCCAGGTAAAGCATAACACTGAATGGGGCTTACGATACATGTTGAGTCTTGAGAGGTCATGCTTCTCTGAACAGCTTTGAGATGTCCACTGTCCTGTGCTCAAATTCACTTGGTTTTCTTCACAGCTACTGGCCAAAGGCTTTAAAGAGAACAGGGATTCTAATGAACAGTATACCAGCTTCTTAAAAGCATCATCACAAAGAATAACCAAGGCCTGACCCAGACACAGCCCTGATATTTGAGTTATATGCTTCTATTAGGAAGGACAGGTATTTATTTCTCTGCTTCTATTCCTTAACTTGAGAATAATCTTTTCATCTTTCTGATACTTCAGGGCCTAAGCAGTGATTATCTGAACTATTAAGAATTAGGTTCTCTAAACTTGCTGTGGTATTTGACAAGTTTATAGGTGGATAGCCTGAGTCATCCAATCCATTTAGTTCTTTACCAATTTCTTTACCTAGTAATGTTTTACTTGTTTAACTAACATCCAAATGCAGGTTCAGAGAGTCTGTCAGCACCTCTTATCAGTCTCTTTTCCAGTTCTTGCTTTAAACAGATTCATGAACCCTGTGAGTTTTCAATACCAACGCTCTGGTCTCTCCTGTCCCAGAAAATAATGTTTTAAAAATGGTGATCCTAATTTAACTCAGCAACCCAAAAGCTTTAGGGAAAACGACAGAAGATGACCTGTCTAGAACTCTCAGTGGAAAGGATAAAGAGGTTTATAAATCGAGGCTGTGAAACTGGAGCAAACATGAGCAGTACTAAAAGACCAGAAGGAACATGAAAAGAGGGATTAAGGCAAATACTGGGGCACCGTGACAACAGCAGGGTGTCCCCTGCACGGGTGCAGTGTGACTCCCGCACCCAAGGCAGGGATGAAGGCGTCAGGAAAGGAAGGGGGATCAAGGATCAAGGATCAAACCCTAGTGATTTCTTAATGACACTGTGATCAAACCCTCATGTTTTCCTAATAAAACTAACTGCAAATTCAAGGAAAGACTTCTCCAAAAGTGTTTCCAATAACCTGAAGAAAAACTCATGCCTTCCACACAGTGTTGGAGCCAGCTGTACTTCCCCAGCATTAGCACCCAACGAGCACCCACAGAGGAACTGCAAAGCATCCCACATATCCCAGCAGATGGGCAGAACAAAGAAGAAGGCACAAGCCAGGTCTAGCACTGAAAGCAAGAAAGAAGTGTATCCAAGGCAACTTGTGAGGGAAGCTACAAGAGTCAAAATACAGTGCAAGATTCCTCTTCCTGCAGAGGGCATCTTTTTCTTCCAGACACATTTAACTACCCCAGATCACATCCTTTCCCCAAACCGGCCAGGAACCTCTTGTAAAAAGCACCAGCTGCCCTGAGAAGGGCCATATTCCTGGGAACTTGCTATTCTAACTCTGTCTCCAAGGCCTGAACAGGGTCAAAAAGGCTGCTAAGATCCTTAGCCAGGAGAGTGCCAGCCCAGAGGCACCGGTTCACCAGTCCCCATTGGTTGTCCAGGGGAGAGGCGCCATCCAGCTGGAGAAAGGACACCTGTAGCACAGTCCGACAGAGTCACAGCGGGATCCTAAGAGGCAAGCCACAAGCATCAGTGGCAGTGGTGAAGATGATGCAAACTGATGGTGGGAGTGAAGCCTGGCAGACAACCCAAAAAGGCAGCTGGACAGAGAGCAGGGTGGGTTTTAGAACTGGCAGTGGCACAGGTAAAATCTCCAAGACAAAATACATTTGGGAAAGTTGACAATACCGAGTATACTGCCATATTTACGTGACTGTCAAAGGCTGTAGAGGACTTGCTTAAAAAAGGTACCGTTTCTATTAACCCATACCCATCATTTTTCTCCTCAGTGTGGTCTTTAGAATTGGAAACCAAGATGTTGAAGTGCAGACACTCTACTGCAAGCAATGCAAAACAGCTCTGCCACATTCCTAGAAGCTGCAGAACCCATACCCTCTCAGGTTCACACAGATTTAATGGGCACCGTACAGAATGCAACCAAAAAATTCTAAGAAAATCTAACAACCACAAGGTCTAGTTGCAACTACATGCAAAGATACCACAGGGAATAACCGTATGCTATGATTACAGAACAGGGACTCTTCTTCCAGGCAGTTTAGATTTAAAGAGAGAATATTAGTCCCTCCAAACTAGTGTTAGAAAATTGCATGTATGTTTGGGATATTATGGTTACCAGCCATTTGCTGCTTATAAAGCCTACTAGTCAAGAAATAGAGGGGGAAAAAAAAAAAAAAAAAGGCAAAATAAGGTAGTGTTCCTTAAGTATCGATCAAATAGGACATCCATTTTAGACACTATTCCCTCCTGGGTTTATGTCCTTCTGTAGGATGAGACCACACTGCAGCACATGCTTTCTTGCAAGGATGCAGCACACATGAAACCAGAGATGAAAAATAAATGGAAGGTAGGAAAAAAAATTAAAAAAAATCAATAACTACTTTGAATTATTTATCTCCATGAAGCAGGAGTAAAAGTGTAAGCAAATTCCATCTTCAGAACAGTGATCTCAGGAGAAGTTTCTTTACAGGGGTCAAACTGTCTACCACAGTTTCCTGCGGAATCACTAGTACTCAGTAAGATTTTAGAGGCAAAGATTAAGTCAAACCCAGACCATTTGCCTACCTGAAGGCAAAGTAACATTGTAAACAGCCATAACCAGTTTCCACAGTAGCTACTGTCAAAGCAGAGGCAGACAAAATCCAGAACAGGCCTCAGTTTACACAAATATGATTAAAACTACTGAGAACAGGTCATCTGAAAGAAAAATATAGCCCTGTCCTATTGTGTTGCTCAGGGATTTTTTTTCCCCCATCTATTTTTTTTTTAAACCATGAGAAATTTAAGTCTCATCGAGCTTGTCTGTCCTAGAAAGTTCTACAGATAAAGATCAATGTCACTGGGGGGAAAAACCACACTGTTTTTAATGGATTCAAAATGCATTCCACCAAATCCATTTAACAGAGGACTGAGAAATCAAGATAATTGACTTATTCACAAGCTACTACTTTGAGGACAGACCAGTGTAGGCTCAGTATTTCTTTACAAAAAAAAAAAACCAACCCAACCCCAAAACAAAACAAAAAAAACCTCCAAGAACATACCAGGACACAGTACTGGGAGGGTGGGGAGAAATTAAAAAAAAGTACTTATTTTTCTGCATACACTGGAAAAAGGTCCAACCCTTCCCCAATAATTTCATCACTATTTTCCTTTTCTATCAAACTAAAGGGTTAATCTTCTCAAGGTCCACTCAGCAGCAGAACTGGTTCAGCACGATGCACTATCTCCACTTTCCTTGAAGAATTCAAAAACCTGTTCCAAGACTAACCCACTTATTTGTTACTCTTTGCTTCCATATACGCTTCAAGAATTTGAATTCCATGAACTGTCATCAACATTTAACCACAACGGTTAAATGGTCTGGTTTTAGAAGCAAGAGCAATAATTTAGTAGGACAAGTTCTAACTTTAGAAAAGCTATCAGTGAATTCATGTCTGCAGTGATTTCAACTCTAGGAGCTTTGATCTAAGACGCTCACGAAACCGGGCAGTCTGTGGAGATAAAAATCAGAAAACTAAGGACAAACAACACCAAACATTATTTTTGCCTGTGTTTTGTATAAGGACTAATTTTTTTAGTAGAAGATAACATAATCAGTCTATTTCTAGTTAAATAGTCAACAATCTGGCTTGTGAATATTTATTCTTGAGTAAGGATGTCTGCAGGAGGAACTCTACTGCTAGCACTGCACTGGCAGCTTTGCTAGTGGGCTTCCCACCCACATTGTCCAAAGTGACGGCTGCAGAAAGGAGTACTTGTACTGGCCAGGTTTCCTGTCACAGCAGTGTCTCACTGCCTCTCTGCACTTACATCTGATAGCTCATTCTCTTCCATTTCCCCTCAAGGCAGCAGGAACCTTTGATTGTGCTGAACTTTTAATGAACCTGTATGCTTGCAGTACTCTAATTAGATGCAGCAGGTCAAAGAACCACACTCACATGCAAAACAAGAAGTGTGTGGTGACCACTGGACCACGTAGGAACTCAAATTACCACATATAGCCTCCAAGAAACCACCTCTGCATGTGTTATTTTCATGCAGCACAGTCCCCGCTCCCTATGAAGTAAACAAAACAAAAAAAATACCCTTTGCTAGTGGGGAAGCCCACTAGCAAAGCTGCCAGTGCATTCCTCAACTCAGGCCATCGACCATCCTGAAGCAAGAATCAAGATCTGGACTATGACTCACGCTTCTATGGGACACTTGTTCAGGCAGCCAAGGACAGGTCTGATGCATTTGCACCATCAGGCAGAAGGAAAGAAAACAGTTCCACATTCTAGAGGACTGTTAGTTTACCATACTGAGAAGGCTAAGATCAGCTTTAAAGGATGGGCAGCTGATGAGCAGATCTTTGTTCAAGATATTTCTAAGGGAATCTCCTAACAAGGAATTGATTACCTGCAAGAAAATACACGAATTGTTAACTGAAACTCATGATTAGTACTAAAACCATTGATCTCTCAACTCAAAAGCAGGAAATTTACACCCCGCTTGTGCAAGGTTGGTTATATTTTAGAGAACAGTAACTGCACAGCTGAGAAGAGCACGCAGGGGCTCAGCTGAGTGCAGAGCCAGCTGTGGGTGTGTTGCAGACTAGAGTTAGAGTGATCAGTAACATGGTTATTAGACACACCACTCAAAGGAGTTATTTGTTGTGGGTTTGTCCGTGGGTTTGGGTTTTTTTTTGTCTAGGGTTTTAATTTTTGAAAGGCAGATTCTAAGATTCTAAAACTGAAAAGATCCTAATACAGTTTGTTTGTTTATCATTTGATTTATACAACAGAATCATTATGAGGTGATAAGACAGCTGCAGGTCAAGATTTCTTCAAGAAGAGAACTCGGACCCAGTAGATACAGGCAGAATGCAATATAGTGGCTAGAAACCACAACGAACAAATTCAAACTAGATGGGAGGCACAGTTATAACCACAGATAATCAGCCACTGAAACTAATCACCCGTTGTTAATAACAGACTGCTTGCATTCAAATAAAAAACATCACCTCACCTTAAAGTCTATGTAACACAGAAATCATAATATTCTCCAAAAAACCCAAACACAAGTGATAGTTATAACATTAGTTTGGTTTAAAATAAAAATAGGAGACTGTCTTCAGGCAGTGAATTCCTTCTTTGCAGTGCCTTTAGTTTTCCAAAGCTGGAACACAAAAAACGGACTCATTTGTTCTGTTACTGCTTCATACAAGCTAGTAGGATAAAGTGAAAAGTAAAAAAAAAAAATACATATGGAATAGGGATCTGGTGTGGATCCTCTGTAGTAGTACATCCACCCCAGCAAGGGATGGGGAAAAGCTGACTGCTTTCGTGCACCATCTCCTTAAGTTTCCAAATCAAGCAGTAACACATTCCAATACAGACTAGAGTGAAAACAAGCTGGTACTTCAAAAGAAATGCTTCTAGACACAAGCCCTTGGCAATCCATAAGGGGGGGTTGGACTAGGTGATCTTTCAAGGTCCCTTCCAATCCCTGATATTCTGCGATCCCTGTTAACTCCACCTCAGAATTCATTATTTTCTAGCACAAAGACTATTTAGAAAGCATGATATCTCGGATTCCCTAGGAAAGAAGCAACACTAGATCAGGAAAGGAAAACAGTGCCTCCAGCCTGCACAATAAAGTTCTTACAGAGGGAGGAAAAAGGCATCTGTTCTAGGAAAGCCATGGTTAATAGGGCAAGACAAAATCCTGGAGCAGAGCCAGTCAGACTGAGGGACATCTGTTTTCTAAGGAGATAGAAATTATGGCATTAAAATTACAATAGCACATGACAACAATTAATCTCACTGCAAAATAGGATTGAGAGGTTCCTTCCACAGTGTTTTTCATTCTTCTGAACCTGCACCTAGTAGAAGAATTTATTTCCCAAAATAGCAGCTAAGATCACAGGTGTGATCACCTCAGGGCAATGCTGATGGGCTCCTTTGCCCAAGATGGAGGCATCAGGACAATGTTGTTCCCCCATAGGCAAAAATGCCACCAGCCTGGGGGTGCATCCACCTCCTGTGCCCAGACAGGAGGCCTGTGACATGTCCCCTTCTCCCCAATCTGGCATACGGACACCACCAGCAGCTCTGCTCCCCACCACAGCAGCGAGACACTGTATGTCTGCAGGTTCCAAGTGAGGAGACTTCCCTTCACTTCAAAGCTGCCCTGGGAAATGCTATTGAACCCACAGCCAACCCATTCCAGACGTGCCTGTCAGCACTTGCAGGGTCACAGCACAGCCCCAGCGCTGCAGCCAGCACAGGAACACCCCAAGCCATTTACCTCCAACTCCTTAAGTGCAACTGTCAGGTACGCAGGAATGGAGAGCAGGAGGTCATAGTCCCTCCTCAGCCCACACCAGTTCTAGGGATTCTTTAAAAGCAAAGGAAGAGAGTTGGGCAACTGCACTCACAGCAGGACAGAGGGAAACAGACCAAGAAATCCGTCAGAAAATTATACATAGCTGTTGAAATTGTCCCATATTAAAGATTATTTTCCTATTTAATCCTTCTTCCCCATTGCTCATCTCGTTTGTCTTAGCAAGGTCCAGCTGACAATGATCAGCAAGCCTGCTCTAAGCCACTGAAGCCTGGGACACCAGAGGAGAAAAGTGTCCAGAGTCACAGTAAAATAACGACACACTAATAATATATTAACAAGGTTTTATTACCAATCTCTAGATGTGACTGGTGCTAGAATCCCCACAACATTAGTAAGAAATGCTTGTATTAGCTTGTGATAAGTATCTCTACTCTCAGCATTTCTGCTAAACATGGAACAACACAGAGACTCCATAAGTGTGTATTAGAACTAGTCATATTGAGGAGAGCACTGTCACTGCAGCTGCTGTTCTTACAACATACGTGGCCACCAAGAGAATGTTGCCTCTGTCAAGTTACAGAAATGTCACTGCCACAAAAAAAAAAAAAAAAAAAAACCAAACAAAAAAAAAAAGGAAAAAACCAAAACCAAACTGACAAACACACACTAGTTTCCCTCCCCCCTGCACGTTATTCTGTGTGCATTTACTATAATGGACAACATTAAATAGCTATCAGAGCTCTGTTTAAACAACTGTTCTGCATCACAAAGATCCTCCAAAACTTGTTATTCAGTGACTGAAAGCTGCTAGTTTTATAGGATTGAAAAAATGGTGAATTCAACAGCCTTTGTTGTTTTTTCTTCTGGCATTGAGTGGAGGCACATGCCCATTGTTCTTTTTTTTGTTGCTGGTTTGTTCTTAACTGGTTAACTTGGAGCTATTGAACACTTAAAAAAAAAAAAACCCACAACAAAACCCAACAGCTTCTCAAATAAGTAGATAAAGAATAAGGCGATAGTATATGAAAGAAGAGAAAATGCTATTCTAGGGAAAAAACAGGAAGAATTAAAATGGGTTACACACCAAAAGATAGCAGGTGTCTGCTGAGAAAAAACCAAAATCTTATGTAAGGTGCTAAAACAGTGTCTGCAAACCTTGAAATGCCCGAGTCGTCAGAACAATGGAAGTGGGTGTTCACCAAGATCACAAAAGAAGCTGCTCTGGTACCCAAACGCCACATCAGATTCCCAGCAGAGGCCCTGACTTCAGCCAGGTTTTATGGATGCCACTCAGATTGCAGAGGATGCTGAAGTCTGGAGCGCGAGTGGAAGGGTTTATTCTGGGGTGATGTCACTCATGAACAACAGCAGAGAATGAACACTGAAAATCTTACATTTCTTTTCAAAAACTACAAGAAGCCATACAAGCACCTAACCATAAATAAGATCCACAATAGCAGACAGGCTGCAACACCAAGTATTCACTACAATGAGGAACCCAGTATACTGCTGAAGTTCTTATGCGGCTGACCTGGTTCAGGGGTGATGTGTTTGTTCCATTCTTTAGAAGTGCAGCTTCATGAACTCTCTGTTATCTTTATGAGAGTGAAAGGTGATCTAGGATAGCACTGCATGCTGTTGCTGCTTATGAAGATAATGCAAAGCATTGTCTATCAATTCAGCTTTAGCTTAAATAATCAAAATGGTTAAGAGGTTAGAACAGTGGCATTATCATAAGAGCCTTAAAAGTCCCAAACTCTTCAATTTAGAAAGACGCTTATTACAAAAAATATATTAAAAATATCAAAGTGAGGGAACTGTGAAGAAGAATAGCAACTGAAAGCAGTTAGGTTCATGTGCTCCCCTGAATTGCATCTCATGTTGCTACTTCTGGAGACAACATTGGGCTAGATAGACCACTTACCTGAGACATTTCCTTTCATCTTATTTGCTTTTAAAAAGCTGAACAGACTTTTCACCTTACTATGGAGCAAAGTAGCTTAACAGAACCAGAGCATGTATGAAAAGTTTTCTTTCATAGGAATGATACTTCACATGGGCAGATCCCGTATGATTTTACTGAAGCCTCAGCAGTTTCAGATGTATAACACATGCACAGAAATGCCAGCTGCAGACAGTTGGTTTAATGGTCCATGAATTTTGGAGTGAGAGAAGCACCGTTTGCACCTTCAGTCAGTAATCAACATTTGGACAGAACAGCATAAAAGCAAGAAACTGATGTTAAATTAACCCCTGCTTAGCTGAAATGCAAAATAGTTAATCGGAGCTCTGGTTTCTTATCCTCATCAAGTACCTTTTTGGATATCACAGGGAGTACCATAATGTGTACCTTATGAACAAAGGAACATTTTGAAATACACGAAAGGAAAACAAAGATTAATCCTGATAACTTCCTAGTTTGGCCTACCAAGGAAGGTTCAGTATGCTGGCACCTCATACATAAAATGCAGCCCACTATCATCAAACAGAACTCTGAAGATATGTAGCTCCCAGATGAGCTCTCCTGGTGTTAAAAAAGTCTGTTAAAGAGGACAGAAGCAGCATTTTGAAATTAAGTTTTATATATGATCTTAACAGATTTTGGTTTTGTGCTATCTCTTGTTTTAAAACAGCTCTGCAAGTCAGAGAGCCAGAAACATTCATTAAATGTTTCTGGTTTGTGCTTGGAAAAAATTAAGAAGATATTTTAGAGAGAACAAAATTATTTGCATTTTAACAGTGACGGTGATGGGAGATTGCAGCAATCAGACTATGTCTATACAAACAGATAATTTCTGCAAGATCTAAGGGATTGACTAAGAAGCTTTTAGCTTCCAATCTGAGCTCCAGTGCTCTGGCATTTAAGTCCTAAAAGGCTGGGAAACCCATCAGCAGTAAAAATTCAAATAGAATACAAAATGAATGCCAATCACTATGGCATTAGAGCAAATATGACCTTACTTCTTAATAAAATCCAAATAAGCTTGTCAAAATCTCAAAGGTTGTATTGATATAGTGTAATTATTATTTCATAAGGCACATCATATAAGCTTACACCAGGACTTGTGCTATTCACTCTATCCATAAACAACCTGAAGAGGAGGAAAGCAGACTAGTGGCAAGGCTTATGGGTAATACCAAGTTACTAGCATGGCTGAGGATGAACTACTGAGGGAGGCTTCACAACACGGAGTTTCATTTGCCATTTTATTTATCAGTGCAAGTCACACTTAAAGTGACACTAACTGTTATCGCTAGGGAGAGATCTTGAGGTTATGATAGTCTTAGCTCTATTCAGGAGTCAGCTCACTGCTCAGCAGCAGTCAAAAAGTGACCAGAAATGTTAGAAATCAGGAAGAGGAAAAAAAAAAATCTGGTGATATTGTATAAATATATAGCTCTACCCCACTTTGAACACTACACCCTTCTGATCCCAGCATCTCAGAGGCAGATCTGGAAGACATTAATAAAACAAGAAAGATAAAAGGTATGGAATACCTTTTCTTATAGCACCCCTATAAGAAACCATTAGGTAAACCAGGCCTCTTCAGTCTGGAGAAATGATGAGAAGGCAAACATGCCAAACCTATAACACAACTAGACTGGACAGCAATTGTCCAATGTAGGACAGCAGATCAAAGTGAGGACAGGAACAAGAATCCAAGGAAATACGAAGAGGTTGCAGATTTCTTCCTGCAACACATCACTGAACTGTTCTACTTACCAGATTTTTCACTTCTTACTGAAAAACTGTGGAAGTCGAAGCGTGCTGAGTGTTACTAAACACACCAAAAAGAAAGCTCTCCGTGAGCTGGAAAGGTACGTGAGCTAGGATAGCACGAAGAGGAAGTGTAATAGACAACTGGAGAGTGATTTGCTAATCAAACTTTGTGAAGAAGAACAGCCTGTGTGCCAGGCACGGGAACATCCTTCAGGAGGGAACACTTAAACAATGATATTATCTTAGAAGAATGTCAACAAGCACCACTTTTGTTCCGAGGACACAGAAATAAAAAGAAGAGAAGTCACAGAGGCACCTGAAAACATAAATCAAGATAAGAGAAGCTAAGGAGGTGGAATGATTGGTGGATGTAACTAGAATGCCGCAATTAACATCTGAGAGCATAAAAGGAATGCCTGAATTGCTCAAAGGTGTGAGCCTCTGGTGGAGCTGCGACTCCCCGGCCTTGCTTTCCTACCTTAATAAATATCCGAGAATTCCATATTGGGCTGGAGTTGTCTTAATTTACTTATAACAGGAAGTATTTTATGTACTCATCTTGCGCTATTGCCCACGCATCCATTTTTTGTGACTGTCCTGTGTGTGCCTTTTACTTGAACCCATACAACTACCAACCCTGATCTACCACATCCTTGCAGGATACATATTCTTACAGAACACACAAGCAACCAGTTACAGTATGTCTAACTGGTAGATTCTGGTAGTGCTCACAAGTCCCACAGAGCTAGTCTTTACCAGTTACCCAGGAGAAAAACCTAAAGCTGTTTGTGACAAAAAAACAGCCGAAAAGAGCAGTGCTTGAGATGGTTGCAGCCACCCATAACAGCAAGAACCACAGGCTGCACAGCACAGAAAACTGTATTTTGGGAAACCGCAATTCAGGGATCTTTGACGTCATGCTCTGTGTCGTTACTATGAGTGCAAATAAAGCCCTCAGGCACACTAGGAAAAAGCACAGAAGGTGAGAAGTGCTTGCTTTTATATTTCTCTGGTCAGAAGTATGTTGGCAGACAAATGGTGCAGGAAAGTTAATTGCTCAATGGCTAGAAATCACATGTAAAAGAATCATTATTGCATCTGTGAAAAAAATAGTTAACTACTGACTTTTTTTCTATTACCTAAACATCCAAATTTAGGACATAGTAGTCCTTTTACTAGCATCCAAGAGCTGAACAAAATCCATCACTGGATGATCTAGGTTGCCAGTCTCTCTAGCAAGAGGCCACAGCTGTGGGAAACACGTATTTCACTGAAATATAATTTTCACAAGCAATTGGTCTTTTGCCTCTTGTCTAGAACAGCTTTTGCTTGAACACACAAACTTGTCATCTGCACTATATCTATGAGCTACAATTTGAACAAACAAGGCAGGTTTTTTTACTGCCACACACTTGAGACTGATCACTGACAACTAAGCAGTGTAGCGGAAAAAAACGATACAGCTGGAGCTGACGCTCAAAGCCATTCCAAGTTCCACAAAGATGAGCCACTTGTACAGATAAAAACATTAACATGTGAGATATTTGTTACTGTAAATAGAAGATCAAGTTCAGACTTTTAGACTAGGATGTGCATAGTGGGCTCACACATTTGCCTTTGCTTCTTAGCAGACTTGTAACTTAACACGACCCAATTTGTGCCACTAGGAAAACTCCTTTAACTGTTGCAAAGTTGAATTCACAGATGCACAGAAAACTCAGGTTGGGAGAGACCTCAGATCATCATCTGGTCCAACTTTCAGTGGAAAAAAGGAACTCAGATCTAGCACCCTGTCCAATCACATCTTGAAAAACTCCAGTGACAGGGACTCTACCATGTCCCTGGGGAGCTCGCTCCTGTGACTGATTGTCCTCACGGTAAAATATCCTTTTAATATAGCATAATAAGTTTCTCCATAACACATATAAAGTTTGTCATGCAAGGTCTTCCATTATTGTTCCTACTTTATCCTGTTCTGCTGCTGCTGCTGCTGTCTAGGACTACTCCTTTTCCCCTCAGGCAGGTCATCATCACATCCGTGATTGGTTTCTTGCTGTCCCTGATGTAAACTGTGCTGGGAGATTACCCTTACAGCAAGAGTCATGTTGTTTGCAGTACTCAGAAAAGGGCCAGCAAGTTAGTGTAGAAAAAACCAGAACCACCAACAAATCAACTTTCACAAGGTGCCTTAGGTATCGCTTGCATGAGCGCCTCACCATCTCCGGCTCTGCTCTCAGCTTTCCCCCTCTCGTTTGCACCACATTTGAGGTGCGCTTGTTCCTCATCTCTGAATAGCCTAAAGACTTGTCACCAGGATAACCGTGCCCTCTCTGCTCCCACACAGTACTGCAGTTACGCTGTGACCAGCTGCAGACACATGCAGTGTGGAAATCGCTACTGTTAAATGAGTGAGAAACTGTGGATAGGAAAGTCTCGGAATGTGCTGTCAGACCGCTTTACTTAGTCACGTTGTATTGCCAGCCTTCACCTTTTGTTTCTCACCAGTGGTGTCAAACCTTTACCGGTTGTTACAAGCCTGCAGAGTACAAAGCCTTTTGTATTAAACAGAAGGTCAAAGAACTACTTTGGCTTTCAAGTAACTGCTGTGCTCCAGCTGACAATTTCCCTAATCACAGAGCACAACCATTAACCATTAAGGGAATGATATTCTGAGCTGAACACGCATCTGAAAAGAACGGTTTTATCCTCCAGAGACACTGCTAAGCCTGCGGGTACAGAAGCATCTGTCCCTCACATTAGCTAGACTGGAGTCTTTCAAGTAGTATGGAATTCTAAGAACATGAACTGGAAGGGATTTCAGGAGATGCCCAGTACAGCCATCTGCTCAGAGGAGCTAAGGCCAGAGTATGAACACTGAACACGAGGAGGAAAACCAGCTGCAGCCGCTCTTCTCTGTGCCCACAGCAGGAATCAGAGGGCATGTACAGTGTAGAGCTGATCGACTCCTACTGTTAAAAAGTTTCTAGTTTTGTGTATGTCCATCTGGAGCAGAATGGCAATGAACTCACATCTTCATGGGGCTGTTACAGGATAATGAGAAAGATTCTTAACCATTAAAGTAATCAGAAAAGCTGTTCAAGCAGAAGCAGGGTAGGTAAGACAGCCCTTAAGATTGCAGCTACCTTCCAAAGGGTATCCGATGGTACACATGGAATTCAGCCAAGACTCTTCCAAATTTACATTTACAGCTTCTAGATTATATTGATTATATTATCAGTTGTGACCTGAAATTGCTCTCATGGCAGTCTCTCCCATAACCTCCCTCTACTCAAGATACACCACCATCAAGCAAATCCTGGCATTAGAGCGTAACTCCTCAGTTTAAACCTTTCAGTGTAGCTTAGAGATGAATGCTATGTCCTGCTGCAGTCTTCAGCTGTATGGTCTGTCACCGTTTTCTACAGCTCTAGACAGTTGCTTAATACATTTTAAGTTGTGGCCATTATTCCCATGCTTATCCTTTTTCCTCAGTATTCTTCAGTCCACAGATACCTTTCTGAGGGATCATCTTGCTGCATTTCAAGATCCATGCTTACCAAAGTGACCATTAGGAATGTGAAAATATCTGGTTTGGGGCAAACCTGCTCCCTAAACCTTCATAACCCCAAAGCCTGTCTCTTCTTGCCTTAATTGCTGCCATAGGATTCTGTTAGAGAAATTATATATGCCTGGACACACTTCTCACAAACCAAGTGGCTACCTGTAGTAACTGATCTGCTCCAAAGACCAGTCCATTTTCCCTAGATCACCAGGCCAGAGTCTCACATCTATACCGCTGACCGCAGCAGAGGCAGGAGCAGCAGAGAGCCAGCTATGCTTTGCCTTTCCCAGAAAAAGTACTAAAGCAAAGAGATGCTGTGCAGACTTAGCAGAAATGTGTAGTTCCACAGGAAATTCTGCAGATGTGTAAAGATGGGGAGGTGCTCTGAGGAAGAGTGGCAGCATATCTCATATGACATTGAGCTGCAAACCTCCAACTGGGGGTCAAGTCTCTACAGGCAATTTCAACTCCTGTAGGGAAATCAGCTGGCCTAACATGAGTTTGCCCTAGAAAAAGAGTCATCCCAAACTGCTTCATATGATTATGATCCTTAGCGATACCACAGTATCCAAAAAGCAGCATGGTAAGAGATTTTAGCAGTATTAGCCACTGCCAGCAAAGAGACTGCAGTAGCTCTAAGTCACACCATCTTTTCCTAAGGAAAGGAATAACCACCACCCACTTCTCTCCCTCACCCTTCTCAACCAAGCGGCTTCCAAATGTATTGAACTACTGAAGACATTACTGCTGTTATACACACTGCCTCCATCTTCCAGAACAAGCACCTTTGGAAAAAGAATTGTCCAAACAGCCATGCTGAATGGTGGTGAAGCATAAAGATATCCTTATTCAGCAGACAGACCCACAGGACAAACTCAGGCACAAAGGCACGACCAGCTAAGGGGCTCAGATACTTGTCTGTTTGGGGGATCTCTGTAAATAAGAGGTGTAAGTCAGGACAGAAAACCCAGTCTTTTTAGACAGCGTGTCAGTCAAAACTTGCCTGTGCTGCTCCAACTGACCAACATCATTAGCACTTGCATAGCTGTTGCCCAAGTCATCGCTAACTCATTGGGGCTACAACAGAGCTGTTCATACAAAATGGGGTCAGGAATCCATGCCAGGAGTTACTTTTACAAAGTACAGGAGAAGAGCACCCTCCCTCAGATCACATTACAAAATTTGATAGAAAATCTCTTATTGGAGTATGGATTTTGAAGAGATAACAGTATTGGGAAAAGTTTTACACTGCATAAACAAAACCTAATCTTTAATTGCAGCACCTCAAGAAGCCGTTTATACAGACTACTCTTCAATAGATCCTGCATCCAGATTTACTCTAGGATGAACTACAATTGCACTTGACCCCAGGTAACAAACATTTGGTTGAAGAGACAGAGGACAGACCGGTCAGGGACAGTGCACACACAAATTCCTCCAGGAGAAGCTGGGAATTGTCCTAGAACACAGAGTGCATCCCGCTGGTGTCTAAACTCTGTCACTGCTTCTCCGCAGTGTTAGTGGGGTACAGCACTGCCAGAATGCTAAGGAACAATCTGACTGAGCCAAATCCAGACCTTTCTCCATTGCACACTGGTTAATACATGGCAACATGTGAAATCCCTACATCAAGGAAGAACATGAACACACATGTTTCCTCAGCTCTGCCAGATCCTGCAGATAGCCATGGCTGCTGAAAGTCTGCACTGTGGCACTAGAACCATTATGTAGAAAGGAAAATAGATATCAATTTCCCACCTCGCACTGTCAGAAGATAGAGACAGACTTACAGATCACAAACTTCTCTACTAAAGTGATAGGCCATTGTTCTGTTGCTTAGTTGAGAGACCAATATCTGTCAAGTTAAAGCACAATTATAATAATTAACCTGTATTTCTAAATAGATGAGAAAATTACTGCTACTCGTCAGCAAGTTTACCAGTGAAGCATGCAAACAGACCATCCAATTGTTCACGTTGCTGTCCATCTCTGTACATGCATAGCTCTTTCATGAGCAAATACTGATCACTTCTTACCACGTGCCTGTCTAATGCTGAGCACTATTGGGAAAACAGGTCAGGATCTTCAGACTCTGGTATGATAAAGCAAGGACTTTTCAGGTTCGGTGACACCACAGCACTTTATTAAGTGCCTAGCCAATATCTTACAAATGCAATGTTAGCAGTAAGAACCCAAGTCCTTAAGACCACAATGGGTGAATAGCAAGAACCTACAATCCTTTAGGCCGCATGACTAATATTTCATATTTTCCAGATAACTAGACCTGAGCGAGGAATCCCACAGGAGGATTCTTGGAACCTTACAGGACTTACAGAAATAATTACTGGGGAGAGAATCGGTAGCATTTTTACACGTTTAATACAATAAATATTTGCCATTTTAGGGGAATGCCTTCAGACAAGGGTCTTCTGCCATACTTTACAGATGGTCACAGTCTATCTAATTTGGCTTCCTACTTTACAGCCTGAATCAAGATAATGCTTCAGGCTCCAGTGACATTTCTCTGCAGTTAGAGCTGTCCTGGCGTACACAAATGGAGGCATAGTTGTAAGATTAAATCAACTTTAGGTCTTGCTCACTTACAGAATCACAAGGCCACAGCCATGACAGAGGCTTTTGCAGAGCAGCTATTTGCTGACTCATTAACAGCTTGAAAGTTGAAACAGGGCACAAAGAGAACTGTTAGCCAGAGGCCCTACAGGGTAGCACTGAACTATCTACTATCTCCTACACATGCTGGAGTTCTGAAAACAAGAAATAGCAGACCTAAACAATGGGTTGCAGAAATCTAACCTGGGGCTGACACACACATCACCAATATCCCAGATGAGGGCTAGATCATAACAAAAAGCAAAATCAGAAATTTTATACTTTCAGTAGGTTTTGATTGTCCAAAGTTAGGGTTATGCCAGACAAGAAAGGCTCAGTAGGAGAGGCTATCGGCGCAGATCATGGGTTTCTTCTTAACTAACAAGAATTGTCTGCTATTTCTAGAAATAAAAATAAAGAAATAAAAAAAAGTCAGCCACAAGCCATTCAACTGTTGCTCCAGTAGTCTCATCCATATAGATAGGAGAACTTTCAGATTCACAACTCTTCAACAGGAGCTAGTGATCAGGTTCAGTAAGATATTTTCTTCTCTAGTTATTTCCTTTCAGATTTTTTTTTTTAATGCAAAATAGATCAGGTGGGTGTTTGGATGCTGCATTGCTCATTCAACTACCCCTTGTGCTGATACTCAGCTACAGTGACAGCTACAAAATAGAAACCCCTTCACTGTTTGCTACAGCAGTGTAACACTGTAAGAGTCTGTATCAGACAGTTCCAGATAGGAGAGTTTAAATACTCAGAACACTTGTAGAAAACTGGGTGTCCAACAGGTCACTGCTGAACTCGTTGCAACAGTAGGAGACAATCTGAGCAAGGTCTGATGGCCTCACATGTTGCTCTGCCTTTTTCCTAGGTCCAACAGAAAAGTTAATGAAGTTTTTCCACAAGGTGTCTCTGTTTCTCAGAGCAGAAGTGGCTGTCAATGGCTAGTAAAAATAGCATTCTTGTCTGATGTTCTTCTAGAGCTGAGATCAAATCACGCTGCTTGCTTCTATACTTAATTTCTTATTCTGTACTGCCTTATTCAACATTTAATAGTTTGAAATACATATTGAGTGTTCTGTAATAGACAGACTTAAGTGAAGTTAGAAGGGGCAACATTCCCCTGTCTTGCCTCATCCATTTAGTAACCCACCCAGAGGATGTCTTTAAAATATTTATCCCATTTCCTTTCTGAATCACACAAGCTCCTTGCCAAAGGATGTTGTGGAGATAAACTCTTATGGTTCCACTATTGGTTGAATGTGCCACCATATCACCACATTGTCTTTTGAACATGACTTCCACCAGTTTCATGTCATTCCCCCTAGTTCTTGTTCATTTCATAAAGTCAATTTTTTTTCTGAACTGAAACATCTCAGCTTACTTGATCATTTCTTGAAAGAAAGCTACTCCAGACCCCTGACCACCCTCATTACCCCTCTGAGCTCTACTGCAGTTGCACTACATTTGAGATAAGGGGACCCAAACTGCAGAGTATTCAAGATCTGGGATCTAATATACAGTGCCATCATGCTCCTTGCTTTGTTCCTGTTCTTACACAAGAATTCCTAACACTTTATCTAGTTTGTCCACCACCAAGCACTGAGTTGATGCTTCCATTAACTGTATTGTAACTGTATTTCATGCTTCCACAGTAATGTCCAGTTCAGAACACACCTTTTTAAACTTTTTTTTTTAAATTTGAAGCTACATTTGGGGGCTTATTTTGCATATGGACATTTACTTTACACAGCTTAAATTCTTCAGTCAGGGCTCAGCATTACAGAGTCCTGAATGACTCTGGATTATCAAACTCGCCTCACTGCTCACCCTTTAACCTCTACACAGATGTTAAGCAGCATGTACCTTGCTGAACCCAACGGGCAATCCATCTCCATTGATGGAAATGGCTATTTGCATCAGAACATCTCTTTACCCATGCTTCTCTCAGTAGCCTCTCCACACCAAAGCCTGGCCCCTAACTCTGTGGCCAAAAGGCTTTCTTAAACAGTCTTTATCGACTTTGATTCCCAAAACATTTTTGGCTTGTAGACTAAATCACTCATTTATGTTTGCTGACCTCTTCAAAGAGCTTCAAGACATTTGAAAGACAGGACTTTCCTTCAGAGAACCAGTGGTGACTCTTTCACAGGTAGACACTAATTGTGGCTGCACCAACTTCCCCAGTAGAGTCGACAGTTGGTTAACAGACCTGCAATTCCCCAGATCCCTCACAGAACCTTCTTTATAGGCTGACATCGCATTTATCAGCCTTTGCTCCTCAGGTGCTAAGCGAAGGAAGTGAAGGGGGATACATGTTGCTAATATTAATCCAGGTATTTCAAATCTGAGTGATAAGAATTCTTGGGAAAATGTAATATTTGTGGTGACTTGTTAGTGCTTAGTCTATGTGTCCTATAGATCCTGTTATAGTTGCTTCAAATTTAGACAGATCTTCTGCCGAGCATTTCAACTGTTTTGTTTTGTTTTGTTTCATACACAGCACTTTAATCTTGTGTGTGCATATACACACGTTGCTTTGCAAGGAGGGATACTTTCCATCCTCATGTTAGAGAGTCACAGGAAAGTTAAGAGACCTCTCAGAGGCACATCTGAGAAGACTAAAGGTACATTCTTTCACAGCTATCCATTAGGAGAACAGCTTCCCCAGCTGGAAAATATATTCAGAAGCACCAACAAGAGCATAAAACATACAGTGAGCTATAAGACAGTAGTATTTAAAAAGATTTTGCAATAGTGTCATCTGTGCTTACTATAGCAACTTTAACATAGAATCATTCAGATTGGAAGAGACCCCTGGGATCATCAAGTCCGACAAACTGCCCTACTCTACAAAGTCCTCCCCTACACCATATCTATCCCCCAACATCACACCTAAACAACTCTGAAACACATTCAGGGATGGGAACTCAACCCCCTCCCTGGGCAGCCCAGTCCAGGGTCTGACCACTCTTTCTGGGAAGAATTCTTTCCTAATGTTCAGCCTAAACCTACCCTGTTGCAGCTTGAAGCCATTCCCTCGTGTTCTATTGTTAATTCCCTGCGAGAAGAGACCAGCACCAACTCCTCTACAATGTCCTTCCAAGTAGTTGTAGAGAGCGATGAGGTCTCCCCTCAGCCTCCTCTTCCTCAAACTAAACAGTCCCAGCTCCTACAATTCATAAAATTTGTTCTCCAGGCCCTTCCCCAGCTTTGTTGCCCTCCTCTGCACTCGTTCCAGCAACTCGACANTACACTCTATATCCTTGTTGAGATCATCAATAAAGACATTAAACAGAAATGGTCCCAATACCAAGCCCTGAGGAACACCACTTGCGACCAGCCACCAGCTGGATTTAATTCCATTGAGCACCACTCTTTGGAACCGTCCATCCAGCCAGTGCTTGATACAGCAGATCGTACGCTCATCCAGGCCATGAGCAGCCAACTTTTCCATGAGAATTTTGTGGGGACTGTCAAATGTTTTTTGAAAGTCCAGGTATACAATATCCACAGCCTTCCACTCATCCAATAACATACGTTACATAAAACTATTATAAACAGCCTAACCAGAGATCGAGTTTTTCCACAAGACAAGCAAGCACATTTTCTAATTGTTAATGTCATAACAGTCGTTTATAACACTTATTCATTGTTCTCCTCAGGAACTAGAGATAGGCCTTCAAAAAAGGGATTCAGAGTCATTTGACTAGTTTTACACATTTTGTGCATGCAAAAAGTACATTCTAAAACCAAATGTGAAAGAGATAATAAATAGCTTATAAAGTAAAACTATATTGTGACACCTTAATAAGGTAAAATTCTAAATTACTAGCTTAAGAGGCTTTTAAACAGCACATGTTTCTATTCATTCTATACTCAGTAATAAAATCTGCAATTTTAAGTTAAATTCCTTGCATCCAGCAGATCCCCAAGATGGGTTTTCCTCATTAGTATTCTTATTTGCAGAATCCTGGGCAAACAACTCATTAATTCAGTTAAACGTTCTAAATAATCTTTTTTTTTTTTTTTCAAACCTAAAAGAAAAATGAAATGCTAATGCTGATAAACCAAAAAGCTGACCTTTGACTTCTGAAGAAAACTGTGCCAGGTGTCGGGTCACAAAGAGTCTCAGTTGCTGATTCAGGTCACAGGACAGAATGTTAATGTTCCAGGAACGAATTCCTGCAAAACAACAACAAGGAAGAAAAAAAAAAAAAGTGAGCTGTTACTGCATTTACTCCAGAACCAAAAGTGGAGACAGAGAAGTTAACAGGACACACAAGGACCAGTGATGGTTTTCCAGAACAGCGTGCTTAGGATAGAGGGCCACAAGGTACTCACCTTCCATAAAACACCTATCTCTCAAGTACGTGCCTTCATTCACCTTGGGCTTTGCACAAGTGAAGCAAACAAGCTATGAGGGGTTGAGGCTAAATAAATTACACTACTGCCTAACAAAGCAACCCGTGTTTGTTATGTTAATTCTACCTCTCCTGCATTATCCATCATCAGTCACTAGTCTACTGGATGGTTAAACTACTAAACCGCTCAGAGACACCAGCTCCTCTGCTCTTATACCCTGTGCATCCTCCAAGTCACAAAAGCCCCCTCACAACTCTCTCTACTTAATCACTTCTTCAAAGCCTGTGATTCCCCCGAGATCCTTTGAGTTTGCCCTTTAATCTACATAATCTTTGTAAGCTAATCACCTTCATATCACAGCAGGAAGCAGTATCTGCTCCCAGACCAAGTGGCACCACACCATGCTGGGGAAGTCACCTTCAGTATGAGCAGTTGTACATTCTGTATGACAGTAAATACTACAGATCTTCACATCCCAGTAAGGAGCAGCCTCTCTTAGATGGTGTGATACTACACTTTGGCACTGTGAATAAAACCGGGGTATCAGTGTGAATCACTACTCCAGCCTCTTGTGCTGCTGTCTGCTGAAGTACAGCAGTTGAAGGCCAATGCCACAGACATCTAAGAGTTATCTGAAACAAGAAGTTAAGCTCCAGTGTTTATTGATGAGGTCCTCACTGAGAATTCTTCCACCATCTTCTGGAGACATGTTTTCCCTTGCATAAAATATATAGCTTCATTGCATCTGATAGTTGCATTCTTTGAAGTGAAGCGTGTTGATTTTTCACAGAGGTATTCCCAGTTCTAGTTCTTCAGCAGAGTCACTCCACACTGTGCAACAGCTTCTTCTGGCCACTGATGAGAAAGAGGATATTTTAGAATGCAAGCTCCAGCTTTCTGCATATAACCAAAACAGAGTTAGTAAGCACTGCATCACACAGAGCAGTAGTCTCAAGGCCTATAGAATCTATGGCAGCTCAAAAAAACTTTATTCTTGCTTTCTTCATCTGGTGACAGATGACATGGAATAATACCTTATTTATTACCTGACAGTCTGCACTGCAAAGTGCACAGAAAATCCTCAGTAAGCCCTTTGAACACTGGGGGAAATAAAACAACTTGCTAGTACATTCAGTGTCACAGAAGATCTATGCCTTTCAGTCTGGGCACGAGATAGGAAAAAACGAGACGTATAAAAGACAAGGAGCAAGAAGGTGAACAAAATGTTTTCCTGTGCTATACTCTCGGAAAGCATGATATTTTTGAACAAATATTCAATATAAGTGCATCTTAATGCAGTACTGATGAGCACTCTGACCTGGACAAGAACAAGGTGGCACTCTGCAGGATAAATCTTGCTGACTGTAGCTGCTGTGTCACTATCGTGGTGTCCTACTGCAGCAATAAATGCTATTTGAGGCACTGCTACACTCTCTAAGATGCAGAAAGAAGAGATCCTCTTTCAGAGCAAGGAAAGGGAAGAGTGAAATTATCATCTCACTCATCATTCTACTTGCAGCAATTTATTCCACATTTTTTTCCCTCCCAGGTAGTCTGAAATTACTCCAAAGCATCCCACAGCACAGAAGCCAGAACATTGTCCTTGCTAGTTAGGATCCTCTATACCTCCCAGTAGAAGAGTGCAGGCTACACCATAATAAGGTTTCTAAATATTCATGCTCTTTGCACAGTCCCACAGCACACCATACTACTCATCAGTTTTCCATCTCTTCCCTTACGCCCTTGTGAACTTTTTTTGATTTTCTGCTGAGGTAATTTGCTTACAAGATTTGTCATTTCCCCCCAATACCAGACCTAGTCTTCCAGATATTGTTTCAAAACTGTCATACAGGAACAGAAAAATAACACCAGTATTTATTAGACAACATTTTAGAATAACTGTTATTCAAGCACCCCACAGACAAATAATGCCACTGCCCAAGAAGTGCTTCACATGGAAACAAGCAGGTTCCCTTGATATCCTATATTCATTAGCCCATTNGGGGGAGGGGGTTGCACAGACAGGGAACCACAGCCAAGAGAACAAGGATGACAGAACAAAGATACAAAACAAAGCCTAGCTTTTTCATCCTTTAGAAAACCTTATCTAGATGCATATCTAACACTTAGGACCAACTTTACTTGCCAACTTCATCTGCCAGTGTTGTTAATCTGATTGTTATCAGGGCTATAAGCCCCTTACCAGACTTATCAAGTTACAGAAAAACACTTTTCTGAAGGGCAGAAGCATTTTGTCATTTACACTGCTTTCTTTCCCAAGGGAATAAAATCATCTGCTCAGCAGCCTGTTCTACCCTCACATGAACACTCCCCAGCAAGCTATCACTTAAGAAATAGGAATCATCATGTGTGTACCACTTCCACATTTCTTGAACTTCCTGAATCAAGAGTATAGCCATCTCTAGCATTGTAATATGCTGTCTGTTGAGAGATGTCAAGAACCTGCTGTCATTTTAACTATTCTTACTTTTTTCATTAGTTTACAGTCTGATCTGTTGCTATTTCAAAGATTCAGAGTATACATAAGGATGCAAGTTGGCACACCAGCTTAGTGCCAAGCAAAATGATCCTCCTGCTTTCCACACAACAGACATGCCCAATAAATAATAATAATAATTATAATTACAATAATCTGACCTAATCCTACTGAATAAAGCCATGCCTTGGAAAAGGGATCAACATTGCCCTCAAAGCAGCTGGTAAATGGCCTGCCAGCAGAGATAGATAGAAAAGGTAGAGTGGAGAAATTGGACAAGATTTGACATCTCTACATCCACTCCCTCTCAAGTTGCACTGTCCATCTGTTCCTCAGTACTGCTGATGCTTGGAAGGAAAACAGTCACAGAAGTATCTCCAAATAACAGTTTGGCCCATAGTTACAGCCATTATCATTGGCATCTTTCAAACCAACATGCCTTGGCAATGGTGGGCAAAGAGGGAAGAACTGCATGCAAAGTCAAAAGGCCATTACTCTATTTCTCAGAGGTGCACTAATCTGCTTATTAGAACAGGGATTCCCTTAATATTCTGATGTAACTGACAACCACTCCTTTGTCTTTTTCTTGGGAACCATCAGAAACCACCACAAAGCAAGAACTGCCATCTCACCACCTCCTCCCCTTTGCCTTTAATCAACAGTGTCTAACACACAGAGACTCGTCCATTGCCAAGGCCTCTGGGCACTACCACAAACCGGTAACGAAGGAGCAAAGTGTTATGGCACAGCCTCTTGCTCCATGTCAGTGCTGGAGCAGTTCATGCCACTGCTGTGGCTTGTCCCCCCTCAGCCCCGCTGGCCCCCACGGCCGCTCCTCAGGGCCCTGCTTGTGGCTTGTGGCCCTCCTTCCCCTCGCACCCCAGTGCCGGCCGAGCCAGGCAAATCGTCCACCACGGCACAGTTCAAGGTAAAGTGGCAGTAAGATGTAATCCACTGACCTGTCAATAAAATAGAAACTTGGGGAAATCAGAGCCATAAAATGTCTTCAAGCTTTAAGACGTTTAAACCCAGCATCAACCCCATTTCGCTCATGCCAATGCGGCAGGGAGAGGGAGCAGATGTAGCCGCTTGCGGCCCGACCGCCTGAGGGCCACGGGAGCGGAGCCGACCCCGCGCCATCTGCAACCGGGCTCCTCCTGGCGGGACCCGAGGTCACCACAACACGGCCCGCCCCCGCTGCGGCTGCGCCACCGGCCACGCCCGGGCTGTGCCCGCGGCACCGCGGTCTCCGCTGCCTCCGGCAAAGCGCCGGCCCGCCCCTCGACTGCATCCTGGCGGCCTCCTCCCGCGCCCGCAGCGCCGGCCCTCCGGGAGCGTGCGGCGGGGCGGCGGTGCCGCAGGGCTGGCACCGGCAGCTCTGCCTCGGGCTGGGCAGGATCGCAAGTTCTGCGGCGCCCGGGGACCGGACCCTGCGGCGAGTCCCTCGGGTTTCCCCTTTCCCCTCCCCGCTCACCGCGCTCCAGGGCGGCGCGCAGCGCCCCGCGCTCCGGCTCCGTCCCGACCTCCCCGATCACGGCCAGCAGCGCGTGCCTCCGCGGCTCCCGGCGCCGCCCGCCCGCCGGCCCGGGCGCTGCCGTCTCCATAGCGACCGGCCCGGGCGCGGTCTCCATGGCANGGCGGGGCGGTGCCGCTGCCGCGCTGAGGGCTCGGCGGCCGCCGGAGGTGAGCTGGGAGCGGCGCTCCTAGTTACGCTCCTGACGGGAGTGCGAGGCAGCTACCTGAACACAGAAATACACTGGGATTCTTAATCGCCCGGTATTGAGTTGCTGCAGTATCTGCAATGAAATCACAGAAAACGGCAGGGCTAAAGGACGCCCGGTTTGGCGGCGTCACTCCCATCGCTTCATTCTCCATCGCTGGGCAGCAAGTGGAGCAATCAGAGCTGCATCTCTTCCAGTGGTTCTCTTTCTCGTCCAATTAAAGTGTTAATGGTCTCTAACGGTATGTGATGAGACTTCCTAGTCTCCAGAAATTTAAGTTACAAGACATATCTCTGAGCTTTGCTGGCTGCCAGCGAGTGACTGTGACAGCCAGAGTGAGCAGTTCGCTGCTGCGTCGACAGCACTCAGCGCCCAGGGTGGCCACAGGGTGCCTTGTTTCAGGGCATGGTCCGTGTCTCCAACAGCCACTTCCAGCCATGTCTTCAGAGATCATCACTGCCGCGTGTGGAAAAGCTGAGCAAGCTCCAAGTGTGGGGCTTCTGCGCGCTGGACAAGGGACAGACACCAGAAAGGAGTTTCAGATAAAAAAGACAAAGAAAGGGAGATCCATCCTGTGCTGATGCAGCTGGGTGGAGGAAAAGCAGCCCAGCTATTGTAAACCAAGAGCCAAGTCAGCAACGACCTGCAGCATGTCCTAAAGCAACATCATGTTCTGGCCCTGCACTCTGCAGGGTTTCCACAGAGCAGAGCGACAGCTCTGGAGCTTTGATGGGTAGATAACGCAGAGTCCTGCCCCGTTGTGTTCCATCATACCCACCAGGCCCACAGCAAGGACACAGCTGAAACCTCAGAAGGTTCGGACAGTCAGATTTTGGCAAATATATGTGACTGTATAGTGTCATAAGACTCTGACAGAAGATAATCAGGAAAAAAGGCAATGACAGAAAGGGGGAAAAATCCAGAATAATTATCTCTGCAGGCTACAGCTGATGTTATTAGCTCACAAAGCTTTCTCAAATTTGGGTCTTTAATCAAAAGGTGCTCTAGCTCCCAACAAGTAACTTTAGGAGATGATGCAATAGGTCTTTTCACATTAAATTGTGGTGGCACCACTGGCTACAGCCTTTATGAAATAAATCTCATAAACGGAGAGAACTACTGCATCAAAAGGCATCAGTTTATTTCTGTGTATTGTAAATTGCATAGAAGCATTAATTTAGTTTGTCTGAAGGGATTGCACTGAAGCAGATAAATATGTGAATAAACCTGCAAATAAACACCGGTGTGCAATAAATTATGTCATAAAAGTAGGATTGTAGATCCCAGAGGGAAAACATGGCAACAAAACATAAAGATGAAAGACTTACAGAGATTTTCATACCAGCTGGTAGAAGTGCCATCTGTTTTCAGGTGATCAGTACTAATACTTGCTGGTTATTTTTGCCACGGTAGCCTTCCAGAGCTGCAGCTTTTCACTGCAGTGCAGAGACGCTCCTCCAGCTGGCCTTCTGCCATGGAGGAGAGAAACAGGAGACAGCAAACTGGATTGGAAGCTCAAAAGCAATACCCAAGCCTGTTTCTTGTCCTTAAAGACTAGAACTTCTAGGGAAGACTGTTTGCAACTAAGAGGTGAGGTTTTATGATGTGACCCATTTGTGTTTCACTGTACCACTAAATGATAGAACAACAATATTTCTGTTGCTTTCTGATGTGAATCAGAGTTGTCTGTGGTCACAGTAGAATTGGGGTGGCTTGAGTCCTAGTGTGTGTTCACTGCATAATGTGGTGAAATGAGGGATTTCCAGCCTACCAAATTCCTGCTTTTCCCTGTAAGTTCAGACTTGGGACTCATATAACAGACCTGTATAGCAGTTATGGTGTAAGTTTCTGCTTTCATGCACTGCAGCAGTAGGTGGCACCCCAATGAAATATCCCAAGCTGTCTGGGCTGATTGCAGCTACTATATGTCCTGACAAACACCACTGATTGAGAGGTGGCAAAAGCAGACAAAAGGATTACCTCTAAATGGTGAAGGACGATGAATCACAGGTAAATGACCATTAGAAAAATGGATTTATTAAATAAGCTCAAAATAGCTTAAAAGGGATCTTCATAATATCATAGGAAAAATAATCCACACAATTTGTTTCTCAGTTCTTTAGCCTGGAATGGTGACTTCCTGACCTCCCCAGTTAAAAACATCCCTGTGAATGGGAACTGGAAATCTACGGTAGTATCTCAATGGGAATAATGTCCATAACAGGTAAAATATTATGTCATTTTAGCTGTGACATTTCTAAGGAGGGAAAAGTAGGTGACTGCCTAAAGGGACTTTGTTCAGGCATGGGTCTCTCCTGCAGTGAACACGCCTCTACTTATCCAACGCTGGTAACGCTTCTGTGCAGAGATGGAGCCGTGTGGCTGTTTATAATGTCACTTCCAGGATGTGTTGTGAGATACAGAAAGAGAGGGCTAAGAGAGAAACAGAGAGCTAAGCCCTCAGTTTGACCAAACCCCATATATTTTTGCTTCTATTTAACCCCATTATAAATTTAAAACAAAAAATATGCAGTCAGCTTTAAAATTCAGATGCATTTTCTAATTTTCCTGCCTGTGCTGAGCTCTCAATTTTGTCTTACCCAGATTCATGCAAATGTATTGAATTGTATTAAAATGAGACTGGAAGGGAATCCTAGGGATGTTTAGTGCCATTTAGTTTCAGACCAAGACCAACTATACCTGTTTGTTACTATTTAAAAAAAAAAAAAAGTCTTAAATGCTAAGAGACTGCATAATCTTCAGAGCTTCATTAGCCTTGCTTTTTAAACACTTTTGCTTCTTTCTCTTCTGTCTTTAATTTGAACCTCTTTGCAATTCATGTTAACGAATTTGCAGTTGTCCTCTCAACCGTGAATGTGAAAAACATTATTTGCCATCAACTTTTTTCTATGTGAAGAATCTATCACTATAACTGGTTCCTCTGACACTTCTCACCAGACGCATCACTCAGCTCTGGCCTTGCCACTGTAAAGCACAAGAATTATTTCATGCATCTAACATACATGCACGCTATATGTAAGTACAACGCTGCTGTTTGCACCTTTTCCTGTTGTAGCGGCACCACACCTGCTCCCTATTTGTTTTTCAGGCTTAACGACCCCCCATTGCTTAACTTTAGTGATGCCACAGAGCCCAGCAGCCCCATCCCGAATTTGTGCAGTTTTGAAATCAGCACACCAGTAAAACTTTTCAATAATGCAGCTTAAAATGTGCTTAAAGGAGCATCTGGGAGCTGAACAACCACCCACTAAAGTATCTTTCCTGTGTCGGCACTGTAAGTACTTCCAGCCTGTTTAATGTCAACTGTAGTCCCTCCATCTTGCAGGAGATCGCAAACTCTTATTTAGTGTTTCCCTGTGTACAACCTCTGGTGTGGAACTTTGCATAAGAACAGTCTTTTCCAGAGTAGGTATTGTTTTTTCAGTCTTTGGCATTTTTGATGCTACAGCAGCTTTTTAAGTAAAATATATAGAATTCTCATCTGTAAAACAGAGAACTTGGAAAAGTGGATTTAAAATTGGTCTATTCAAGCTAACCAGTTTCTAGGCAAAAACTTCAATGCTGAAAGACAGCAATACCATCACAATTTATGCCCAAGGCTTCTTCAATAACTGCTGTTTATTAATACAAACACGGGGAAATTAACGAGATTTCACTTTCCTGCGATACCTAAATATGGACACAGGAGGCTGTGTCTGTTCGGGACCAGCAGTCCAGTTCCGAGACGGAGCCGGGGGACGTTTAGTGGCTGTGTTGTAAAGAGTGTCGGAGGAGCACCGGGCGCAGCCCCTCGGCCCTTACCCTACCACCCCTCCACTTGTGACCCCGAGGCGCGTCACCTCCCGCCCTGCCGCCCCTTGCCCTGTGACCCCTCCGGGCCCGCCCCCTCTCCGCCCGGAGCGGCCGCGCGGGCGATCCTTCGCCGAAGGAGACGGGGTCGGAGCGAGGCCGCCGCTAGGCCCGGCCCGGTCCCGCCCCGCGCGCGCTGGCGTCTCCCTGGTAACGACGGGGCGGACTGGTCGCGCGCCACCAATCGGGGCGTTGCAAGATGGCAGCCGCGGGAAGTGCAGCGCCGGGCGCGCGGGCGCTTAAGGACGGTGGTGGGCGCAGCACCCCGCCCCGCCCCGCCCCTCCTCGCATGGAGCGCGGCGGTAGTGGCAGCCCGCTGGACCCCGGCCTCTCGCAGCAAGGCACGCCCCGCCTTATCGTGGAGGACTCGCAGCCCGAAGGCGCGGGCGTGGAGGTGGACGCGGAGCAGACCTGCCTCGGCCTGCTGGCCCGCGGGCTGCCGGCTCGGCGGAGCCCCAGCCCCGTGCTGGTGAGCGCCCGGCCCTGACGCGACGCGGCCTGGCCCGGCCTGGCCGGCCCGGCCCTGACGCGGCACATCCCTCCGTCTTGCAGGAGATCGTCTGCGGCCCCGCCGGCAGTCTCGCTCCCGCGTGCGGCGGGGCGGCCCGGGAGCGGCCC
>VXBJ01005766.1:65464-112070 GCA_013400055.1 Nycticryphes semicollaris | reverse complement strand
GTGGCTATTCCAGGATGCTTTTCAGTATTTGCTATTGTAAGCTTTATAGTTGTAATTATTTTTAAATGTGATACTTGTGTTTGTCTCTCCATATTTTTTATGACAGATTAATATTTAGTTCATCTTGTATTGTTACATTCTGCCGCAAAACAATATTAAAAAGGAGGTGAAACAAAATTCCTAGAAACCACGTTGAATAGTAGTCAGTAGAACAATCTGCATGTCATTTAAGCATCGCTTGGATTGGTAGAAAACTTACCAAACAGTTCTGAAAATGTAACTTGTCAGGGATGAATGTGTTATTTTATCAGGAAAGAGGGGTCATTCTTTCCCTCTTTTTTTTTTTTTTTTTTAATTTTTATTCCTGATGGATACGCAAGTGCTTACCTTTCATCTGTGCTGTTGAGTTTTCTTTACAATGTTGCACTATTACTTCATACTTGGTGTTTCTCAGGTGGGTGGCTGTGTCTTGCTTTTTCAGAACTTTGCAGGAAGCAGAAGACCATACCAGGAAACAAATGCATGTCTGTGACCCCACCAAAACTGAGAAATCCCTTGATTCTGGTCAAGAGGAGTCGGATATCTTGTCGAGTCAGGAAGAGATGTTTCCTGAGAATAATGCAACAGGTAACAATTGACAAGCAGAGCCAAAATGTCCATGCCAGAAATCATCCTGATCAATATTCTTGTTTGATCTTTTTAGGCATGCAGTGTTTTAAAGTGTGGATAAGTAGTGTAGCCAAATATTGTAGACTTAGTTATGCTGGGTGGCTTTGGCAAAAAATTCCACCTTACTCTTCTGAGTTGGCCTTCTTGTTTGGCATATGACAGGATCCTGCAGTCAAAATCCTTGTACTGCAGTTTTGGTCAGTCTTACTTGTCATCTGGTTTAACGTTCCTTCCCTGTAAGAGAAGAAATTATGTGAAATAGTATCAGGAGAGAGGTCATCACTGCGTGTCTTGCTAGGAGGATGTCTGTGTCTGGCTTTGGTATCCACCAAAGAAATAGGAAGGTTCTTAACAATCTTAATAGTGAAAGACCTAGAAAGTAAAGTTTTCCCAGGTAATTTTGTCACAGTTTATAAAGCACAAGCTAAATGAAGTCTCACTTTATGCTTTTTGTTTAGTTTTAGTCTGTGCACAGCTGTCTGCACCAGTATGATCTCATGCATGAGCCCCCTGTATCCAGAGGGTTCGGTAACAATCTCCAAGGTTGTCTTTTCCTGTAAGAACCTTGCCTGTGTTTGCATTCCAGTGCTGGATCAAATGTACTGATATTGGAGCCATTGTGGATCTTTTATTTTAAAATTCCCAAATAGGAATATCTGTACAGTCTGGCCTGATAAAAATCTGTTTTATAGGTACAAGCTTGTCTTTTTCATCTTAACTATATTATGCTCACCTTTCACATGCTGAACTCTGTGTGCAATCCTCCAATTCAGTGTAAAAATCAGCGTCTCCTTGCCTCCCTGGGAAGAAACTGTGCAGAGTGTCAATATCATTCCTCCGGATTTTCTGATCAGCTTGGGTTTTGGCCAGATTTCTAATCCTACTTCCTTTTGTTCAAAACCCCTGCAGAGAGCAGCTGCCCAGTTACCAAGGTGGAAGAGGGAAGTTCCCTGGCGTGCACCCCTGGCCGCAGTCTGCAACTGCTGCAGCTCTCTGGACAGGGATCCCTTGAACAGGAGAGTCATTCCACGTAAGCAAAAAATGCGCAGCAGTAGCTTAATTGCAATAGTGCAATTCCACCTCTGTTTACTCAAGGATTTGTGCTTGATTTTAAGCAATCGGTGCTTCGGTTTTGCACTGTGAGAGTGGCATGTCTTTATCTTGCGATGAAATGAACTCACGATGCCTACGCGGTCAATGGCCTTTTCCCAAGTCTCTGGCTAGTGGACACTTGATGCACTCCTATTGTGACAAGCTGGAGCTACATTTGGGGAGAAGTTAATGAATTTGTAGTGATGTATGCGCTTCTTTTCCGTGTTCCCTTTTCTGGGTTTGCAGTGTCTCTTCGGGCCTAGTTGTTCCTCCTCCTGTTGCCTTTGGATCCAATGCACTTGTCCCCAGCACTCCTACTGAACAGGACCAAGCAATAGGTAAAATTTTCTGTGCACTGGTCTGTGGTTTAGTCTGAGCATGCAGTCTTTTCAAAATCTGCTCAAATTATATTTAAAGAGTAAAGCAGGATTGAAAACACGGAAAGAGGTCGATGAAGAGATCTGTATTTGAGTCAGGTGCTGATGTGTGTCGATGTCTCCTGTGTAGCTGCCATACCAAAATTGGTACTGTCACCCAGCTTCTCTCCAATTGAGAGATGGGCAGTACTTTGTATGGGATACAAACTGCAGCTTGCAGTTGCTCTTAGAGACAAGCCATTCTTGCTGCAGGCAGGTGTTGGGTATCTGTATTAAGTACATGCTGTTAGAGCAATAGAAAGACAGAGGAGGACCACATCATAATAGCTATTTTACCTTAACTTGGATGACTTGCACAATGTTTTAAAAAGCTTTCATATGTTATATGTGTATATTCTAGAATGCCATTCCAAAGAAGGGTTGTTCTATAGGATGCCTTGGTTTTTAAGCATTTTCTCTAAGCACCTGTTCACTGTCGGGAATAAGGTACCCATCCAGGCAGACTTTTGATGTGGTATGGAATCGTGATTCCTTTCTGTGAGATTCCTGTCACAGAATGTGAATTACTTTTAGAACAGATATTTTGTTAGCTGGGCAGAATTTGCTTGCATTTTCATAAAGGTAGCAAAAGGGAAAAACAACCAAACCTCAGATAAATGCTATTAATGAATTTCAGATACCTCATTCCAATTGTAGAATTTGTAGACCTGTAGCAAAATAGTTACATGAATTATTACCAAAACGCTTCCCTCCCTCCCCCTGACCATCTTTAAGGATAGAGATGTTTTTGCTGATGATGCGTCCCCCTCTCCCAAAGAAAAAAAGGGAATTCACCTGGAGAGAAGATTCTTGATTCACCCATTAAAGTATTAGAAAGTTGTATATGCCACTGAAGACAAGTCTTTTAACAGAATTAAGAAAATTTTAGATACGACCAAGAATTTGCTAGCAATGTAATTTTTGCTCTTTCAAACCAGACAAACAGGCGGATGTATCGATCCCTGCAGAAAGAGGAGAGCTGATGCAGAGGCAGAGAGGAGATACGCTACTGGAGATGGCCATCCCATGTGTCCCACCAGGACCTTGTGTCCTGCCACAGGTTTCAACTCCAGTGTCCCAGAGTACCCCGACCTTCTTTCCTGGACCTTTACCTATACCGTCACAACCAGAGTTCTCTCATGTAAGGGTTCATGTTGATATCTTTTCCCAAGGTTTTTACATAGCTGTTGCAGAAGATGTGTGTTTGAGTCAGCCTCTGGGGCTCTTTGTTGAGCTTCCCTGTTCCCACCAGTCGTAGTTATGTATTGCTCATACTGTGTGGCAGTTTATCCTGCAGAGAAAAAGTGGAACAGCTTAAGAGGGCATAGTGAGTTACTGAACATAATATTTCTTTTCTTTTTAATCGGTGCTAGAAGTCTTTGTGCTGCTGCATCTCAAACTGTGTCATAAATTAGACTTTTATCAGGGTAGACCTTAGCATCATGGAGAAAGTGAAGCTGTTTTGTAATGAAGCGTTTGTATTGTCCTACAAGGCTAGACTGCATTTACTACATTTTGCAAGTTGCTTATTCTTATCATCTGATGTTTCCTTTGTACTTTTTGATTCTGGAAGTTATTACTGTTCAAATGGAGTTAACAGTGGGTGGCTTTATAGCTTAATATTACAAATTTCATCAACTTAAAGCAGAAAATAATAAAGGCTGTACTAGAGACCAGTAGTTGAGGCAGGGTTTCTCCTTAGCTGAAAGTGGCTTTCATGCTAATATAATTGATTCCTCCAGAGAATCCTCATAGAACTCTTGGCTGTTTCACTAAATATAGCTACTAATTTGCAATATTTGACCCATACTCCATGCTTTGGTAGTGTGAGTGAGGTACCAAGAGTTTTGTCTGACTTTGCCACAGAGGTACTAAAAAGTAATGGCTGGGGATAATTTTTTTCAACAAGAACGGGGCAATTACGTCTTACACAAGTGGAGGGGGGGACGTTTGGAGTTTTATCTGTAGCTTTATGCTGAGCTGGCTCCGCTCTATAATATAGCGTGAAGTTCTAGGAATAACAAATAAACAGTGCTACCCAGGATGCTCTGATGCTCCACGTCCTGCTTTTTTCATTTTAGGATATCTTTGTTCCAACTCAGAGCCCAGAAAAGAAGTCTGAAGGAGAAGAAAAAGCTGCTGCTTTAACCCGTTTATGCTTACCAGGGGATCTCTCTGGTTCCACAGATGCTTTGTCAAAGGTGTCTGCAGGTGACTCTGTGTCACAGCCATCCGAGTCCTGTAAGCTGCTGCTCTCTGCGAGTGAGTGTAGCCAGCCCACAGACACAGAGCTCAGTTCAAGCGTGCTGAACATGGGCCAAGAGAGCGAAACCACGGACGCAGAGCTCGGTTCGGGTGCGCTGAACGCAGCCCGAGAGTGTGAAACCATGGATGCAGAGCACACTTCGGGCGCACTGAATGCGGGCCAAGAGAGCGAAACCACGGACGCAGAGCTCGGTTCGGGTGCGCTGAACGCAGCCCGAGAGTGTGAAACCATGGATGCAGAGCACACTTCGGGCGCACTGAATGCGGGCCAAGAGAGCGAAACCACGGACGCAGAGCTCGGTTCGGGTGCGCTGAACGCAGGCCGAGAGTGTGAAACCACACAGGCAGGGGCAGTTTCCGAAGGCAGGGCCTCAGACTGGAGACTCTGTGCTGTGAAGAATGGCAGCATAAAACTGAGGCTGGAAGTGGGTGATCAAGCCCTCTCTGAAAACTGTGAAAAACCAAAAAAGGAGGATTTACAGACTGCAGGAGAGCCTGCAGTACAGTCAGATAGTGGAGATGTAGCAGGAGATGGGTCATTAGCCCCTCCAGCTCATGAGGAGGTTGCGTGTATCTCTGAAAGTTGGGCTGCTGCGGGTCAGCCGGGTCTGCCTGAGATTTCTTCATACGCTCAGGGCAGAGAAGCACCGTCTGAGGATTGTCTCTTGGAAGAGACTCCTGAACCTGAGGCAGTTCCTGAGACTCAGTGTGAAGAACAAGAAGAAAAACTGCAAGTAAGAGAGAAGCAAATAAATGAAGATGGGTCCCTTTCTCAGAGGTTTATTCTTCAAAAGGAAGCACAGTGTCATGAAGATATGGAAGTGGAATTAGCTGATGGTTCTTGTAAAAATAGCAAAAAATTGGCTGATCAGGCCCAAGAATCAGAAAAGACTGGACCAGTGAGCCAGGGAACAGAAACTTCAAAAGGCTGTACTTTTGGCATGGGAGAGGCAGAGAGTGTGGATAATCTGTTTAAGGCTGCTTCGGAAAACATGCCGAAGCTCAATAAAGTTTTATCTACGCCCTCTGAAGGGGAGTTTCCGGAACAGCACAACAATTTGTTTCCTAAGTTAAAGACTGTAGTTCTATCAGAAGTGGTGTTATGTGCCCAAAAGAATCCAGGTTGTTCTGAATTAGGAGAGGTGATGATAACAGGGAATAAGCCACCGCTTCAGGGAAGAGGGATTGACATGGTGGTGACTCAGCAGGAGAGTTGGGTGCCAGAGAATATGGAGCACACGGGTATGACCAGGAACCTGGAGCAAGAGGAGCAGATGCAGCCACAGGAGAAGGCAACAGCTAAATCCCCCAGCCCTTCCAGTGGTAAGTGAATTTTAGGTTAGTAGTTGACAGGTGCGTATTTTGTGTGATGTCAAGGACAGCTGTGTACAACCCTGAGTGTTTTCAGGGAGCGTTGATCTTGGATGCACATTGAGCAGTCTCTTCAGAGCAGCACTGCAAGTTACGGTGTTAAAGAATAACATACCTCTACTTTTGTCCCCTGTGTCACACTGCTGCAGGCAGGAACAATAAGGTAATTCTTGTTCCTAACACTTGCTGTTTTGTGGCAGAAATGTAGAGCGACTTTGGGAACTCGGGATGTTACGACTTTGGCAATGCTCAGGGATGTTTTTAATTATTTTTTTCTCCAGAAGCAGCAACAGTAGTGTCCTTGAAAGGAAACGGGTGTGTGGTAGTCTGTACTTTCCCTCTTGTAGGTCTCCTTACCTTCTTTGGTTTTTTTTTCTTTTTTTTCATTCTCAGAGGAGAATTTTCTTTGTGGGAGTGTATAGAGCAGCTTTGAGCTAGAAACTAATACAGCAAATTTATCTTGAGGTTATTTTGTAGTAGAATGGCTTTTCACTTGGGTGTAAGCTGTTGCTCAGCGGGTGTTGTTGTGATGCATTGAAGTCCCTTTAACATGCTGTTGTTGTTATGCAAGAACTGTGAGATGCTATACCCGAGTGTTATGGCGCTTTTGCCTGTTAGTTGTCTTTGTTTTAAAACAGAGTCCTATACTCCTTAGATGAGAAAGTGATAGAAAACAAAGTTTTACTAGAGCTTTGTCTTGAACTGTACACCTTCTTGAGAGCTAAGTAATCTTTCATTGAACTGCCAGATTGGGGGTTCAGAGTTGTCTCCTTCTTATGATGGTGGTTGGTGACTTCCTGTCTCCTGAAGTTGGTGGTTATGAAGGTTGAGGGTCTGAAAACGCTAGTTTGTCATTTTGTGGTGGTTGTCTTTACACATTCTGAACAGTTCACTAAGTTAGTAGAGGTTTATTTAACTCTTTGCACTGATTTGCTAGGTAATTTATGCTCTGTAAATTATCTAAGTCCTTCAGTGGAGTACAATGGAAATTCAATAGAATCGTGCAGTGCTGTTAGAATTAAATGAGATGTCTAGCTGGGAAGACGTTTGTGAACATCTGATAGATTCAGGTTGACCAGTCTGTGATTTTGATTTGTGCAGTTCACAAAGCTGTGGGGTAGATAGAACGTCTCCTACCACACAAAGGTCATGGTATTTTACACAGACCTGTAGCCTGTTCTGCAGAGCTTTGTTTGAGTGATAATGTTTTTTAGATTTTCCTTTTGAGAAATAAGTGTAAGATACACTGCTTAAAAAACATTTCTGAATACCTAGCCTTGTTTTATCCTGTATGTACTCAGTTGGTAGCTGGTCTGAATAATTTTCTATTCTTCGTCAGAGAGGGACATCTCTCTTATTTTCTCTGCCAATTTATGTTTAGGTTTTTTTTCCAAGAGCTATACATTTTTTCAAAATTTCTCGCCAGTCTCACGGATCCCTATTTTTTGTTACTGTTTTCTGAACTACTTGTGTAATTTTTCCCGTTACAAAGTGACCCTTACTGCCACTTATGGCACCTTTGCCTGTTTCTTCCTGGAAGCCTTTAGAGCTCGTTCTTATATAGTTCCCTCCGCTTTCCTTCAGTTCTTGTGACCTTGAACTGTGCTGACTTCTGGAACATGTGATCCTGTTTGGAAAGGTCAAAATGGCAGATTTCAAAAAGGAGCAAGATGAAGAGCTTTCTTCTTTATGTCTGAACAGAAGTAGGTGAAATGACTTTGAAGTGCTAGATGGAGACTTGGATTAAAAAGGATTGAGTGTGTTTTTAATACCACATTTTTTGACAAGTTTGGGAAAGATAACCATTCGATAGCACAGAATTGACTGGTGAAAAGAATGTCAAGACACTAAGAAATAGGATGAAAGTAGTAAGGTAAGAATGATAGGTAAATATTAATACCTGTAGAAGTTAAATTCCAGCAAGGTGTGGAAAAGAGACTTGAATGCTTATGCAGGCTGTCAATTTTGGAGAGACTTACAGCAAAAGATACTTGCAAGTTTCAACCTAGGCTTTGCTAAAGGTATCTGTTGATCTATTGTAAAATAAAATGAGGTTCAAATTATTTTCAAGGAGTACGGATCCTCGTGGCCACAGCTTTTTAACATTATTGACATCTGAGAACAACTTTACAGCGGTTACTTAAGTATACGTTTCATCATGTAAAAATTCCCATACTTTAGATGTTCTTCTTTGTTTAGATTTAAAAGCTCCACTTTCCCAATAACATCCTATGAATTAATCTGATTGTTGAGCTCTGCTTAATATACCAGCTACCACAAGTGAAATGATGTAACTTCTGCACCCAGTTCTCTGAATACGGTAGGGCCAGTCAGGTGGCTTTGCATTCTTTAACACCGCGTAGCTAGTGACCATCACATTCTTCCAGAATGTTACAGCAGACTGCTTCGTTGTGAAGCGTGGAAGTAGAGCATTTCAGTTGGCCAGAAACAGTGTTTTGAGGTTTGGGTTTTTGTGTTGGTTTTCTTCTTGTGGGTTTTTGGGTTTGTTTGTTTGTTGGGGGTTGGGTTGGTTTTTTTTTTGGTTTTTTTCCCAGTTTAGTGCATTCTCCTCTAATAGAGTCTTTGTTGGCTCAGGAAACTGGTGCAGAGCAAGTGATATGCTGGAGGCAATTTGGTGAGTTGTTTTGTCAATGTCATCAATTTCAGATTTAGGTTCTTAATTTGTGGTATTTAGATGTATCTTAACATCATATCCACAATTTGGAGGCAGCCTCTCTAATGATATTTAGGGAAAGCTTTGAATATTTTTTTTATGACTGGTAGGGTTGAATCATGCTCTATTTTTCAAATCAGAAAAAAAAAAAAGTTTCAGTGACAGGTTTTGGAGACTGCACACGAAATCTGAATTGCCCACATCTGAGATGCTCCAGGAACCAAGAACACCAGCTTTTTTGGTCATGTTAGATTATTCTGTTGCCATTTTTATTGTTGTTGAGGTGGGAGTTTTTCAGTCTTTCCTGTTCGGTGGCTTGCAGGTCACTGTGCCTTTGTGATCCCTCTGAGCAAAAGAGTGAAAGTCCTGGTCTGTGTGAAGGAAGATCCTGCAGCAGTCAGGACAACGGTTTCATAGCATCAGCCTGCTTTTGTGTGTGGGTTCCCTCAGCACTGAATGGCTGAATACAAGGGCAAAAATGCAGTGGGGGTGTATTTCTGAAGAAGTCTTTTTTGTCACTCTCGAAGGAAGTATGGTTTTACTCGCTGAGTCTGAAGTGATGTCTGTGGTGTTTGATATCTTGGATAGGATATCTTTGGATGAGGATGAGGTTTTTCTCCCCCAGCATGGAATTTCTGTTAGTGGTTTTTTTTTTTGTTTTGTTTTTTCTTTTTATTTTTTTTTGAACATCTGTAAACCTTTGGGCTTCAAAGCTTCCTGCAGTAGGAATTTTGACAGCTTAAGTGATATACTGGGAAAAAAAACCCAACAACTCTGTTCTACCAGGTGTTAGTTTTATTTAACGCCCCCTAATTCTGAAAACTTCAAAACCTGAGCACTTGAATTTTATGTAGAAAACTGTGTGTGGCAAGAATGAAGGAACTTGATATTAGTATCAGAAAATCTGTTTCCCTTCTATTGAGTTTACTGGGGAAGTGCCAAGATTGCAGGAGATCAAATGTTATTTAACATGCGGTTGAATTATGAAGTTTTAGATACAGTATTCTTAGTTCCTTTAACTGAGAGAAGACAAAAAGCTTTATTTTACAGAAAATAATGCTTTAAGGGATCTGGTCAGGAAGTTCAAGGGTGTTAGGAGAGAGTTCAGGTGTTTGAGACATTCTGCCTTCAGACACCTTAAGCATGGTGTCAAAGTATGTATACAGTTGTTTTCTTAGCATTGGTCAGCCCTTAAGGCGTGAGGAGCTTTAGAGCAGTTTTGTTCTTATAATAGTTATTTCCAACAGGTGTCTAATCCCTTACCAGCAGATTATGAAGCATATATCAGTAAGCACAAACTTTGGGCAAGGACTAGAAGGATCTGAGAGAAGAGCCCTAGAAGCAGGAGTAGATACTGGATGGTGAGGTTTGGGGGTGTCTTTTTGTTTTTCAAGTTGCACTGAATAAGATAGTAACTATTTAGTTACTCTACTAAAAAATGCTCAAGGACTAGATGTGAAAGAATATAGGGCTACGGAAAAGAAATTTACCCATTGAAATCTGTTTTTAGGACTCACTTGCCCAGAGTGGATGTGCCACGTCCTGTGTACAGATGGTGGGTGGGAGGAAAGAACTTGCGCAGTCAGAGCTGAGGCTGGCCACCCGTGCAGTGGTAGTGTGCGCGGAGCATCGCAGTATGAGGAGAAGGCTGTGGGACTTAGCTTTTCATCTCGAAGAGAAGAGGGTGATCACTCTGCTTTGCTTGGTTTGACTTGGAAAATCCCTTTGTGCCCTTCCCTCCACAGGGGGCAGTTCTGGTGGCTGCCATCTGCACTGTGCCAGGAGCACCCAGCTCTCCCAGGGGAAGGGTCACCCAAGCAGATAACACTTTTCATATTTAGCATTAGCAAACTTGGGAGAGATGAAGGAGGCCAGAGAAAGGCCTAATCTTTTGATGCTGAAAAATAAAAGGAAATGTTCCAGGTGATGGTCTTAATGACATAAGAAAAGTGTGTAGAGAGAATTAACCTTCTTTCATTTTTACAACAGTTGACACATTTATGTGAAAGCAATTAAGCTTTCAGGCATGCACATTTTTTTTCAGGTCTTGTGAGTGTGAAAGTTTCTTTTTCTCCAATAGTATCCTTTGGTTTAGTAACTAGATTATCTCTTACTAAAATGCAGGCTGATCTCTTAATAAATTCTTTTGATCATTTGTTGTTAGCCTGCCAAATGGGGATTTGTAGGCTAGAAGGGGTTGTGGTAGCTAACTCAATCAAAATTCAGTGGAGTTTCTGAAGACCTAAGTTTTTAAATAAAAGAACTTAAATAGAGATGTGCCATAGGTCATGGTATGACAGCCATTCGTAAGCTGTTTGTGAGGCACGGTAGTGACCTTTCAATACGTGGTGTGCCCATGACATGTGAGTGCCATTGCGCCGTGAAGTAACTCCCCACTGCACAAACACGCTGGAGTCCTTTTGTTGTTGTCAAGGATGTTGCAGCTGCTGGACCGTATCTTTAAACCATGGGAGAGCAGGGCAAGTGGTGGTTTGCAAAGTTTTCAAATGCACAGTAGATAGCTTTTCACTGGCTGGGGTTTTATTCTGTGAAGGTATTAGGTTCTGATCATGTATTTGGCAGTTCTGTGGGGAGGGCTCATTCCTTCTCCATGCTTTCCTAGCTATCTTCTCTCCTCAGTTTCTAGCGAAGGTGTTTGCTCCCTAACTATGGGGTGGTATCAGGGTAGTTGTGCGAATTGTACACCAGCAGCTTGTGTAACTGGAGAATGACGTGCTGCATTTGGCTGCAACTAAAAGTTATGTCTGAATACCTAGTGCTAGCTCTCGAAGTAATGTGAATTTGTGTTCTTGGGACCTTAACTAACGATTTACCAATGCTGTTTAGTTTGGGGTTTGTTTTTTGCTTTTTTTTACATGCCTCTTAAAAATCAAGAGTTATGTAAATTGTGACTTGCATTATTCAAGTAATATCTTGAAGGATATCCAAAGATCAAATACAGTTTTAGGAAAAAGGGAAAAGGAAAGATAATGACAAAGGTGATGAAAAGCTATTTTGATCTCAGAGTGGGTAGGAAGGAGTTATTCTATTAGTTCTGTTAAATACTTCTCTGCAATTTTGCAAGAAAGCAGCCTGCAAATTACTGATGTATGATGTTGAAGGTTTGCAAAGAAGTGGCATGGGGTGAGGCAAAAGAAGGGAGCATTTTACTAAGTTTTTAATATATTTTACTTGTTAAATCCCGCAAGTTCTGCACGTGGTTAATCCACCTAGGTGTGGTTTCTCTGATGCGATGGGTTACCTCAGCCAGGTTTATCCCTGCAGACCCTCTGTACTGGGGATGGCAGGAAAAGGGGCTGAAGGACTGGGGAAGGGGGGAGGATGGTGGCAGCCTGCAACTGATGATGAAACTGCCGTATCTGATATTTCTCTTAAAGCTTACTTTGCAGGCACGTTTCTGCTCTCATCACCTAATCCTTAACTGACAGCCACTAATTAATTGGGCTCATAGGTGGCTCTCTGAAGTGTACCTGCTTAACTTTTATCCAAGGCTATTTGATGGTAAAGCATCGTTCTCTGTAAGTTTCAGGTTATTAATTCAGGCAACACATACCTTTGCCAATTCACTTCTGTCCTGATCTTAATTTCTGTTTCTGACCTCATTTCCCTTTTCTGTGGAAAATCCTGAGTGTTTCTGAAGCAAAACTGCGTTCTGTAAAAGTCCTGTTCTCATCAGGATATCTAGTCTCGCTTTTATCTAGCACCTGGGGACAGCTGCATTGAGTTCACCACAGCCCAGATTTTCGCCGAGACAAATTTTCGGCACAAAATGCAAGGAAGATGAGTTAGTTAGAGTGGCTGTCATGAAACCAGGAGCTGTTCGGCGGAGGTTGTGGCATCAGGGTTGTAGGTTTTTCCCATTTCCACAGTTCAGTGAACCTGCCCTTTTGGTATTGGAACCAAAGAAGTCCCCTCCATTTAGTAATTCTGGCATGCTCTGTCTTTCAGGAACCCCATTTCATTTCACTTTGCCAAAGGAGGGGGATGTCATTCAGCCCTTGACCAGCATAACACCACCCCTTGCTGGCCAGCTTAAAATGGGACCCAGGAGACACAGCACACCAATTGGTGAGTTTGACACAAAGGGCTCTGTTCCACAGTGAAAGCCTTTTCGAAGCGTTGGGTTCCTGATGTGGGATCTGATGGGGTAACGCAAACTTTAGCAGTTCTGTGGGGAGGGCTCATCCCTTCTTCATGCTTTCCTTGCTATCTTCTCTCCTCAGTCTCTAGTGAAGGTGTTTGCTCCCTGACTATGGGGTGGTGTCAAAGGTGTCTCCTTGCACTCGTGGTGTTCCTGCATACAACTCCGTTAAAGAATGCAAAAGACACCTCTGAGTAGAGGAAGAGCTTAGACTAGAAGAAGATTGTTCTCATTATTCATCATCTTTTAGCAGGACTTTCACTGCTAGACTCATGGAACACCACCCTGCATTTGCTGGATGAAAGGAAGTGTGTATTTCTGCAGTATGAATGACAGTATCTGCTTTTTGTTTTACTTTTTTTGGTTTTGTTTTCCTATTTTCAGTGGATGATAGTTGCCCGGACAGCACTATAGCAACTAGTGATGTTACAGCAGAGGGCACGATGGGGACCAACAATGTCACTGTGGAAAGCGCAATGGTATCAGCAGATGTGTCAGCAGTGTGTGAGAAAGGAGATTCTCATGTGGTTCCTGAGGCTGATGCAAAACTCTCTCTGCGAATGAACCTCGTCACCCCTGTGAATGATGGTAGTGAGGAGTCCCTCCCATTCAGCTTGGAAAGTAAGAGGATGAAACCCTGAAACATACAGGTCCTACTAGATCTCGGCCTAACTCACAACGTCTTTGTGGCATTCCCTGAGACAGTCTCTGAGTCTCTGTAATTTTTCTCATTTTTCTTTTGGGCAGTGTCACTTAAATTTATTTCTCTGTTTCTGCAATGCTCTAAGCAAGGATGGAGTAGGAGGAGAGGCCTCTTGTGAGGAAAAATACTTACATCAGGCTAAAAACTCTGACATACAGTGGCAACGTCACAGGACATGAACTGGAGTTTGATTACATTGGGGGAGAAAATATTTTAAAAGCATAATCTGGACAAAAAAAAAATGACAGCATTTTAATCAGAACAGTAACATTCAGTCTAATAGTCTGAAACTTGTAGAAGCTCAGGTATGTGGTGAGAAGTTGGGTAAGGAGACCTGGGGACCCTTTGTCCAGCATTACTCAACCTCTCCCCTTGCCAAGCATGGGGGGGCTGAGGCAGGAGAGTCTGTTCAGGTGACACCGATGTCATCCTTCCCTTCCTTCTTGTTCTAGAGCCTACAGCCAGTGACAGGAAAGATGGATCTTCTGCTGCCGCTGGGGCTGCTGCCAGGTAACTGGGCTTGTTGCTGTGCAGAGTTAATAGGAATGTCTGGGTAGATTTTTTTTTTTTTTCTGCCCATTACTGCCAGCAGGAAAAAAAAAGATAAATCCCACAGAAGCTGGGAACACTCTTAGCAGTAGCCAGGACACTAACTCCTTAGTGGTCGCAGCATAGGCAAGGTGGGTGTTCCACCTGCACTTTCACTCCAGTTTTTCTGCTTCCTACAAATGTCAGCAGTTTGCCGCCTCCTGATACTAAGCAAAGCAGACCTTCATGTCTTAGGCAGTCTGGAATGCCAGTCTGCCCTGTCCACGTCTTAAATTTCAAATACACTGTTTTCTGCTTTTTTTTCCTTTATTGTGCAATTTAGTGCAAAGAATCTCTGAGGAATTCTGAAAGAGAATTCTCTTTTTGATATGAAGGTGGTAGAAATATAACCAGGTCAACAATATACTGAAATCATAGTTCAACATGTTGACCAAAACACACGTTACTCCCCTTGGTTATTTGATTTGCATACATCTGTCTTGTCTCCCACTTAATGCCTGGCATTGCTTGACTTTAGCTTTTAGGGTGTAAGATTTGTAGGTACTAATAAGACTCTGAGTCAGAAGATAGTGACCTGTAGTCATCTGATAAAGTATAATGGTTTGAAGCAATGAGAAAAAGTTTAAATACACTCAGTATCTCTTGTCACAGGAGTGCGTGCTGGATGGTAATCCTGCCTGGGTGCTGAGGATGACGTGGCAGTCACTCCTCACTGCTTGAGGATGGGTTGCCTTTGTAGGTATAGGTTGAACCTGATCTCTCAGAATCAACCTTTGTGTCTCTCTCAGAGACAGTCCTTTGTGACTGTCATTCCCAGTATTTTTGCATTGTCACAAAAATTCTGGGAAGTGAGCCATAAATGGTCTAACTGTGTCCCCTGGTGGGTACCAGAGGTCGTAGATGGTGAAACTCCTGGTGGCGCTGCAGTTTTCCACGCTACGTTTTCTGGAATTGTTACGTTGCTCTTGACTGTTCGGATGCCTGCAGAAACGACAGAAATGCTTATGAAATTGTAGCTTCTTTCCTGACCTTTGAGACTGACCATCCCACTCATTCCATGGCTCTGTAGGGTCAACAACCTCAACACGAGTTATTGTGTTCCCAAGGGGCTAAAGAACTCTTGTTTTGCTGTATAAGGGATTTTCTCACTCCCTGATGCTATTTTTGTTTGTTTGTTTTAAATCTGCACTGCTAGCTCCCAGAAAGCATCATCTGTGTTTAGTCGTGTCTGTGAAGTTCGACGAGAGGATGAGGCCAGAGGTCATGGTCTTTCCACTTCTCCATTTAGGTAACTCCTCACTGTCTTTGCCTGCCAGTCCTGGTTGGATTTATATGCACATGTGCTTTTTCTACATCAAAGAAATTGCACTAAGTCACTGTCTTTGGGTGACTTAGAAGGTTGGGGACAGCGGGGTAAGTATAATACGTACTGTATGTTTGCGTCTCACATGGTAATTGCACTTACTTTTTGACTGAGCAGCGAAGCCTCCAGCTGGCTGAAATTCTTCAGTAAAACGCGGGGCTTGAGAGAACTGAGATCATTCTTACAACAGTTTAAATACCTTTTCTTTCTCCTGTTTCAAGATCTTTTGCCTTGTTGTGTTTGTTGCTGTTTCTGCTATTGTCTCCCTTCCAAGTCCATCATTTTTTGCTGTCCCTCGTTGCTTTGAAAAGGATTGTACTGCTGCTTATCTTATGGTGAGAAGGGTGCTGCCTGGAGGACCAGGTGCAGAAATCTGCTTCTTTGTGTTTTCCATTCTGTCTTTTGACGGGACAGTGAGGTGTTGGTCTACAGAGAAAGATTTCCCTGTATTTCAAGAGCATTGAACCTTATGCTAAAGACTGTAGTGAATACAGAGCTCCAGTGCTGGGCAATGTACAGACAAACAGAAGACAGTCGCTCCTCAAAGTCCTTGAGTACATGAGGAAAGCCAAATGTATACTTCTAGTAAGGCTCAGTATAGGGTCCTGTATAGTCCTGATAATGCTTTTTGACAGGGCAGACAAATTCTGATGAAAGCATTTGACAGCATTTGTGTTCGTGCTTCTGCTTCGTTTCACTAGCTGTGATGCCCAGTTTCAAGCCAATGAAGTGCTGAAGCAGCCTGTAGCACCTTCAGGATGGTCTGACTTCCAGCAGCAGGTTGCACAGTTGGTGACTGACGTGTGTAGTGCAGGTCACTTTACTGGGGTTTGGAAAAGCACCTCATTCTCTACAGGGGGCAGCCATTCTTCTTGCTACCATGTGAACCACTTGAGAGGTGTTGAAAAGTTATTTTATAACTCAAAACTCACTGAGTGCTCTGCAATCTAAAGAAGCAATTGAAAGGCAACCAGGCTGGTTTTTTTTATAGAGCTTTCACTTAAGTGAGGGGATATTGGTTGTATTGCTTTTATAATCAATAATTTTGATCTGTGTCTAACTGGTTTGCAGGGGGAATCTGTTCGGTTTTCCTGGCACTCAAGAAGATGCTGAGTTACTTAAAAATGCCAGTGGTTGGCAGTACCAGCAACACCAGGCAGGTGACAGTGGTGGACAGGCCCTAGTACCTGAGAGGATGCAGCAAGATGGCCATCAGCAGCCTTCTGGTGGGAAGGACGGGGAGTCTGTGGAGAGCGGTGTAGCGAGCTCTCAGACAGAAGAAGGGAGAAGAATGCAGAAGAAACGGAGGAAGGCTGTTAAAGTTGATGAGAGCCAAGAGGGGTGGGAAAACACCAAAGATAAAGGGATTCAAACTACAGAAGACTGTCTTTTCACCCCGACAACTATGACAACAGCAACGCAGACGTCAGAAGAAATCTGTAGGCAGGTGGAAGTGGGAACCAGCATGTCTGGGCAAAGACCTGAGCGACAAGATGCAAATGTCCAAACTGAGGAGAGTGGGAAAAAGTTTGTGAACACGTCAGGAGAGGACATGGACTCTCTGCACAGTCAGGTGGGATGAAGGCTGCCCATATTTAATTGTACTGCTTTAGAATAGCGGAGCATTCCCACAGCCAGTAAATTCACTAGCAGTAGGATCTGTCAAAAAAAGCCAAAAGACCACTCTAAAGTGTTAATATCACAAGCTGTCCTGTATCAACTCTCCACAACTTACAAAGTAGCAATACTACGGGCAGCATAAGTTTGGAAAGTAAATATCTCCATATTTATTTTCTGGAAAAAGTAGGACAACCTTTTGTTTGTTTGTTTGTTTGTGGGGTTTTTGTGCGTGTCCACATGTAGTTAACACTGTAAAACAGTTTTCACTTTTTGTTGGAGGGAGATGAGAGTTGCATGATATTTTGAACGAAGGGTTGGTTGTCTTCTGCTTTGCACTAGCCAGATTCTGGCTGCTTGTTCTGCCTCCCCATCCAGTGTCAATGGGGAAACACAGGAGGGGGAAGCTCCTCCAGAGAAATGTTTTAACAAGATGAATAACTTTGAATTGGTATTTCAGAAAATACTGTGGACTCAAGAAAAATCACTGCTGTGCAGTTACAGCTTGTACACTTTCTTATAAATACAAAGACTACAAAAACTATTTTTTCTAAACTTAAGAATGGTGTGTCCTTTGGGAAATGGGAAATTAACAGGACAACAAATACGCAGTGCAACATTGGTGTGATGTGTCTGAGTGTCCACTGAATGAAAGAGAATCAGAAGCCGTGCTGAGCAAGTTTGCTGTTTCCTCCTTGGACTGCTCTGATTTCCCTTCTTCCTACCCATCAGCAAAACCTGGTCAGTTCAGGGTCTCTTATGTTCTTGCATCTAATTGGTAACAAGGTGCTGAAAGGTTCCCTACCCCAGAACTTGAGTATTGTATGAAGAAACTATTCTGTAGGGATAGTTCTGCCCAGAAATTACTTGCTTTTCATTGTGGTCTGCTTTGTTTTTAATTTGTCCCATTTAATACAGGGAGAGGAGGAGTTTAACCTTCTTCACCCACCGAAAGGCCGAGTTCAGCATCGTCACATGCGCACTATTCGAGAAGTGCGCACTGTTGTGACACGTGTTATAACAGACGTTTACTACATAAATGGTGCAGAGGTAGAACGAAAAGTAGTTGAGGTAAGTTCCTGTTTTGAGGGCTAAATGTGACAATACGTTGGCTAAAAAGTAGAATTAATTGAAATAAGAATGTGTTGTGGCCGTAAGAAATGAGGGGAGAAGTTGGCCTGCTGCGATGACAAACTTATCTTCATGTGCAAACATGTAGAGCCTTTAACACATGGCTGTACTGGTTTTGGCTGGGGTAGAGTTAATCTTCCCAGTAGCTGGTGTGGGACTGTGTTTTGGATTTGTGCTGGAAACGGCACTGACAGCAGACGATTTTGTTACGGCTGAGCACAGCTTACATTATACCAAGGTCTTTCCTGCACCTCACCCCCCTCCAGCAAGGGCTGGGGTTGCAAAGGGGTTGGGGGGACACACAAACTGACCCCAGCTGCCCAGAGGGGTGTTCCACACTCAGGTTTTGAAGCTGGAGAAAGAGGAGGAAGGGTTGGGGGGATGCTCAGAGTGATGGCGTTTGTCCTCCCGAGTCACTGTCACGCATCATGGAGCCCAGCTTTCCTGGGAATAGCTGGACACCCACCTGTGGTGCGGATCAGGGAATGAATTCCTTGGTTTGCTCTGCCTATTAAACTGTCTTTATCTCAGCCTATGAGTTTTCTCACTTTTACTCTTCCCATCCTCTCTCCCATCCCACCTGGAGGTAGTGGGCGAGCAGCTGCATAGTGCTGCATTGCTGGCAAAAGCTGTGTATTTATTGCTGGTGTATCTCGTCCCTATTACTGTAAGCAGAAGACATACTTTTTTTTCTTCACAAAGAACTGAACAAAAGACTTCACTATATGCATCCAACTGATGTTTTGGTGTTTTGTCAGAATAGAGAGATTTCAGAATGGGCAGAAATTCTGGTAGTAGGCAAAAATCAGTTCTGTCTGTAAAATTGAGCTCCAAGGTAATTTAGCCTGTTTTGCGGCTCAGTGTCATTTTTAACCACTATTGAGTCCTGCAGACCATATTCTATAAGAGACCTCCAAAAAGCAACTTAGAAAATAAACAAGCCTATTGTTCGTACGCTTGTGTTGGTATGAGTCCATTCATTAATCAAAAATCTTTAGACTACCTCAAAAGATCGTTAACAAATGCTGATTTGATGTGCATGGTAATTGTATCAGCCTTCTAGCAATAACATGTTGCTGCTATTCTGCTATAAACATAAGTAATGTAAGAGCCTTGTGCTGTGTTGTTACGAGTAAAATGACACAAAAGGATAAATTAGTTCAGTGCAAAGCTTATATTTCCACACCTGATACTACAAATGAAATTGCTTATTGTAATATTAAAATAGAAAATTCAGTTTCCAGAAATGTGCTTACATAGGTTGTGTAACCATAATCATTAACAGTTTTGAATTTATCTATCAAGATTCGATATCATTATCCATAAAACTTTAGCGGCCCCAAATGACCAACTGTCTGAAACAGTAGTAATCCAATAATCTTGGATTATCAGTAACCAAAGGCTGCTGATGTCTCATGTATTTGTTGCACTCTCACACTCCCAGAAGGTAGGAGTTATTCAAAGCCAGCCGAATTTGATACCACCCAAGCTCTGTCCTGTTGACTGATTTCTTAAGGTGACTTCTCTGTACAGAGCAGCACCAGGCCTGTCTGCCCTTGGTCAAATCTGCATGGCTACCTGCAGTTTCATGAACGTGGTAGCAGCTTGTCTGTGCTTTTGCCTGGTGATTGTGGAGGTTCCATCTAGTGACCTCGAACGAACCTTTTTGTTTTTTTTTCTTTTTCTTTTCCCCCTCTTAAGGAAACTGAGGAGCCTGTAGTGGAATGCCAGGAAAGTGAGACTGACACATCCTCCTCTAGAACTGCAGCAGGTTCATCACTGACCTCAGGGGACCTTGCTGATGTCAGCTCCCTGTCATCCAAGGCCTCAAGCCTCCATCGCACATCCAGCGGGGCAAGCAGTGGCCACTCTGCCACACACAGCAGCAGCAGCAGCTCTGGGCGGGGAACTGGAGCTGCCAAAGGGAGAGTGTGTGGGACCGACACTGGAGAGTTTGCTTTACCCAGTGGCAGAGGCATCTTAGGAAAATTAAGGTACGTGCAGAGCCTTGGGAAGGAAGAACAGATATTTAGTGGAAGTGAAGAGCTGGTTTGGGTGGAGTGTGAAGCAGGGTAGACCCCGGTCCAAGAACTTTCTGGGAAGGGTGTGGCTCGGTGAACAGAACTAAGGAGAGAGTCTTTGCTTTCGCATCTGCCCTTCCTAGAGAAGTAGTTTGTTTCCACGTGAGGCATTGCTTTGCCTTAGCTCTCACCACGTTAGCAGTGATGAGGCAAACTTCTTGACCAGTTGTGAGAGCACAGAGAAAACAGAGGGGATCCCAGTGGTCTGGCTTCCCTTTTCAGAACCGCTAACTCATAAATTCCCTAGCCCTAGGAAAGGAGCTGGTCAACCAGCATCTCCACTCAGAGTGAGCCAGACCGGAGCCCTGCCCTGTGAGGAGGAGGAGGACTCTCTGCCTGGCACTCGCCAGGGTGGCAGAGCACCGGTGACGCCTCGCGGACGAGGAAGAAGAGGCCGCCCACCATCTCGAACAACAGGAACAAGGTACCTTGTCAAGGAGAGAATGGGGAGCTGCTGTCTTAATGTGACAGAGAAAAAGGAGTACTGAATGTTTCAGAAGCTAGGTTTTGGTGATAGAATGTAGCAGCAGCTGCATGTCTCTCATCCAAATATACTGTTTTTCCTGATCCTTCTGGGAGTGCTTTTCTCTTTTCTGCAGAGATTTAGCTGGTGTGGAGGATCTCTCAACTACAGCATCACCTGAGGAGAAATCAGGTACTCGCTCAGTTCGCCTGCCAGATGTCGGGGAGAAACCTGACACTTCTGGCTTCTGTGCCTTACGTCGAAGTGACTCTCCAGAAATCCCGTTACAAGTGGGAACTGTTCCTTCAGACTGTGTAGACTCGACCTCCGGGAACAGCTTTGTGGGCCTCAGGGTTGTAGCGAAGTGGTCCTCAAATGGATACTTCTATTCTGGGATGATAACCCAAGATGTTGGGGCAGGAAAGTACAAGCTCCTCTTTGATGATGGATATGAATGTGATGTGCTGGGAAAAGACATCTTACTCTGTGATCCTATCCCGCTGGAGACTGAGGTGACGGCGCTCTCAGAGGATGAGTACTTTAGTGCAGGTGAGAACAAGTGCTTGGGCTCTATCCTTGCGTTTGCTGTGTCGCTGAATGCGGTGGGAGATGGTGCTTGTCTGGGATGCCCAGGTATCGTTCGTTAATGGGTGTTACTGCTGTCTTGTCAGGTGTGGTGAAGGGGCACCGGAAAGAGTCTGGAGAGCTATACTATTGCATTGAAAAGGAAGACCAGAGGAAGTGGTACAAACGAATGGCAGTCATCTTGTCTCTGGAACAAGGAAATAAACTCCGGGAGCAGTTCGGGCTAGGTCCCTATGAACCTGTCACCCCCCTGACCAAAGCAGCTGACATCAGCCTTGGTAAGGGGAGGTGCTGTTCTGTGTCTCGTGGCTTTGAGATGTGTTTAGTTCCGGATCTCAATTACCAATGTTTAAATCTTTCTGGGTATTCAGCAATTTTGATACTTTATAATGGGATCTTTGAGATACTTTTCTTGTGTTGTATTCTTGCTCAAGAGACTTACTGGTATGGACTGGTTTCTGGAGAGTGGCCTGCAGTGCTGTACTCATTTACACTTGGATGGCTGCTGAAGAGATAACAAACTCTTCATCAATACTGGGGGGAAAAGAGACAGGCGGGGGGCAAGGCTTGGGAAGAAAGACACACAAGCAAGAGATCTTTTCTTTTTCTTGTTCCTCTCTGTCAGAAGGTGGTAGTGAGTACCTTTTAGGTACAATGGAATTTAGCCCATATAAGTAGGGTGAGGTGAAATCTTCTGAAATTAGGCAACAGCCAGCAATGAATCTATGCATGCTGTATTGCAGATAATCTTGTGGAGGGGAAGCGGAAGCGACGTAGTAACCTTGCTTCTCCCAGCACTTCCAGCAGCAGCACAACTCCCACTCGTAAAGGGCAGGAGAGTCCACGCATCCCCCCAGGTGCACTCTCTGGGAAAAGGAAGCTTGTTGCTTCTGAAGATGAGAGATCCCCAGCTAAACGTGGACGCAAGTCAGCAATGATAAAGCCTGGTGAAAACCTTATTTTCTGTGCTTAAACTTAAGTTCAGCTGGGTTTTTTTCCTCCCTGGTATTTCTGTAATTGATCTTTCCACTTCCTGTAAGGAAAAAGTAGATGAAATTGCTTGTTTGCTCTACAGGATTTGAGACTCGTTCTCCCTGGATGCATTCAGCAACCAGAGATATTTTTAGCGTAGTCCGAGTACTTAACCTGTCATCTCTTCAATTCTGTCTTTTAGAAATATTCCAACCTTAATGTTGTGATTTGCCTCTCTCTCGTCTCTTTCTGATCTTTTTAGTTAGTCCTGAAATGCGTAGTTGTTAAAGGGACCCTTCATAGCAATAAGTGTTGTTTCAGGATGTTGATGGACTGGCAAACATTGTCTCATTAGTCATTCAGGTTTTGATTTGAAGATTCTCTGCCAGAAGGGTAAAAGGTCCTTATCTATCCTAATGTAATCCTAACCCAGTCCTGCCTCCCTGTCTTCTCCAGTAAAGTGACTGAATTTGAACATGTCCCAGATCTTACCCAGGGCCTTTGTGCTGAACTTTAGAGACTTACGGTGCTTCTGTGTCTCTGCAGGAGCTGTGAGAGCTGGGGAGTTTGTCAGCACCTGTGAGGATGTAGATGCTGTGGATGCCCCAGTACAGGATGACCCTCGTGGACCCTTGCCTCACAATAAGACCCTCTTTTTGGGCTATGCCTTTCTCCTCACCATGGCAACACCCAGTGACAAATTGGCCAATAACCAGAAGCCATCAGATGGTCCTGTGGGGAGCAGTGAAGAGGAAGAAGGTGAGGCAAATCTTAGCTGTTGCATTTCCAAGTGGAATGCTGTGACTTTAGGAGGGACGCTGGATGCTGTCTCATCAGGCATTTGTGTGAATGCTTGTTTTAACCACTTGCTCTTTGCAGAAAGAACCAGGCTGACTAAGACTCAGTCTTTTACAGAATTTACAGCCTGAAATGTGGCAAACTGCAATGATGATCATAGGGCAGTTCAGCAAGTTACAGAACGTGTGAAAATTAGTGAGACCAGCTGTCTCAGAATAGCATAATATGAGAAGAAAGGTTTTGAGAGATGAAGGATAACGCTGGGAAGCACAAGACTTGAAAGCATGAATGGGTTGCTCCAGTTTGCCTTTGCCAGCGTCACATTTCATGCAATGAACTGCAGCAGGACAAAAAGTGACAAGGTGCTTGCTTGGCCAGGACTGCACTTCCCTTTGCACTGTGGGGTTTTTTTTGGGGGGGAGGCTGTTGGGTTTTTTGTTTGTTAGTTTTGGGGGGGTGGGGGAGCGGGTTGTGACTCTTCCCATGGTTTTCTTTAGATAAACTTGGGAGAAAAGCTTACAGGAATGTGAGGACTTTCTCAGCTGAGGAGTGTATGGAATATAGCTAAAAATTGAACTTTCTGTCTCTACTGTAGAATTTCTAGAGATGACTCCATATAACAAACATTACATAGCACAGCAGCTGCGAGCAGGAGCTGGCTATGTTCTGGAAGACTTCAATGAAACCCAGGTAAGGTCTTACTTACTAATCTAGAACAATAGTCCCAGAATAGTTGAGTTCGTAAGGAATTTCTGTAGCTCACCTTGTCCACTCCCCCTGCTGAAAGCAGGATCAAATAGAGCAGATTGCTTAGGTCATTGTCCAGTTGGATTTTGAATACCCTCACGGATGGAAACTCCACAACTTCTCTGGGCAACTCAATCCCATTTTTGACCCCTGACTGTTTAATAAAAAAACACAAAACAAAAATTAATGGAATTTCCTGTATTTCAATTTGTACCTGTTGATTCTTGTTCTTTTAGTGGGTAACAACAAGAATAGCCTGGCACCATCTTTTGTACACCCTCCTATCAGACATGAATATGCATTGATAAGACCACCCAGGCCTCTTCTCCTTGAGCTGAAACAAGCTCAGCACTCTCAGCCTCCATGGCTGAGACATGACATGGTCTCACCACAGCTCTGCACCTCGGAACACTAGAGCCCTTCGCTCTTCACTTACCACATCTACTTGGACAACTAATGTCATTTAGTGTCACTGTTACTTCAATTTAGATTTTTAATAGAGAGTGTAAATTGTTCTTGGAGCATCGTGCCTGAGGATGCAGAGTCTTCTCTAGTGACTTACTGAATCTTAGACTAAAAGATTAATATTCTCCTTTGAACTGGAAGAGACAAATACAAAATACAAAAACTGTTAGACGGAGTTTTTGCCAGTGAACTGCATAGCTTGGAATAGGTGATGATTACAGGTACTCTTGATTTCAGAATCTGTTTATGTAATACACCTTTAACATAATATGACTTTGAAAATCAGGGCTTCAGTTGCTTTCTTTTTTAAAGTGTTTAGCAGCAGGATAACTTCTGGGTTCTTTTGTCTCCTGTTTACATGTCTTCTTGTCTCCCCTGAAGTGTAATGCAGCATATCAGTGTCTTTTAATTGCGGACCAGCACTGTCGAACTCGGAAATACTTGCTGTGCCTTGCCAGAGGGATTCCTTGTGTATCTCATATCTGGGTCCATGACAGCTGTCATGCTAATCAGCTTCAGAACTATCGGAATTACCTTTTGCCAGCTGGTTATAGTCTCCAGGAGCAAAAATTGGTAGAGTGGTAAGTGCCAAACAACTTTGATCTGAATCCACAGACTTGAGGATTCAGTCAGACAATCGTTATGCGCAGAAGGCTCTTGAATACTACAGGTACTGAAGGTGTCCCTAGTACTGTTCCCCATGCTTTCCCTTCCACACAGGAACAGCACTTCCATCTCTTTCCTTGGATTTACGGTGACCTCTAATGCCAAGGTACTACATACATAAAAATATATACATATACACGGTGCCGTATACACAGAAAAGTCTCCTGGGAAATAAGAGAGACGTCAGTCTCTCCTCGTGAGGCAGACTGAATTCAGTCAAGGCTTCCCACACATTTTGCTGCCTTCGCTAATTGCTCAGAAATGGATGAAGGAGGGCAATACTACTGCAATTTCCTTTTCCTGTGGTATGTTTTGAAGCTGTCTCCTGCATCTCCCATGGAATCTAATCCAGGAGGCCCATTCCGAGAGAGTAGTTTTTGGGTCGGACTCCTCAGGCAAGATGAGGGCAGACAAAGCAGCTGGTACATCTCTGTGGGCTTTTGGGCAGGAGAGTGGAACCTGTCTGCTCAGCTCTACCAAAGCAGAGGCATTTTGGATATGCACAGAGGTGGTTTAGGATTAAGGAGGAGCTTAATCTAATTTTTGGATTTAGGCTGCTGCACACAAGCCCCTACCAATGTTGTCTAGCTCTGTTTTACTATCTTTAAGCAAGGGATAATTGTTCCGAGTATTTCAGGAGGGGCGGCAAAGAAGCAGGTCATTGTATGCCAGATATTAAACAAAACCAGTACAGGAGCCATTTGGGTGACTAAAAGAAGTAGATAATAGTCTTCACGTAAAGTCTCAGACTACTGGATATTCTTAGCAGTCTGCATTTCTCTCTTCTTTATTCTACAGGCACCCACAAGAAAACCCATTCCATAACCTGAAGGTTCTCCTGGTGTCAGATCAGCAGCAGAACTTCCTGGACCTGTGGTCTGAAATCCTCATGACGGGAGGAGCAACATCTGTTAAACAGCATTACTCCAATGCTCAGAACAAAGGTATTGACTGGCCGCTTTCTCAGGCCTTAGTAGTTGAGAATCCCATGCCACTGTGGTCTCTAGTATGGTTTAAAACTATTTAGGATGGCTTACAAGGTACGCTGTAAGCATTAATGAAGGCAAAGTGCAAATGCTAGCTTTCTGCTTGAACATAATCTCAAACATCTAAAAGACTTACCTTCCAGAGAAGGAGATGCTGCAGCAATTCAGGACGTGAGCCATCAGTTTACGTTGAAAGGGGGAAGAAAAAGGCTCTTGGACCTTCTGTAGGACACTAAAATTTTGTCTCCTTGTCATTTGGAACTCAACTGTCTCTCCCTCTGTACAGGATGTAGGCCCTAACTCACAGCATGAGGCCAGCACTCACTTGTCTAGTCCTGCCTGTAGTTGGCTACTGGTTTTCTGCCAATTTCTATCTGGACTGGAGGGAATCTTTTACCTGCAGGGTACAGTGTTGCTGTAGAACACATCTTCGCTTTTACAGAGAGAATTCACTGGCTAGGAATGAGGACCTAGGAGGGATTCATAGTGGTGAAACACACAGAGCTCTGCAGAGAGGATCCTTTTTCTTTTTTTCAACTGACAGATGCATGTCTTTCCTTCTGTGCAGATATTGCTTTGGGTGTTTATGACGTGGTGGTGACTGATTTTTCCTGCCCAGCTGGTGTCTTGAAGTGTGCAGAAGCTTTACGGCTGCCTGTTGTCTCGCAAGAGTGGGTGATCCAGAGCCTTATTGCTGGGGAGAGAGTAGGCTACAACAAGCATCCAAAATACAAACACAACTATGTTCCCCACTAAACTTTGCCCTGCTGTCCCACTGTTGTGCAGACTGTGTTTTAATCAGGTTTTAAATGTTTGTGTAACTGAACAGTGTGCATGAATTACTGTATATAGTTTTATCTGCTGGACTTTTATGATGAAATAAATGTTCAATCTCTTGTGGTAGCTGCTCGGGCTCTTCATTTAATAGAATAAATCTAAATTTATTCCTGGCCTATGCCTCCAGAGAAAGAGGGCAGAGAGAAAAGAAACGGTTACATTTCTCTGAGTTGAAGAGTGCTAGTATTCTACTTCCAGTAAAGGCTGACTTCAGCACAATCATAGAGGAAGGGAAAGGTGTTCTCACCTGGCAGCCTGTGTGTGGTGAATACCCTGTGACTGAGTTCAGGGTGGCAGCAGTGGCACTGTGGTTTGGTGGAAGAATAGCACATTTTCCATTAATTTTCCATTAATTTCATCAAGACGTTGCTGAAATCACTGGTAAGAATTTCTAGGACAAAATGACATTTTGTTTTGGCTACAGCTTTTTTTCTTTTTTTTTTTTTCTTTTGTCCCTGTTGTGACTGTATAGGTATTAACTGTCCTTAGTGCAGACAGGCACTACCTAAGTAGAGATGGGGACCTAGGACAACTAAACTGCTGGGAGACTGAGATGCAGAGTATTTAAGTGCTGTGTTTAAATGGTAACAGGGTAAACACCTGCTTCTGAGCTGCTGCATTCCTGACCACTACTGCTTTGCGCTGAAAGCAGATGGTGTGCTACTCTGTGCCTTTGCACTTGGGTGCAGACTTTAACAATATTCCATATAATTGCACAACAACATGGTTTTATTTTGGTTCAGTAAACAGTCATGAGTAGCATTCTAAATAGTCTTGAATGAGAACAGTACACTTAAGAGTTGGCATCCTATTTCAGCTTCTCCTTAGTTTTAGTTCTAGCCCACTTTTCTGCTGTAGTCAAAGTACACATCTCCTTCTGCTGGCAAAGCTTCTACTTCTGTCTTCATGTGCATAATTTTAAAGCTTAAAGTATTTTGTGTGCTATAGAGAAAGCGTGGGACATGCTAGTGGATCCTTTACCTATCCAGATATGCTAGAATGGTGCCACTGCATAAGAGATTCTTAAAAGCTATTCCTCCTTCCCTCCCCCTTTACATCAAGCTGCTGTTGCAGCTGTTTCATTCACCTGTCGTTGTGTGCTGTAGAACAGCTTACTGCACAGGTGGAACTTGTGAATGCAGCCAGCACTTCATTCCCAGTCAGGAACAGCAGCCCCCTTCCCTCATACTCCACCCTGCAAAGGACTTGAGTCCAGCTGAGTAGTCAAGACATCACAATTCTTGTTGCTTTTCCGCTTTCCGCAGAGGCACAGACTGCAGTCAGTATATGCAGGGCTGCAGAAAGCAGTGTTTATGAGTTCAGAAAAAAATGGGAGTAGATTTCTAGAATCAATGGGCAGCCTCGCATACGCAGCGCTTCCTGCCCATTCCTTCTGAAACTGGTTCACCAGGCAGGAGCCAGCTCCAACAGAAGATTCAGTTCAGTGCAAACTATCCAGAGATCCAGTCTCCACTGCTTGAGGTGCTGTTGGTCACAGCCTGAAGACAACATCATGGTGCTTAAACCCCAAAACTGCAAGAGAAGGGTACAATATTAACTACGTGTGGAAAGGAACTCCTTGTATCAATCCCCATCAGCGTTTTCAAGGCAGCATGAGCTAGCAGCTAGTTCAGCTTCATGCCAGAACAAACTTCATACTTGTTTGTTACTTTTCTGTTTGCTTCTAATTATTACATCTTACACAAAAATCACTTACAGACCATTTAGGTCACTCTGTACTTCAAGTAACTCAGGGTAATGCTACAAACAACCCTGAAGATATTCCTACCTGCCCAGGGTTCCTCCAGCCTGGGTGTAGTATTTGTTATAATCCAAGCGTAGCAGCAGTTGAGCCAAGTCAGAGTTTATCTGATGGTTGCGAACACTAGAGAGAATCTTGAAGAGAAGTGATGACTGACGACTGAATCCCTACAAATTAGAAGAAGTCAGTTCTGGGCACTGTCAGGAGAGAAAGCAAGCAAGCAAGCCTTTCATCTCTGTCCCTGCCTAAACAATCCTTTGAGAGCCCGAAGAATCGCTGCACTAGAGGTGACGCTTGTGGTCCAGTGTAAGGTAAGGTCATCAGCCACAGGGGTTGTTTGATGTTAGTATCCAAAAGGAGGGGTAGAGGCACAAGCTGATTCCCACCTCCTTTCTATTCCAACAGGATAATTTCTGTGTGTCTGCCCCTACTCCTCTGCTCTGTGCACACAGAATTTTTGACATGGGAACGTTGATAAATTAGGATAATTGCAAGCACTCTTTTAGAAGGTCTTGCTTAAACTCACTCCTGTTCTACAGTTGTTAAAGCCAAGATAACTACTCAGGCAAATGGTCTGAGTGCAAAATAGGTTCATATAAACATAGATTCACCTTCACCAAAATACTGAGTTGTGCAGCTCCCCGTTCATCCAATGGGCCCAGATTCCGACTGACCAGAGAACAGAAACTATGACAAAGATCCAGAATTTCATTTAAGCAGTGGAAAACCTGCATGGGATAAAAAGTACAAGTTTAAACAGAGTTCACACTAAGAGAAAGCTGTTCTTAGTACCTGAAAAGTTGTAGCCTTCATAATCAAGATGTTGCTGATACTGTGTTTTTCAATCAGTAAGGAAAATGTTAAAGCACCCATAAGCATTTTTGTGAGGTTTTCTACAGAAAAAGGACTTAAATATTAAGCTGTACCTTTCCACCTGCCCCCAACCTTTTGAAGACATCACTGAGGAAGCAGCAATTGCCATATGCCATCTGCACAGGCGTTGGCTTCCTCCCTAACCAGGGCTTCGCTGCAGCTTCAGGACTGAGAGGGAAGGATAAAGAACAGCAGGAGCCGTGGTTCAAGGCCTTGGTTTCACTGTTCATAAAACTTGGAATTTTGTTTGCATTAGTTGGTCAAGGTAACTTGCATTCAGGAGTGCTGAGAAAAGCCTAAACACCTCACAGTTGTAACTACTGTACCACCTGAAAGGTTCAGACTGCACAACTAGTATTCTGCCACCTCTGTGCTACAGCCTCACAGACCCAGCAAATTAATCAAACAGACAAGATCTGCAGTGCCATGTTTCATCAGTACTGGCCTTCTCTGGGAATTTGTGAAGCTACACATTTAATAAAAATACTGGAAACACTGTCACATATTTTTGATAGATGCAACAATTTTTCCTAATCTAATGCATTTCAGAACGAGTCTCTCAGGAACACAGTTCCCAGCACTATGCTCATTAGTACTTCTTCGGTAAAATTGCCTGTGAGAAAAAACATAGCAATGACATTAATAACGTTAACTGAACACTGGAATAATCTTGATTTAAAACTGCCAGGAATGTAGCATTCACACTCACCCACTGTAAATTAAGTGATCTTAAATTATCTGTTCTAGTTTATGCCTGCTTTAATTCCTAGAATTGTAGTCTGTGCACTGCAGGGTTATCATTAGGCTGTTTTAAAAGAGATGGTTTGTTGTATCTGTTCAAAAAGGTATGTTTCTTAGGGCAGTTGAAGGATCTGTAGAGAAAGGTGCAAACCAGACATACTTACAGGTTTTAGGAGGATGAAAGACTGAGCCAACAGATTACTTAAGAAATGATCGTGAGCTAGTCGTATACTCTCAAAATCTCGTGTGGCATTTATCTGCTGCAGAAGCTGTGAGAACTGAGATTCCAGTACATCCACCTGACAGATATGTAAAGAAATCTCATTAATATCTTAAGGCATAGGAGTACCTCAGGCCAGCAAGAAGTTTTGTGAAAGAAAATTAATTTCCTTAATGCTGCTCTTACCATAGGGGCTGAGGATCACCTTCCTGAACGGGGAATTATGTACAGCAGTGGTACGTAATGAGAGGGGAGGAGCAACAATTTCTGATGCATAAGTATTATCTAAGCAGAAAGGGAAATGGTCGCTTCCTTAAGATTAACTATTGCAAAGGTGCATAGCTAGCATGTAAACAAAGGGATACGTTTGTAGTAATCTCTGAATTTTACAACAGGAGGTACTATGTGGAATCTCAGGGCAGCCCCTGCAGTGTGAAAGCTCAGCCAGAGAGAATTACTCCAAAACATTCAGAAATCCAGGCCCTCAATGCAGCTGTTATGGCTGTTAACAAAATGATCTGTAATTCTCACAAAATCACATTACTAGTAACTAGTATTTATATTTTAAAAGCCTCTTTGTTACTTCAAATGAATATGGCTTTTCTCAATTCTTACAAAAAAAAACCAACCAACCAAAAAAAAAAAAAAAAAGGGCCCCCGAATACAATGTCTTGTCACTTAAAGGGGCAAGATAAGAAGAGAAGAAGCCTGGATGGTGTCTTAATGATGCTGCTTCGGAGACAACTGTGACTTCTCATAAATGCTTAGTAGCACGAGAGCCAAAACTCCTGCATTTCCAGTAACATTCACTGATTCACAAGTCCAAAAACTTTGTAACTGTAGTACTAAGTCTGGGAACTCAGAGAAAGTTCCAGGCTTGTTCCAAAGGAAATCTGGATTTCCTTAACATACAAAGAATCTGAGCCCTGAAAGATGGAACTTTAGTACTCCCTCCATGAATTTCTGTCAATTCCTCATTAACTGATAAAGTTTACCTTTCTCTATAATCCTGACCTGCAGATAATACTGAAGATTGTCCACAAGGAAAGCCATGTGATCCCTCAGACGCCACTTAATGGCATCAGTTCTGTTAGACTTCAGGTGTTTGCGCTGCATCTGGAGAGCCCAGCAGTGCTGCAGCTCAGCCTGGACTCGTCGCACACTCAGCAGGTATTTGAACACAACATTGTACCTACAGCCAAAAAAATACAAAATCCTTTAAGATGGAAATCTTCCTCAGGTGCAGGTACTGGAGAACGTAACAAAGCATGACTGGAACAAGAAGCAGGGGTGGCTGCCTGCCAACAGACAGGGTAGGCCGAGAGATGGCCCAGCCCAGAGTAATAGATTGCTGCTTGTATTGGTTACTGACCTAAAAACCACAAAGTTAATTTCACTGTAAGGAAGGAAGATCTGACAATGTTTTGTCAGAGTAGCACTGTTGGTAAAATAGTGCAGATCTGTCAGCATCTTGCCAGTCTTACTGTCCTTACAAGTACCAATAAGTACCTTCCACAGGAGTAAGTGGAAAGAGTAGTTTTAAGGTTCAAGAAGCAAGCTCAAGTACTGTAGCTCTACTGTTCTCTCCACTGGGAGTTAAAAAACCCAACATGTTAGCGAGTGCCTGAGATCAGGGAGCCTATAGATGAGTATACAAAGACCACACCTAATACTTACTTCTCCAGAACAGCGGGAGTAAAGAGAATGTGCAGTGGCCACTGAACTTTGTAAGAAAGGCCCAGAGCTGCCCATCCAGACGTGGGGGCCTCACGTGGAGATAACTCCCGGGAAGGCCCTTCGCGAGTCTGAGAAGTATCTGAAAACAAATGAGGTGCTGAATTAAGTCGTCTTCTCAGCCAAGACAACCACAGCAAGGAAGATAAGGGGAAAGAACAGAGTAAGAAGAGCCAAAGCAGGCTAGGCAATCACATAGGGCTGCAAAGGGAACAAAATTAATATTTCTTTAACTTCGGAGAAGGGTCTGTAATAGGACTCGAACACAAGGTCAGCATCTCTTCTCCTTACTCACTACTAGAAATGCAAGTAGGTACCTTTATGTTCCTTTCCATGATACTCAATGGTTAAGTGAAGCAGAGGAAGAAGGTTGTCGTCATCCAACAGTACCTTATGAGCAGACTGCTGAAATGCAACGTTGACATCTGACGAGAGAACACAGATACCAGCACAAGATGATGCATCTACTGCTAATTTTTCAACCACTGATTATTTGTGCTCAGCTACAAAAGACAACCCCGATGCACTACTTTCATTTAATTCTAGTTCCAAATACGGAGAGGAACCTGCCATCTGAAAGTTTCTGAGATGTTATTTTCACTCACTGTAAGACATTCTAATTCACAAGAGCTGCTCTTTCAAAACTGACGACAACATCTAGAGGATAAGATAGAGCTCTTCTGGACAGGACGTGGCTAACCATTTTCCTGCTACATCACAGCAAGGACAGCTTGGTAAGTAACACTCACCATGTTCAGTTACAGCTGTAGGTGGTGTTTTTAACATGTGCTGTGCAGTGTCAATGAAGGCCTGAAACAGCTCACCTCTTCCCAAAAGGTAAAAGTCCTTTATAATCTGTGGAGATATTATTTTTTGTATATAAGCACATAAAAAACTGAGCAGAAGTTTTAAGCATCCTGGCTGCTAGCCTCTGTTTTTATTGTCGCTTGAACAACATCTGCCACTTCAAAACACCGCTGCAGAGCTATGAATTTCATCCAGTGCCCAAGAAGTCTACGCTGCCTTTCAAGATGCGAACCACAAAGCCACATACACATACCCCTCTCTGTCTCTGACCAAGTTCTATCACTCAGTGCTCATTCTCGAGACCTGGAAAATGAAAGCAGCTTTACCTAAAAGAAGAAAGTCCAGAATCTAACACAGTACAGTATTTAATGGGAAAGAGCCATGGAGAAAAAAAAAAAAAAAAAAAAAAGAAAGAAAGAAAGAAAAAAGAAACTAGGGTGCCTTAGCAAAAACAAGCTAGCAGTTACGTTACCTTCAGTTGTCCCAGTAAATCTGACTCCTCTACCATGAGTTTCCAGAGATGCTAGTAAGGAAACAAAACAAAACAAAAGAAACCTCCTCTCAGATTTATCTGAACCCATTCAGCGAGAACAATAGCTGTTTTTAAGTATATTTGTTATGTATACAAAAAAGCACCTATATAAAGTGCTATATAAAGCATAAGAGAACACACAAAGATTCCTCTGTGTGGCAAACTGTGCTACTGGTTAGAATACTCTTGATGTACACCAGAAACTCTGCTCAAGAAACACAAAGACCCATGACAAAGACTAAGGAAATTCTCAGACACGAGTTCCACTCCAGTCCTCACTTCTCCAACTTCCTGCCTTCTCAGGTTTCTCCCCAAATTAAAAAAAATATTTTAAATTACCAAAGCAAAGAATTTGTCCAGAGACACCATTCATTATGCTGAAAGTGTGATGAAAAGTTCTTAAGTTGTAGTGAAGTAAAAAACTAAAAAAGAAAATGAACTACTTCTCTTCTTTCCCCCATGAAAGTGAACAGTATTTGTTAATGTCCTTTTGTCATTTGAAGTTGGGGTAATATGAAGCTCTGAGCCCTGTACGAACAGGAAAGCTAACTGCAGTGTTCACATGCCTGTTCAGTCACTGGTTGTAGAGTCCTTTCTTCTCCCAGTTGTTCACAAAACCGAGAGCCCCCCAGCCTGTGTCAGAGTCACCCCTCCCAGGATTCTCACCTCGGCAACGGTGCTCCGTATCCAGTCAACCACCGATTCAAAGTCCACCAAACTAAAGAGCGGTTGCTGCTTTAGTCGATGCAGCTCCGCTGCAAAAGTGTCCTCCTGGTTTTTTAGGATGGAACCTGTGAAGCAATTCGTAGAAGGAATACCATTTGGAGAAGTGTCAAGCCCTCCCAGCACAGCAGGGCAGAAAGGCTCTCTAGCAGCACCATCTCATGTCACACGAGGAATGTGAAGTTGAAGAGGCCTCAAAGTACAAGTATGAAGGTATGAGATTACTATTGCAAATACAGTTACAGTACAGACACCTGACATGGCAGTGCTGTGGCATCAGTAAAAACCCAAAATATTTTCTATGTAAATCATCGCCACCAACAGCCCTTTTCCTAGGGCTGAGCTAGATCTTTGAAGCCACAACTTGTCTGCCATATTAATCAGTTGTTTTGGCACTCGGTCTACCCTCACCCCATCCAAATCCAGCCTACTGCTTGAACTTGAGGATTTATTTATTTATTTTCCAACCAACTAAGCTAGAAGACCAATTTCTTTTCACCTCTCCTCTCTTGAGGCAAGGAAAACAGTCCTTTGTTCTCTGCAATGTCACGCCAGTCATTTGAGTACTTTTGCAGGGACAAGCTCAAGATAAGAGCCTGCACAGCAGCCCTCCACAGCATGGGAATAGATTTCTTTGTGGATGCATTCTGATCCTATGACACCATTTGGCATCATACCCACTTGGAGCAAGATGTGCCCCTGTGTCTGTCTGTACTCTGCAAGGACAGGGATGTTAACTGGAACGAAAACACCACCTTTGCAATTGCTTTATTTATCCAGAGCAAATTGCAGGGTCATCTGTTGCTGGAAACTTTGAGACTATTTTTGGAAAGTGTTATTATTTACTCATCCCATTCTTATAGTGCTGCCTTGGAATCAATCAGAAGCAGAACACCAGGACCACTGCTCTGTCCTGGCACAACCATCCCTGTTCTGAAGAAGATCAGCCAATAGTCAGTGACTGCTGAGGAACTCGTTAATACAACATTTATGGAAGACACTTGTCAGTCACTTGTAACTGAACAAAGGCCGCAGAAAAGATACTCCTTACCTTTTCTGGTCAGGTTAACATTTTGAGTCTCAAACATCTGTACGGATTCTCCCACAAAGAGGATTTTCTCAGCAACTCGCACAGGAATGTATGAAGGCAGCATTTCTACTCGCAGTGAAAACTGTTTTAGAGATGGAGCTAACATGTTCTCCTCCTCAATCAAACGCTGCCATAGACCATGGGGAAAAGAAATCGAGGCAGTTAATTGAGCTCTCAGGGTGTCATCTTCTTAATGCCTACATTTTTCCGTAGGGATGTAGAAGACTCGCAAATTTTCACATTCTTCCTATATCAAATATAGTGAAATAACAGATCTTTCACTAACCACCTTTTAAAGTTTTCTCTCATTTTTGCCTCTGTGTAGTCTGTACAGGGCACTTAATTAGTATGCAATGCAGGGTGTTTCAGGGGTGAATCTTCTGTGTGTTCACAGCCACGATGCAACAACACCATGGGTGTCCATGAAATGTTTTCTGAGTATGAATTTACACAGTTGCAGTTGCTCCTCAGTGGTCCCTGATATAAACACTAGTCAGACACACAAAGTGCAGAAGGTTCCTCTGCTGAGGAAGCTCTTTGTACATGGGTACTGGAAGGGCATGCCATCTGCATAAGGAGCTACCACATTCCACCAGTGCTCTGGCAGGTTGCTCCCTTGCTTAACTGAGCACCCTGCACATGTTCTTAGCAACCTCTTGACTGTCACATAGCACATTTTTCCCCAAGTAACATCAGTAGTATTGCCCTGTTAGGTAACATTTGCACAGTAAGAAGTTGTGCAAGAAAGGTACCTGACCCAGCTGCCAAAAGAAAGGGTGCAAATCAACACCCCTTCCCTTGCCATCGGTCACACACCACCAATGCTGACACACCACACGCTGACTCTACGGAATCAGAAAAGTCACTCAAGAGCAGGGCGAGAACAGCATTTCCAGTTACTTGACAAGAGCACCTAACGCAGATTCCACCCCTAGGGCTGTCTGCCCTGAGCTAATCCAGCTGTGCTTTATGCCTAGCTGCAACCCATTACAACGTTCTGTTGACTTGCCACCCTGCCTGGTCTCAGTACATGTCCAGCCTAGCATAGCTTGCACCCAAGCAGAAGACAATTTCCTCTTTAGTTCCCTTCTTTAGTTCTGAAGGATGCCCAGCTATGACTTGCTGTCTTACCAGGTCCTGCAGTTCTCGTAGCTGTTTTCCTGTAAGCCCCCCAATTCCTAGGTCATCGTCATCTTCTTCAGGTTGGCTAGGGACATTCCCAGAAGAGGGGCCCTGTTTGATAAAGAACTCCTCATGTTGGTCTAGCAGCAATCCATGCAGCATCCAGGCAGAGAGCTGCTTATACATGACTCCGTGACACACGGCCAGAATCCTAAGGTCGAAAGAAACAGACAGTGAGGCCTTTGCACGCAGTAAGCAAAACCTCGTTGTACCTGAATCTGGAATCCAGTTAATAAACCAGAAAAATGCTAAACAGCCAATGTGGCATTTTACAACTTTTTTTTTTTTTTCCTTAAAGAAAGGAAGCTGGACTGATCACTTGCAAAACTAAACTGAGATTTACTAGTTTACAGAAGCACGAGTAAGTTCGCAGTGGCTTCCTATTTCCTACTACTTTCCTCCCTACTCAATTACCATATCAGCAAGAACACAACTTATCTTTTAAGCAGTCTGGCTTAAAGGGCTACAAAGATGGTCGAGGAGCACCTCTCTTACAAGGCAAGGCTGAGAGACCTGGGTCTGTTCAGCCTGGAGAAGAGCAGACTGAGAAGGGATCACATTGATGCTTAACAATATCTAAAGGGTGGGTGGGAAGAGGATGGGGTCAGGCTCTTCTCACTGGTGCCCGGGAACAGGACAAGGGGCAATGGGCACAAACTGGAACACAGGAACATGCAGAAAAACTTCTTTCCTGTGAAGGGTGCCAGAGCCCTGGAAGAGGCTGTCCAGAGAGGGTGGGGAGTCTCCTTCTCTGGAAAGATTCAAACCCCACCTGGACATGTTCTTGTCCAGCCTGCTCTGGGTGACCCTGCTCTGGTCAGACTAGATGATCTCCAAAGGTCCCTTCCAACCCCTACAATTCTGTGATTCTGTGACTTTCTCCCCAAGGACATATGAACCTGGCAACACTCGCTCCACCACATTTATCCTTTTGTAAGATCAAAAAACAGTAACAGGTCGACCACATGGAAACAGTTCAGGTGGACCTCGAAAGAAGGAAAAACATAGGGTCTGCACTTTCCTCAGCCTTAAATCCAAAGTATGAAGAGAGCCTTAATTCCTGCCATAACCCTACTTTAGGGGTTTTCCTTGCATGCTACTCCTACTTTTCTATCACACAAGCCTGTTTTGCATGTACTGTTTACACAGCTAAGATAGATACTTTGACACTAACTCCAGTTACTACAGAGGAGTGAAATAATAGCTTTACTGTATCTACATACTTCTCAAGAGCACTGCGAACAGGAGGCAACCCCCCACAGCTGTGTTTGTGGACTGTCTCCAGTATCTGACATCCATGAATCTGCAGAAAGAAAACATATTTAGTCTAGGTCTGTTACAGGGATCCATACTGAACTTTTCAGACATTTAAACATTACACTTTCAGCCAACAAGAAAATGCCATAGCAAGCTGTGCAAGTCTTGCAGAAAGAAAGATGTAATGTACTCCATGTAGTGAAGAAAGAGACCTCCTTTGTGTGGCAGCATCTGGTACTATGAAATCTATTGCGATTATAAAATGCAGGTCATCAAAGATCATACCATCCCTGCCCCATCCCTGGAGGGGTTCAAGGCCAGGGTGGATGGGGCTTGGAGCAACCTGGGCTGGTCGGAGGCGTCCTTGCCCAGGGTAGGGGGGTTGGAATTTGATGATCTTAAAGTTCCCTTCCAACTCTAACCATTATATGATACCAATAATGAAAAAGTCAAATCCTGCATAAATGGATTTGCAAAATAGTTATTGAATACTTACAGCAGTACTAGGAAGAGGGCACCTGCTACTGAAACCACATTCTCTCCTAGTATTAAAGGTCTGGGATAGGGGTAGAAAGAACTTTATCAGCTAAAGAGGAAACTTGTTAAGAGAAACTAGCTACAGTTTTACTGTACCTTCTGAGTCTTGATCTGTTCCACCATGACCATCACAGAGGGGAAGAGTAACTGAAACTACAGAACAAGGAGCAAAATACTGAATTTAGTTACTACGCTCTAGGAAAACTATATTTAAGTATGCATGGATAGCATCTGACTACAAACATTTAATTAAACTATCATCTGGCTTTGCCCACAAATTAGAAACACAACACGCAAATCTGTAAAAAGACTGTCCTCTCTCCACTGGGCCAAGCTGCATGAAGTTACTGTATTCTAGCTGCAGTTCGGGCTAAACACAAGCAGTAAGGGATTGGTGAGGATCAAGGTGGAGCACCCAAGTTTTGTGTCAAAGTGCAAGTGATCCTCTGAGCGCAATTAAGGGACTACAAATGTAGAGGCATTAAATAGAAATGGCATGACATGACAGACTAACCTTTATTTATCCCACCCATTTTCTCCTTAGACTCACAGCATGGTAAGAGTAACCAAAGAGCCCTACCTGTTTATTAACATGACATACCTGGTCCAAGGAATAATTAACGTGTGAGATTGAAAGATGCGGATCAGCCAGAAACTGTAAGAGCAACAAAGCAATTAATGAAAATTAAAAGAAGGTATGGATAAGTAAAAAAACCACACTTGTTTTAGGCTATAACAACCTGATGGTGACAGTTCCCAAGATACGACACTGGCTCATGTAGCAGAGATTTATCAAAACCTTTACAACTGAACACAGAAGTGACAACAGTCTAAGACAGCACTGGGCTCTGAAGCAGAGGGAGGGGACACTTGCTGAATTGAAGGTAGAGGTGATAACACTTACTAGAATTAAGAGTCATTTTCAAATTATTCCTGTGAGTTGCCATTGTAAAGCATCCCTGATGTGAAAAGGAAACTACCTTGTCTCCTCTTTAGCTACTACTACCTAGCATATTAACTGCAGAAATAACAACCTTCCACAACGTGTCAGCTGCCTGACAGACTTGTGTTCCAAGTCTCTCTCCTTTACCTCTTGTTCTAGGTCAAGCAGCGCCTGTCGATATGGCTGCAGCACTGAATCAAGACCTGTGCAGAAGGCTCGCAAATACATGCCATGTAATCCGCTCTGGCTTTGCTGAGATGGATGATGGTCCTGAAACCAAACAATAAAATCTACATCAGCTCCCTAGCAGGGGTCTAAAGAGTAATGGACTTTCTCTGCAGCGTTACACCAGCAGTCCAAACGTGCTGAAATACACCTTGGCCCACCACAAAGTGCCCAGAAGTTCGCCACAAGGAGAGTTACTAAAGCAGTTACATTTAGCTCCTCTGCGGCCACATGCAAGCGCTGGGAACCACTGGCAACTCCAGCGCTGCTCTGCACTGACGCACGGCTCCTGCCCCTCCACAGACCGGGAGGCATCGCTGCAGCGCGAGGGGCCCCACCTGCTGCTGCTGCTGGACGTGTCCCGTGTACTGCTCCACGAACTCGGTGAAGCGGATGTAGTCGGTACCGAGGCGGCAGAGCCGGTTCAGGACGCTAGTCTCGCTGGGGTGCAGGAACGGCAGCTCCTGAGAAACCTGAGAGGGGGGAAAGCGGTGAGGGCCGGGCTGGGCTGGGCTGTGCTGGGCTGGGCTGGGCTGGGCTGCACCGCACCAGACCGGACCGGACCGGACCGTACCTGCAGGCCACCGCGCTTGCTCCATGTGAAGGCCGCCCCCGGGTACCCGCTCAGCGCCAGCAACAGCTCGTGGATCATCCTGCCGCGCGCCGCCGCGCGGGCTGCTGGGAGCGCGCAAGGGCCGCCGGGAAGGGCGGGCTCGGGTCGTGACGGTTCCGGTTGTGCCAGGTGCCCTCACTGAGGATGGAGGGTAGCGGTGCCGTGTGGAGGCTGTTAGAAGAGCGACCGGGAGGGGCTGAGCGGAACAGACTGTGTCGTGAGGGGTGCTCCGGCTCCTCCCGTCCGCTCTCTGCGGGAGATGGATTGAGTAAGGCGGGTGGCTTGGCTGCCGTGGGAAGGGGTGGCCCGGACTGCCCCTTCCAGGATATCAGAAAACCCGCAGCCTGCTAGGTTAATTCTTAGTGTTCTTCTTCTTTACCGAATTTCTTTACCAGTTCCTCATATTGTTTGTCAGTGTTTTATTTTCCCTATTTAAATATTGCTTTCCTTTGCTTGCTCTCCTAACGTAGGTAGCCTTTGAACCAAAACTTTCCACTTTCAAAATTGTGGCTTTATCTGATAAACTGGTTTTTGGCGATCTTATTTTAATTTTCTTTTTCCTGTTTTGGCAGTGTTTTTCTTTACGTGCATGTTGTGCTGTTTACTCTTTTTCCTTTAGAATAAGTTAATGGTCAGTATCCTATGACATGACCATTTAAAATGTGTGTTTCATTCACGATCAGCTTGTCTCAATGAGGTCTGAAACACAGGAAGGACTACTGTTGCATTCTTACAGCGGTTAAGAAGTTCCTAGTATGTTGCCTCATCTTCTGAACAATTTTATCTTTTAATATGGTTTCTCCAACATGTATGCATTTGCTTTCTGTAGCTCTCTTCGTGTGTGACTTGGGAACGCCAACAGTATCATTCTGTCAGGTATCAGCATAGGAAAACTATCCTCTTTATGTTGACAAAGCTTCTATTGTCTGAATAAAGGCTGAGGAATTTGGCTGGGGGTTTGTTGTTCATCATTGACACAGATGCCACAGGCCATCCCTGCTTTTAGGGAGCTGTATCTGATGTTTAGTGCCTTGGCCTTGTACTGCAAAACTTAGCAGCAATTCTTCCATTGTTCAGTTCAATCTAATGCTGCCAACCAAAAGTTCTGTGCAAACAGCTGGGCTTTGATAAGTGCTGAATTTAAATACTCTTTTCAGTAGATAGTAAAGCTAAACATGCTATAGATGGCTTATAGGTAGTTAAATATGCAGTGATGGCTCAATAATTGGCAAAAAAAATGTTTAGTCTGTAAAGACTATATATGTAATTTAGTGGTATCTCTGAACAGTACTATTAACTAAGTGCTTTTATTAACATAAATACATACTACATGTTTAATCTGCTAGGAAAATTTTCAGTCTAAACATACTTGTCTTCTGCAGCCAGAAACAAGGCTTACAGCAGCATTCTTTCACACAAAATGGAAAATTGCAGGAGTCTTCCTTGAGAACAGGGCAGGAATAAACGGGGTGTAAAATTGATGGGAACAGAAGGAATGGGCCTTTATCAAAGGCAGGGGTTGGGGGGGGAGATAATTTTTGTGGAAGGCAGTGAATTGTTGCAAGTGAATCAGACTGGGGACAAGCTGATAATTAACCGTGAGAGCAATTCAAATAGAGAGATGGTGGCATTTTCACCATCGGAGCCCTTTGATGGTGGAAGTTACGGGTTTGATGCAGCGTTTGGTGCATTGCAGAATTGGTCAGACCAGGTGTCTCATTGTGGCTTTGCTGTAACCTGTCTCTGCTCCCTGGCTTCCAGATAAGTACTGTAGTCTGCTCAGGCCAGTCTTTATTGGTTCCACAAGCGTCTTTTTAGGTAGCCTACTTGAGAAGAAATGGAGAGGAAACAAAACAGTATTACAAAGCAGATAAAGAGACAGGAGTATGTATCACAGCGAAAATGAATCTTGAATTACCCGTTTTGTTTTGTTCTGGTTTTGTAGATTGCTGTGGGGCTTTCTTGGACCTTATGGGCTCTTCAAGAGAAACTGCCCCTGGTGTGTGGGGACAAGTGCATGGTTTTCCAGTTCAAGATGCCTTTTTTCCAGTACAGACCTTGCCTGTGTTGCGCTGTCATAGAATCACAGAATAGTTTGGGTTGGAAAGGACCCTAAAGATCATCTCGTTCCACCCCTTGCCCTGGGCAGGAACACCTCCCATCAGACCAGGTTGCTCCAGGCCCCATCCATCCTGGTCTTGAACCCCTCCAGGGATGGGGCAGCCACAGCTTCTCTGGGCAACCTGGGCCAGGCTCTCACCACCCTCACAGCAAGGAATTTCCTCCCCACATCTCAGTTCCATCTCCCCTCTTTCAGTGTCAAACCCTTCCCTCTCATCCTAGGGCTCCCCTCCCTCATCCTGAGTCCCTCCCCATCTCTCCTGTAGCCCCTTTAGGTACTGGAAAGCCATTATAAGGTCTCCCCAGAGCCACCTTTTCTCCAGGCTGAACAACCCCAACTCTCTCAGCCTGTCCTTACAGCAGAAGTGCTCCAGCCCTCTGGTCATTTTTGTGGCTCCCTGTTGGACTCATTCCAACAGGTCCACGTCCTTCCTGTGCTGAGGACTCCAAAGCTGAACACAGTGCTCCAGGTGGGGACTCGCCAGAGCAGAGTAGAAGGGCAAACTCACCTCCCTCATTCTTCTGGCCACATTTCTTTTGATGCAGCCCAGGATGCGGGGGGCTTTCTTGGCTGCCAGTGCACATTGCCAGCTCATGTCGTGTTTCTCATCCACAAGCACTCCCAAGTCCTCCTCAGGGCTACTCTCCAGCCATTCTCCACCCAACCTGTATTTGTGCCTGGGATTGCCATGACCCAGGGGCAGGACCTTGCACTTGGCCTGGCTGAACTTCGCACAGGCCCACCTCTCAAGCCTGTCCATGTCCCTCTGGATGGCATCCCTTCCCTCCAGCACATTGACTGCACCACACAGCTTGGTGTCATCAGCAAACTTGCTGAGGGTGTGCCCAATCCCCCTGTCCATGGCTCCAACAAAGATGTTAAACAGCACTGGTCCCAGGACCAACTCCTGAGGAACGGTACTTGTCACTGGTGACCACTTGGGCATTGAGCCGTTGACTGCAATCCTTTGAGTGCGGCCATCCAGCCAGTTCCTGATTCACCAAGTAGTCCAACTGTCAAATCCATGACTTTACAACTTTGACACCAGGACATGTGGGACAATGCCAAACTCTTTGTGAAAGTCCAGGTAGATGGTGTCTGTTGCTCTGCCCTTGTCTACCAAGACCGTGGCAATACTGTAAAAGGCCACCAAGTTTGTCAGGCATGACTTGCCATTGGCGAAGCCATGTTGTCTGTCACCAATGACTTTATTTTCCACGTGCCTTAGCAGAGATACCATGGTCTTGCCAGGCACAGAGGTGAGACTGACCAGCCTGTAGTTCCCCAGGTCTTCCTTTTTCCCCTTTTCCAGTCGTGAGAGGGAAGGAGCAGGTTTTGTCAGGGTCCCTCGGAGCAGGGAGATGGCTGACCTGCCTCCAGACAGGGCTCCTCTGCTCTTCTAGCAGCCTGTCCCTGTGCCCTCACACTGCATCATGACTATCAGCAGAACCAGGCAGGATTTGGGCTCCAGGTTTTTCTGTCCCTTGGTCTCTGTCTCCCGTGGGGAACCCCTGCAGAGGGTGCCCCTGCAGGGCTGTGTCCCAGCAGCTGCTGGGCCATGGGGAGCAAGGCTGGGATGCACAGGCAGAGCGTTTGGGAGCAAAGGGGAGTGAGGAGACCCATTTTGAAAGCCAGACAGCCCTTTTCCTACCTGGTTTGCCTGGTGCAATGGGAGCAGGAGGGACATGTTCTCCTGCCTCAGGTGCGGCTGCTGCCCTGGCAGCTTCCCCAGGGCTTCACACGGAGTTCCCTGCTGTAAAGCGGGGTGGAGGAGGGCTGCGGGAGGGATCTGTCTGGCCCTGGGAGGGTGCTGTGGGCATGTTTGTGTAGGTCCATGTGTTTGCTGCTTTTCAGACCAAACCAGTAGCTTGTCTCATTTGACCATTATGTGGTCAAAACCTCCTATGTGGTTTTGATCTGACGCTTGCAGCCAAAAGACAACTCTTGCGGTTGGCAGTTTGTAGCCTAACACACATCCATATACACAAGTATCATCAAGTAAATGAGGGGTAGGACTCTTTATATATATATATATATATATATATATATATATACACACATATAGACACATATATATATTCTTAAATATACCTATGTAAAATCTACTTAGTCAGTTGAGACAGCTCCACCTGGATTCCTACAGGGCATTCTGACCCTATAGGCACAGAACTTGCAGCTAAACCCAGTAATTAGATAGTGAAAATTAAGAGAGACCTAAACCTTATTACAGACAGAGGATAAGAACCAAACTTATCCAGGATAAAGGGGTATAAAGGGAAAGGTCATGGATTGCTGAACATGACTGAAGTACAAGAGGTAGTATTAGGGTTGTGACAATACAGATGAGATGGATCATGAGAATGAAGGATGCTGGGATGTAGAGTGGCAATAGATGTACATTATTCCACCTGTCTGAGAGTTTCGTGTGTGCTACAGAGTAAGCGATAGCTTGGAATTCTTAGTGCTAAATGGGACCTAGAGCAGATCCTACTTCATCTTTGGGTTTTGTTTTGTAGGAATGAGGATACATGTGAGCAATGGTTCAGCAGAAGGTGGTCTAAATATGCTCTGCACTGCAAGGCTGTAATACTTTGGAAAGGCAGGTGTGGTAACTGTATACACGATGCTGTTTGGAGGGGAGGTTAGAGGTTCCGTGTGTTTCAGTTGTAGCCTGCAGCTAGGTGTTCTTTAAGTGACTATAGAATCACAGCTTCAGTCCTAAATGCATATTTTTCAGCACCACTCACAGAAATAATCTTTCTCATAATGGAAGTGGCCAATAAATACCTGCAAAAGAACAGATAATGGTGGTTTAAATAAAGGGCTGGGGTTTGGAGCTCTTGCTTACCCTGGAAGCCTAATGATTAGGCATTAAGGCCAAGTACTTAAGTAATTATTTTTTTTTTACTGACTTGATCACTCAGATTTAAACTAGGGGAAAATAGGTACCTCCATAATGCTATTTGCAAGGCTGTCTGACTGGTGCCTGCTCAACACTTGGAAAAGGGAAAAAAAAAAGACAAGAAACAGGAGAGGCAATTAAATTAAGCACATGGATACACAAACCCTAACAAACAACCGTTAGCAGAGACAGTGACAAAGACCAGAAATCTTAAATCAAGGGAGCTATTACACTAAAATACAACCTCGAAGAGGTTCAGCCAGATTCTGTGATGATGTGTGATAACTGCATTTTATTTTTCTTATGAGAGTGGGCCTTATAGGAAAGAGTAAGTTTATGAGATTATTTATGAGAGAAGATCATGGTACTGTGCAAAAAATATTACAGGATTTTTAGGGGGAACAAAACCAATTCTGCACTCCACAATCTACATAGAAGCATTATCTTAAATATCTTCTCACTGTATAACTGCAAAATAGCCACATGTGAAGTAATACAAATAAGTGTTAATAATTAGAACTATAACTGTTTGTCATAAAACCTTTTGTTTTGTAATTTATGTCTAGCACTCACCTCTGTAGTACATTTCTGTTACTGTTCAACTGTGACATGCAACACTTAGAATCAACAAAACCCGCTTTCACTTAGTCTCCCTTTCATACAGAGCCTTTAAAAAATATACGTAAATATAATTTCTCATGGACATGCAGAATCACTAAGGTTGGAAGGGACCTCTCTAGCCCAGCCTCGCTTCCTCAGCACAGGGTCGACTCGAGCTGGTTGTGCAGGACTCGATCTAGTGAGGGCTGAAGCATCTCCAAGGATGGAGACTGCACAACTTCTTTGGGCAACCCCTTCCAGGCCTTGACCACCCTCAGAGCAAAAACATTTCTTCCTACATTTGAATGGACTTTTGTGAATTTCTGTCTGTTTCCTCTCGCAGGCCTCTCTTGCCTTTCCTTCTATGTCAGACGCTCCGAGCCCTTAATAATTTTCTTGGTGCTTCGCTGAAATTCTTCTATTGTGTCTGCATCTTCCTTGTACTGGGGAAGTTGGGACTAGGCCCAGTACTAGAGATGTGGTTTCACCAGCACTTGGAGAAGGGATGGATCACCTCCCTTATCTACTGGTGATGCTTAATTTCTGCTTAAGTAGTAATCTTATGCCCTGTCATCTTAATTAATGGGACTAATTAAAATGGGGAGACAGTGGCATCTTCAGTGCTCTTACTCTTGAACAAGAACCAGCGGAGTAGATGAGCTTCACAGGCACCGAGGGCAAGGGAATGCTCACGAGGAGGTGGTGCCCGCCGTTGCTGCTGCTTTGGGCCACCCGGCTTCCAGTGATGGCCGCACTCAGGTGAGTTTCCGTGGTCAGCAGAGCTGTCTGGATGGAAGGGCACAACTGCCTCCGGAGAGGCCGGGTGTCGCTGCTGGGGAGGCCTCGCNGGGCCGAGAGAGAAAAGTTGTCGCCCCGCTCCGACAGCGGAGGCGGTCAGGGCGCGGCCAGGAGCGGTTGCGAGCGCGGAGCGGCAGCTCCTCCCCCGCCCCACCCGGTGCGGCAGGAAGAGGAACAGCCGCGCCCGCACCCCGCTCTCGGCCGGCCCCGGTCCAGCGCAACGACATGGCGACGGCGGAGGTGGACGGGCTGGCCATGTCCCGGCCCCAGTATGGCTGTGAGTACCGGGGCGTCCGGGAATCCGCGCGGCCGTCGAGAGACGCCCCGCCCGGG
>VXBJ01005766.1:35457-65450 GCA_013400055.1 Nycticryphes semicollaris | reverse complement strand
CCGTCCGTCCCCTCGGGGGCCGCTGCCGGGAGCGGAGGCTGGGGGCACCACGGGCGCAGGGTTAGCCTCGGCTCTGGGGCCGGTCCGGCGGCGTGGGGGCGGGGGACGTCCCGCTTTTCGCGGGGCGCGCGCGGCGGGGCGCAGAGTTCGTCCGAGCTCGGCGTCCTTCCCTGGGAGAAGGCGGAGGGAGAGGCGACGCGGGGGTTCTCCCCCTCGCCCAAGATGTCCGCTGCAGGGTGGGGGCGCGGGGCTGCGGCCGGCCCTTCCGCCTTCCCCCCACGCGTTTCGGCGGCGATACCTGACTCACCGAGCGAAGCGGCGGCGGGGGTGGGGGAGGCGGTTCAAGCCATTCGAGAGCCGCCGAGCCCCGTCAGGGCGGGGCGGGCAGGTGGAGAGCGGGGGAAGGGCTCCGTGCTCAGTGGGAGGAGAGGGGAGGACGGGGCGGGGGCTTTCCTTTTCCGTGGGCGGTACCCCGAGGCTCGGGGCGGTTTTCGGCTCTTGTAACTTCAGGTGGGGCGGGAGAAATAGGAAAGGTGCTTCTACGGTACCCCAGGGTGATGCCGAAGGGACGCTGCAGGGTTGGATCCAAGGTGCTGTATTGATACCTCATCGCTTGCTGTATTCGTCAAAGGCATTTTAGGTGTCAGTTAACCTTTGATTCATAATGGTGGGACACGTGTCCTATTTGTCAGATTGGTCCATATAAGCTAAAAAGTTGGGGGGGTGAAGGGGCGACTTTGGTTGGTTTTGGGATATTTTTTGTTGACCAGAGAGCATGAATGAGGTTTTTAGCTGCAAGAGTGGAAAGAGCAGGCTTCATCACTGAGGCTTTAAACACACAGAGTCTGGAAGATTTGGGCATGTGCCCTGTGCGGGTCCTCAGCTTCACCTGGTGGTGACACACAGGTTGTACGTCTGAATGGTTCCCTTTCAGATAGGAACTCTTAGTAGCATTTCTGTCTTTGGTGGACTATAAAGATACAAAAGGGATTATGTGATGTGCGCATATATTGTTGTCCTTCCTTAATCTTTACCCAGATTGGAGGATAGATGAAGAGGCATGTGGTCACAAATGGGCTTTTGAGGAAGAGAAAGGCAAAGCTAAAAGAAAATAAGAAAATGAAAGACTATTTCTAAGATGTTGAAAGATGGAAAAGGTTGGATCACGTCAAGTTGAAAAATCAGAAAGAGGGAAGATGGCAGGTTAATGGATAAGGAAGGATAAGGAAACAGGGTCTCTTCTGTTGCTGTAAGGAACAGATATAGTTGGTCCTTCATTTTCTGAATCAAATAAAACCTGTGATGAGTTTCTGTGGGTGAGGTTGGATCTAATCTTTTGGTGTGCCTGTTCAGTTACATTCAATCTCCATCCACTTGAGAACGTGCTGTGACTCTTTGCAGCTGTCTTGGATAATGAGAGATTAACAGCAGAGGAAATGGATGAGAGACGACGCCAGAACGTAGCCTATGAATACCTTTGTCATCTGGAGGAAGCAAAGAGGTAAGAAGATGCAGTTTTGAAACTGCTGATGATTTAAACAAAGTTGTGATATTTGGTAAAGGGTATAAATCGTATGTAGATGACCTCTTGCCTCCCCCCCTTAACAGCGGACCACTGATGTGCTTATATAGCATGCTCTTAAAGACTTCTCGTGACAAGGACTCCATAGTTCTAGTGCTCCAGTATTCCCAGCACTGGATGGGTTTTCCCTGTTGTCTAATTTGTACATGTCTTCGTGCAATATTACCTCGCTACTATCAACGGACGTGAAGAACAAGTTATTCTCTTGTGCTTCCCTGCAGCCTTTACAGATTTAAATTGTAACAGTCTATTTCCCTCATGCTCCTCTTCTCTTAGATTGAAAATCCAGTTTCTGCATATTTTTCTGTGTGTCTCATTTAATAGATCTGTAGTACTTTTCCCTCGATTGTTCTGACTTTCTTTCATGCACTCCATGTCTTTTTGGAAGTAGACTGCCAAAACAGAGGGAGGCTTTCCAAAAGGAGTGTTAACATGCATACTTACAAGAGCATAGGAATTATAATTATTATATTTTATAATAAAAATATATATTTTTTATGATTCGTGTTTTTATTTTGTGTACCCTGATAGATATGCTAGTACCATATGTTATGGCATGGTATTTACATTTTCATAATGGTATGATGTAGTAGAATTTTGCTGAGTTAGCACCCTTTTCCTTGAAGATACACTGCTGAAGTTTGTTCCTCATCCTGTGTTTATACTGCCTATCATGTTTTCCCAAGTGTGTTACCTTTCACTTTATCCTACCAAATTTGATTTTTTTCCTGATCTTAGTTTTAATGTTGAAATAATTTTGTTCTTACTCCTGCTTTCCAGTGTGTGTGTAGCTTTTGTGTCATCTCTGTCTTTAATAAGCATCCAAGAATCCTGCATTTCTTCATTCTGACAATTAGTGAAAGTATGACCAGAACACACTTGATGCTATATATGTGCTGTTAAAGGCAAGAGAACCTGTATAAAAAGGAATGCAAGAAGTCTTAGTGTTGGTGGTTTTGGTTTTTAAATCCTCTTGCAAACATTCAGTCTGTTTGCTGCACATAGAGAATAGCAATGAGACAGACCAATTTGTCCATTGCTTCCCTTCAGCACAATTGGGTCTTTTCATGCCTTTGTATACAGTGAATTTTTAATTTGAAATTTAAAATGTTATTTGAAGTTGAGGTTGAGACCAAAGACAGGTTTTGGAGAATGAGAATAAAGAAAAAGAGGGGTGGTAGTGTTTGTATTGGTGACTGCCCTTGCCCCCAGCACTTTTGAATAGCATTTCAGTTTGCATTTGGTAATTAGCCAGGGAATGGATTGTGAGGTTAGACTTTCCATGATTGCACAAAGATCTAGGCAAGGTAGCAAATGTGCGTGCCACAGAAAGTGATTTCTGGAGCAGCAGAAAAGTACAGAGTGTATGGTTTATGCTGTAGTCTTTTGGGTACTTCATAATAATTGTCGCTACCACAGATAAACAGAGGAATCCAAAATCAGGTGCTGGATGACAGGGAGAGGTGAGTTGTGCTGTAGTCATGGTCTGTGCTTGAAGGAGCCCCAGATCCATCATTTGTGAACTCTTTCTGTCATTGGCCTCAGAGTAAATGCTTTCTGAGGTGCCTGTTCTCCATTCAACTCTATGTCCAGAGTTGCAAAAAAACCAATTGGGCAAAAATACCTAACACAGCAACAGCTGTAATTAATCTGTTATTAAGCTCTTGCTTGATCACAGGGACTTACTCTTTGGATCTTTCATTCTAAATTTCTTGGCCCATCCTCTCTCTGCTTCTGAGGATTGCCTTGGTGTTGATAAGGCTGAGCAGCTGGGCATTTGGTTTTGCTGCACCTTGTCAGAAACAAGAGGTGTTCACTGTTTTGGCTCGGGACAAGCCTTCAGAATTTTCAAATGATGTCTAGTGGTTGCCAATGCATTTTGTGCAGAATGAAGTAGCAGCTGTGCCGCTCAACATGCAAGTAGTGGTGTTAGAGCCCTCCCCTCATGCTCCATCCACTTCGGCAGTCAGAGCACTTACTCATTAAGTGGAAGGTCTGCTTGAAGAGCTTCAAATACCCCTTTTCCAACCCTCAACCTATGCTTGCTTCATGGCCTACAGACTTTTCATGTGTATCCGAGTGGAAATTCCTGGCTCTTAGAGCTGAAGCCATACCACTTTGCATAAGAGTTAAAGATTAAGTGACTGGAAAGAGGGGAGCAGACTCCTTAGCCTAATAATTCAGATAAAAAGTGAGAGCACAAAGACTTGAGATCATGGTCTACTCCCAATAATGCTTTTTTCCTCACTAAGCAATCCTTTGATTATTTTTTTTTTTTTAAATTTTTATTACTACTCGTACAGCCTTAAAAGAGGGCTCTTGGCTTTGTTGTTGGAAGGGAGTTTAGTTAACTAAAACAAGTAAGCTGTAACTGTAAGAGATCATTATGGTTGAAATTAATGTCCTCAGCCTGAGAGTTTCTGTATTTGACTTCTTTGCCAGTAGTGTAACTGAGACGTAGTGTGTGCATTAGGTACTGCAGCGTTTTGCTTGTGCTATTGATTACAGTGTCTGAAAGCTACGGGGATGGATAAGGAGGGTTTATAATCTTTCCTTATAATGAGAGATTTTCAGATTGGAAGTCATACCTATAAGGAGAAGAGGAAGGCCTCATTGGAGAGGAAGGTACCTGCTGCGCCCTGTGTCATGTTCAGAAGCTGAAAAGGTGAATGTTGCACAGTTGATGGCAGCTGAGGCAGGTAGGAGGTGGCTGGAGAATGATTCTTAGTGTTTCTCTTCTTCCCCCAATAATCTTATTATCATATTACATTATAATATGCCTTTATGAGTAAGTATTGTTTAATATTCAAGTTCTACGTTTGCTTGTGTGATTGTGGTTGGTTTTTATTCTGTCTCCAAATCACTGTAGTCTATACAGAAAAAGCTGTGGCAGTGCAAATAAAACTGTAAGTAGTGCTCTGTTCTGTTGAGACGTGGCCACTTATGCTCGCAGAAGGGTAAGGGCATACTTATCAGAATAGAAGCAACCAGAGAAAAATTCTTTGTGATCCTTATCTAGAAATCAGGCTCGTCCACTATGATGTTCTTGATGTTCTTCATCTGTGTTGTGTAACAGCCTTTTTTCCGTGGGTTACTAGTTGGAGTATTATGTATGGCGTTTTCATGATGCACCATTGTGGCATAGGGTGTTTTGTTTTCTCTCCCCCCCACCCCACCCCCCCGCCTCCTAGTTGGAAACTAAAATATTGTTGGCTCTCCTATTTCCTTCTGGCTTGCTGGGCGATGGTACTATGGTTTTCCCCTGCAACAGTAAGAACTGTTTACATTCTGGGTTATGCCCTAGCACAGTGTAAGCATTTTAGTGCCCAGTTTATGTGATTTCCAATAATGGTATAACTTCTGTTGTGCACAAGCAGTGTGTTTCTTCTTGTGTACATTAGGATGGAATGTGACCGTGTGGGTTTTTTCTCCTTTGTGGGTGCCTTGTAGATGATGTTCCCCATTGATCAGGAAAAGGATGCTGCTTGCTCTTTATTGCCGATTTATTCTCTTCAGGATTGATCACTGTCTGTGACCTTGTGGTGATCTCCTTTTTTCTGATAGATTGGAAGATGGCTTACTGTAAATTGATGATACCATTGAGAGAAATTAATATTTTGTGCCTACGTGCTAAAGTCTGAAAAGGTCTTGCCTGTCTTGCTTTTCTGTAAGAATTACTTTGCCCTCTCATGCATATTTTTTCTCTTAAAAGTGGGAAGCATTTTTGTTTCTTGGATGACCTGTCTGTGTCATTGAACAAAAAATAAACCTAAGTTGCTTGCCAGGTGACCCAGTTAAATTTTGTTTCCTAAAAGAAATCTAATGTTTAAAGAAAAAATCTGGTCTTCATCTTTCTGGGTTTCCCACTTCTACTTTGAAAGCATTTGGATGGATGTCATTGTCTCGGAATTTGGCGTAGTTATCCAAGATCTGCTTAAACACTTTACTTTATCTTCAGAGGTATAGGGTGCCCAGAAGCATGAAGAGGAAGAATTAGATGTGTTCACTCTGTCCAGAAAGCAGTGTCCTTTACAGGGTTAGTGCTAGATGGGAAGCTCCATAGAGCTTATTCTGGGAGTAACTTTGTAAAGCATGTTCATCAGTGTCTGTAAAGGTATACATATCAGCTGTTGAAAGAGCTCTTGCTTGAAGATAAAATATTTAAATTGTACACTACATCTTAAATCTGCTGGTTAAGGAAATGTGATAGTTGCTCTTTCACACAGAATTAGTCTCGAGAAACTTATTCATTGTGAATCAGAGATTTTTCAGAAAGGCTACAAATCACATTGGTTCCATTCTCTTATTAACCTTAACTTGGAAAAATTGAGGTAATTTAATTAAAATATGTGTCTTCATAGCCTTTGTTAAGAACAGGGCTGTGATAGAGAGCTACGGACCAGTAAGGTAGTTTGAGAAAAGCAGGATTAAGCTTTCTCACTTACTTTTGTAGTTCTTGGCATGCCTCAGGTAAGTAAGTCGTATGCAGAATATTTTATTTAAATGTGATCCTTAAATGGATCTGCAAAATCGATACAGGCAAGTTTTCTGTGGGTTTTGAAGCTGCAGAGTTAGCGCACTGCCTCTTGGAGGTACCTGAGGATGAAGTGGTACCAGTACAGCCTGGAGGGCCACCGTCCTGGTGCTGTGAGCCACAGCGGCACTTGGGGAACTTCCATTTTTTGTGTGTCTTGTGTTATTCTAAATCTCAAGACAGCAAGAATCATAATGTAATTCTGGAGTCCCTCAAGTAAAAAGAAAGAGAGAAGTAAGCTCATTCACGAATTGATGTATTTGTAGGTATCTTTGTATGTGAGGAGTCCTGATATCTTAATGTGTAATCAGTCACAGAATTACTGAAATTGGCTGAAGGAGACATTTAGAATTCCCACCAAGAGTGACTCCTCTAGATGAGATGAATTAGAAGGTCACTGATGATGTAGTAGAATTAACTCTCACTTAGCATGAACAGGGTTCCCCTTTTCATTCTAGGCTAATCAAGACTCTTATTTATTTCTTTGTATTTCCATTTTATTCCCACTTGTAAATTGGGTCAGGTACTGGGTTTCGTTGGCTGTTGTTTTTTTGGCTTGTTTGTTTTTTCCCCCCCCCCCTGTGTGTATGGTTTTGGTTTTCTTCTTGTTGTTTTCTGTTTCTATGAGATATGATGCAGGTCCCATGTTAGGTTGTAATCCCTGAATATTCACAGATAATATTTCACTATCAATGGTTGTAAGTTGAAGTAACTGCTGCTTAGCTCTCACCACTTCGTCTGGGGGTTATTACCAACTCCTGTCTGGACTTGGGGAGACATTTTTCTACAGTTCCTATGCTGTTTCATTGATGACCTCATGCAGCTGGCAGGGAGTGGCTGTCTGGACTGGAACTGTCTTGGAATGCACATTCAGAGCTATATTTTTTCTGAGAAGTCGGGGGGGGAGGGGGGAGGAGGAGATCGGTGGAGTACCACCATCTTTGCCTCACTATGAATACTTTTTTTATGACTCACTGGAAATAGTAACGAAAGGCGGGCCAGGAGGAGAGAAGCAGCTGTTTGCACAGAATTCAATTCAGAGACCAGGGTTTTGCCATTTGGACGGTGGCTTCTGGAGGAATATTGTATGTAATGCAGGAAGAGAGCAGCCCAAAATAACCAAAGCAAGTAGTTGTCACGTAACAGTTCTTGACTATCCAGTACTGTGGGGTGCTGCTTATAACCCTTCCTGCAAGAAATCAACTTACTTTTGAGTTACGATAACTTTAGGGATACAGTACCATTAGAAACTAAATGGGCTTAAGTGCTTGGAAGGTAAGGGATCAAGGCAATTAGCTTTGCTAACAGAACGGCTGAAAAAGATTTTTGCATATGTGATAAGTTCCTCATTACTGTGTGCTTGGTACTCATCTGAGAGCCCTTCAGGGCTAAACGTTTTGGCAAACACGGCAAATGTGATAGGATGCCGATCAGCAAGAACTTTTTTTTGGTAATTTTTGCCTGTTGTTGGCAGTGTTTGCAATGGAACAGAGGAATCTCATATTTACTTTTATGGGGCAGGGAGGGAGGAAGGATTTCAGTGCCAGAATATTAATGTGGTCTTTGGCTCAGCTGCATGTTGCCAGGGAGGGTACATCAATCATTGCGGAAAATCCAGCCAATGTTACCTGCTAACCCTTTGCTTTTTTGGTATCTTCAAACTAAAAATGTCTGTGGATAATGAGGACATTCTAGGACCTTTTAGCTGTGGGCACCACTTGTTTTTCTAGCTCTTCATTTGACAGGCTGTGTCTCTTCCTGCACAAACTGTATTGAAAGGCATTTACATTTCCACCTATTTCTCTAGAAAAGAACACTCCTGATGTGACAAATTTATTTTACTTGGTTGTTACTACCTCTGAGACATTGTTCATCTTCTCGGGTGATTCCTTGGTTTTTTCAGAGTTGTTAAAGGAGTTATTTCAGACGGAAGTTTTTGTTTGGGATTTTTGTATGGCTGTCTAATGCCCTTGCTCTAGTGAATGGGATGAAGAGCTGAGGCTGCCAGCGTGCTTTCTCTTCAGATTCTCCACGAGAATGTGTATTGAGTCTGCAACTGTGACTGAGCTAGGAATGTTTGATAGTTGAATATAGGGGCAATGTTGTGCTGAAGTCTGAGATCCTTCTTCTTGCAAGAAAATATGTAGAATGATTTGTCAAAGAAATGCCATACCTATGGTGTTGACAATGGTGAGCAGTGCAAAAGACTTTAAGCTGTAGCTTTGTATGTTCCTTCAGGTGGCTTATGCAGACACTGTTGGGGGTGGAAAAGCCAACCAACCAAATGTGTTCTGGCTACTTTTTCCTCTGCTGCAGCCATGCATGTTCTCCTTGGCACACCTGCAGGGAACTGCAGTGGAAGGACTTAATGGGTGTAAATGGAAGCATCTAGATGTGAGGGCTTTCAAAATGCCCGGATTAGCAGCTGGTCATCCAGACCTCAGCATGTTTGCATTCAGTTTCATGAGACACCCCTTGGAGGCAGAGCATGGTGAACAAAGCCTGATGAGTTACAGAGGTGGTGTGGGACAGAGGCAGTGATCGCTGTCAGCTGTGAAAGCATATGAAAAGGCCTATCTGTAACCTGCAAAATCTGCCTGTGTTTGCCAGCCTATCTGAGGAAGAGCCCGGGAGATGTAAGGAGAACTTGAGAACTGGTATCCCTTGCCCTCCATGTCAGAGCAACAGATTCTGGAGCCTCTGCTGCTTGTTGTTGGGTCAAGCGTCATGGCCCACTGCTGGGTGGTTAGCTTGGGCATCCTTCTCCTGGGTGCCTGATGGCTGGACAGACTTCTTTGGCTCCAAAAGCTTTCTGGTGCTTGTGAGTATGAGATTGAGTGAAACCTGTTTTGTTTTCGTTTTTTATGTCAAATACAATCAGCTTTCCCCTTCTATAAGGTCTGATGTAATTTGCTATGTTGCTGGTACAAGGGTGTAACTGCATTTCCTACTCATCTGCTGCCTTACAGGTTCAGTAGACACTGACTTTAGACCTAAGTTGAATGCAAGAACTTTTTCTTTCCTGGGGCAGGTGACAAAGACTTAAATTTCTATTTCAACTTGTTAGATTTCTCAAAACTAGAGTTAAAATTGAAATTAAGAATGCTGCTTTTGATAGAGAACTGGAGAAGAGAATTATAAACCCATGGACAGACAAAATGTGCTTTAGGAAACAGGTCTTGCTCAATAAAATATTTCAAATTACAATTCTGATTGTCTTGTGGTAATTGCTGGTGTAACTTTGATGGTTGTAAAGGTACCTGACTGTGTCATACTGATTTGAGCAAAGCCATGTGTTTCCAGGTGCAATTTCAGATTTACCTGCCTTGAAAGACTTTAAGGGGCTGATCTTGAACACCATAACTCTGGATGATGATCTTGTTTCTCAGATTTGTTGCACCACTGCCTTCCCCACCCCCCAATGGATTTGAGTTTGTTCTTTGGAGAGTGGAATTCTAAATAAGTATTGTTGGTGCCTTCCTTTAGCTTGGACACCTGCTGTCTGGAATGTGCTGGTGTCCCTTGGTTTGCTTTTTCGAGCCCCATTTCCTTAGGGTGCGTTGTCAGCAAAAGGAGGTAATGTCTGAAATTGTGTGTGCTGGTGGTCAGTCAGGGCACCAGGGGAGGTGGGGGACCCTGAAGGTGAACAAACCCGGTGGGGAATTAGAGGAAGGGAGACTGCTTTTCTTTCTTGAGGTTTTGTTGCTCTGAGTGGAATGCTTGGTATTCTGAAAGTCTTTGCGTGATGTAATTTGTCCTTTTTGTAGTACGGATTGAGTTGCTGGTTCACTGCCTCCATCCAGCCTCTAGAAGGCAGTTACACTGTGATCGCTGAAACTCGATTTGACAGAGTTCTGCCCTCTTCTTGCAGCTTTCCTACCATCTACCAGATTCTTGCTAAATCTTCCTGTTACAGCAGCCGCATGAATAAGATGTTACCGCAGCCTCTGTGGCTTGAGGAAAGTGATGTCACTGCATGTTAGAAATCCTTTGAAACAAACTCCTCTCCACTAAAATAAAAGTTCTTTTTAACTCAGGGACAGGTATGTTATAGCTCCTTGTTTTCCAAAAAGTAGACATCCAGGAGTTGTGAAGCTAGTTAATTAAATGCCAAAACCTGAAGCATATGAACATTTTTGGGTCTTTGCTGCTGCAGTCTGTTTATCATTTTGGCTTTGGTAGATGAGGTGCAAACCCTCCATTCCTTTTCTTGTGGACAAAACTGTTGCCTTTCCCTTCCGCTCCACACTACCGAAAGGAGAGGAGAGAAACAGCCTTTCCCTAGGCATGCCTTAAAAATACTAAAAATGCCTATACATCAGCTGTGCATGCTGTAACAGCATATTTTTTTACAGTAGTCCTGTGATTCCCAAATACATTTTTGTGTATTAGATAAACTCACAACTGTGACATTTGTAAACTTATGTCGAAATTAGAAGGTTTACAAATTAAACATATGCCATGTACAGCAAATTAGGCAAATATGAAAAGATACAGTATATTTAATTGAACAATGAATTAACTAGTTTAATAAAAGGCTATGTTTACTTGTCTCTGTCTTACTGGCATTTGTCAGAGGCAGGGTGTTGGGCTATGTGGAGCAGAAACTTTTTGTCTGGCACCATGAGGAGGTCTAGGGGCTGCTGTTGTCATGTGGGGATAGGTGTTGTTCCTTGGTGACAGGTTCCTGGGTTAAATATGGATGGGGTAGCTAGAAGGCATTGTCAGCAGCTGTGCGCACCAGATTGCTAGGCTAGATCAAGTGCGGTCAGATGCCATCAAAAGATACAAAGAGGACAGAGTACATGTGGAGTGGTTGCCATGGGAAAATGCAGATGATTCCACAGCAGCTTGGGAGGCTTGAATTTTCTAAAGGTATTTGCCCCCACCCCTTTCTGGCATCTGGTTGATGTGCTTTCACCTCTATTTTGTCACTTCTGTTGTGCATTTGGGAATGTGGTGTGGCTGGGGGCAAAAAATAAAATCCTGAAGAAAACCACCCCTCCCAACCACCCTGAAATTCTCCATGGGCAGGAAAATGTTAATTTGCAGTATGTGCTTGTGTATGCCACCTGACTGTCTTGCATTTTGGCTGCCTGTGGAGTGTACTCCTACAAGAGGAGCAAGGAGCCAGCAGTGAATCCTGTTTGTTATGTGGTGGTAGCTGTACTGTTTGAATGAAGTCAAACTTTGGTCATTTTTACTAGCTAGTTTGGAGATGTAAGGAAGAAACCCTTGCAGGAACCTTTTCCTTCAAGAGCAGTAAGCAAAAATATTTCTTATTCTTTGCAGTGAAGTGGGAGAATGCAGTGCTGTAAATCCTATGTGGAGCTTAGAATTGCAGGGGTTTATTTTAAAGCATGTGATAGTTCGAGGGACGGACTTCACAGTCGATGTAGATCTACTGTGGATGTACATCTCTGTAGATGATTCTGTTTAAGGAGCTGTGTTAGTTACTTGTAACCATATCCCCCTGATCTCAGCCTGGATGTTCTAGGATTAGCTCATTTAACCATCACTTGAAGGCTTACCCTCACAAGAGTTCATGTAGAATCCCAGCCTGACATGCAGCATAGGGTGAAAGGATCCTGGTGTCCGCGTATTGCCATTTCATGCTCTTCCTTAGGGAATGTGTTGGCAGTCTCCTAGTTGACTGCTAGGCACATTTGGAGTAGAAGCCTCTCTCTGAGGTCAACAGGATGTTGCTTCAACAGTGGGATGAGTTGCAAGGTTCTTACCACTTAGAATCTTCGTCTGAGCTGTGTTTTTTAGCGTGGGCAACAGCTAATCACTCTTTCCTGGACTATATGCATTCAGGATTTATAAATAACTTCATAGTCTTGGACACCGTGAATGCTTTGTCTTCAACAGGCTGAAGGTTTCCAGTGCGATCTCTTGCCTCTTTGTTTCCGTGTCAGAGGGCGCCTACATGGTTTATGTTGACACACAAGTGTTCGTTGCACCTAGTACTGGATTCTTAAGAACCTTCTACGAGAGTGCCAGTATTCGTTGTGCTGTGAATGCCTCTGAGAGTACTTTGGTGTTTTTGAGAGCCATCTTTGTTAGCAGTTTCACTAAGCGCTGCATGTCGTTTTTGCACAGCTTCCAAGTTCCAGTCATAGCTCTGCAGTCACTTTCTTTTCTGACAGTGTCTGGGTACCTCTCCAGATGCCTGGACAGGCTGAACAGCACTGCTTGGAGTTGCCTACATTTTAAGTGTTAGGATGAGAACATTCAGAAGGGAAAGCAATTGGAAATTACTCTTAAGTTCTTCATGGCATTTTCAGAACTTCCATTCAAATTGTACCTCTCGGTATTGTGAGATTTGAAGAAACTAAGAGTGTAAGATGCACTTTTTGTCTGTATTTGGATATAGCAACAGGCAGTGAGTGAATACCCATAGGTTTACTTTGAAAATGCAAAAAGAGCCCCTTATTTCAGGAATTTGTACTCGCGTTGTGAGTGTGCACATGGAGATCACATCTTGAAGATGTGTTTGAAGAACTTGGGTTTGGGCAAATAGCCTGCCTATTTCACAGTTATGAGAAGGAGATGTATAGGACGGTCTAGTTGCATATAAGACAGTCTTAACTGTTAGTAGGGTGCAGGCTTATTTTGCTAACTACAATATATTGGTATAGTATACAGATGGTGTTACAAAGACTTGAGGATAATATCATATGTGTCTGGAAAGAGAATCAAGCTCTGTGCCCCTCCAGTCCACCTCTACACCTGCTTCAGGGGGAAATGAAGTATATTTAGCCTTCTTCAAGAGGGAGACACCACCAAGGGACTGCAAGAAACAAGCAAGGGGGCACTGACATGCTTACAAAGAGAAGGCTCCTGTGATTTTGACCCATGATCAAGAACTCTGTGGCCAGCACTCCCAAGCTAGAGGCTCAGAAGTTTGCATAGAGGCTCTGTTTGCAGCTTTCCTGCTAATGAAATTGTTGAGCCGTGCAATGCGCAGGGTGTGATGTGATCCTATGGACATCTGAGCTCTAACTAACACTGATATGAGTGGTGCTGTTTAACATCTTTGTCAGTGATATGGACAGTGAGATGGAGTGCACCCTCAGCATCTTTGCCAATGACACTAAGCTGGGTGGAGTTGAAGGGAAGGGATGCCATCCAGTGGGACCTGGGCAGGCTTGAGAGGTGGGCCCGTGCAAACCTCATGAAGTTCAGTAAGGCCAAGTGCAAGGTACTGCAGAATTGTCTAGGTTGGAAGGGACCTTTGACGTCACCAAGTCCAACCATCAAGAGAACACTGCCAGAACCACTACTAAGCAATGTTCCTTAGCAGCACAGCTACCCATCTAAATACCTGCAGGAATGGTGATCCCACCACTCCTCTGGGTGGCCTGTTCCAATGTTTGATTACCCTTTTCGTGAAGAAATTTTTCCTAACAGCTGATCTAAGCCATCCCTAGCATAACGAGACCATTTTCTCTTGTCCTATCACTTATTACTTGGGAAAAAGAGACTGACAAATGCTGCCCCCCCAACTCTAGTTTCAACTCTAACCATTCTATGATTCTGTGTGTCAGTGTTGTGTACTTTATCTTCTTAGAGTTCTTAATGGCTACAGTGGAAGTGACCACCAGGTATAGACCCAGATGGTGTATTGATCCATAGTCTTGTTTCAGAGTTGAAAAATGTCACTGGCTCTGTACAAAAGGAAAAGCTGTTGTCTTGAAATGTAGGCAAACTGAAGGTTAGAAAAAAGTTATTTCTGGTCTCTGCAAATAATTAAGTGTTGGTTATTGGATCAATATCACTTTTTTGACTGTTAGTGCCTTCTGTGTTTTCTGTACCATGTTCTGTTTTCTTTTTGTGATGGAACATACTGCATGGTAGTCTTGTCATGAAATGAACTGCGCTCCTTGCAGATTTTGTCCATTTTTTTTGCCTGCTCTACTATTTTTATTTATTAAGCTGTGTACTCTTGCAACAATTTCTTCCTCAGGCTTATCTATAACCAGTCTGAGAGGAAAAGAGTGACTTTTTACATTTTTGCAAGCATAAGAGCAAAATACGTGCTGTGTGATGAATGCTAAGTTTCTGCTGTGTCTACTTGCCAGTTGTGGTTAAAATTGATCTAAGGTACCGTTTAAAAATGGCACCTTTGTGTACCTTGTCAAAATCCTTGATAATGCATTATTGCGGAAGAGTAAACAAGTTGGTAGTTGAGATGACTGTTGTCTATTTTTTCCAATTCTTGCTAATGGAGCGATGTTTCCTTTAAAAGTTTGAAGACTTTGAGAGACTGGCTGCCTGATGATACCTGACGTGTTTTTACTGTCCTGCTTTCTCAAGGAAGGCTTGGCTTTAAAATGCATCTGGTGGTAGAGGCTGCAGGTAGACATTCAATGATCTTTTTCTAGGAGGGGGAACTGCATTTTGCAGTAGGAGGACTGACTGATAAGAAAGGTGCAATTACTACTGTAATTTGAGCTAGCTTCAGTAAAATTGGAGAGTGCAACATTACCTAGGCAGTCATGTGACAACATTTTATTGAAGAATTAAATCTGTGTTCAAAACTCTCTCTTTCTGAGCTGATGAGGGGGAGGTAGCATAGTGGGAACTGCCAGCATAGCAAAAAAAATTTAAATGGTTCCGTGGAAAGCTTATCAATGACACATTGTTCCAATGTCTAAAGGGAGTAGAGGTTGCTGCCCATCAACCAGGTCGTATCCCACCTCCTCTTGCTCTCCCTGACCAATGAGACTTGAGAAATGCTTTCCTCTTGTCGATCTGGAAATTCTGCATTTATTTTTGCCTTTTAAGGGTGACAGGTGTTAATTTTAATATAAGTATGTGAGCTTTAAAAAGTAAAAGGTACTGTATAACTTTCTGAAAACATGGCTTTGCCCTCTGGCCTAGCAAATGGTTAAGCAATGCCACACAAAACAGGAGCCTTATTGTATGTAAATTGCCCTAGTTTAGTTGTTATATTAACACCCACTTACGAACCTGTTGAAACAGGTATGAATACATTGAGACAGCTTATGTTCTAATTATGAGCTATTAATCTTACTTTATGGAGATGCTTAAACAGAACTTACCACCTCTATGTCCCTCTGTAAGGCATCAGATGATTCCCTCCCCTGTCCCTTTTTTTGTTTTAGGTCTTCCTAAGTTGAAAAAAAGTGGTGGTGGTGTTTTTTTTTTTTTTTTTTTTTTGTTGCCCCAGTAAGGTTCTTAGGAGGGTATTAGGAACCCTATTGATAGCATTTGGACTCTTCCAGGGTTTGAGCAGCTGTGCATCCTCTCCAGAGGCTGTGGTTGTACCAATCAAAGACGTGCAAGTTGATGTTAGAGAGCTCTTGCCCCTCTTGTGAGGGATGGGAATAAGGGTGGCTTATGCAGGTGGTGAAGAGTTGAATGGAATCTCAAGAGATCCCTTCCAGCCTCAGATATTCTGTGAAGGTTGGGATGCAGCAGCACATGAAATGTAGCCACATAGGATAGGGGAAGGGTATGATCTGAATGATAGTGTTTGACTTGCTTTACAGGATCTTCTGGATAATGGTGCAGAATTTTTGCACTTAGGTCATGTTTTCTCCATCACTCTTTCAGTTGCTGTGTGCATTTTTCTAGAACTTCAAGTTCGAGAAGAACTAATTTTTTTTTGAGAGAAAAGTAGCAAACCCCCAGGAAAACAGTAGCTTCCAGAGCTGCTTTTTATAGCTCATGTACAGAAGTTGGCCAGGTGTTCCCAGAAACCTTTCCTTCCAGGTAAGCACTACTCCTTGTTGCTTTTCCAGGCTTCTTGTCCTGCTTTAGACTGCCAACCCCCACTTTTCTTGGGCTCAGGCTTCACTCCACAGTGTAATGGTGTCTCACTTGGGTTTTACAGTGTTCTCCCAGTTTAACTATGATCCACAACTCTTTGTTTGCAGTGGAGGCTTCTTTGAGAACATTCTGTTCGAGAAGCTGTGGCAACTGGCTTGATTTTTAATCTCTTTAGGAGAGTGTTTATGTTCCTATTTATAAAATTAACCTGAGGAAATATGGCAGTCCAAGTTATTAAACCCTCTATTTATGTCACATTAGAAAGTGCAGTAGTAAGTCTCCTACTGTAGGAGACTATTCAAAAGATTGCAGGAAAGCTGATGCTTTCTGGGCTAAACTAGGCTCAAATAAGCAACTTCATATATATACCTTTTCCACTTCAAAATTGCTACTCACAGTTTAAGTGCACCACATATAGAGTGTTAAATGTAAGGTCCATGAGACTTTCTGAGATTATTAATACTGTTTTCGCTTGGCCTAGAGGGACTGAGCGTCCTTTGCCTTGTGAAAACTTCTCTAATACAGGCTATTTTGATTTACATCTTATTTGGAACTCTTCCAACATGTAGCCCCCACCATCTCTGACTTCGCTGTGTCCTGAGTCGATGCCTCCTGTGCTCCCATCCCTTTACTGCATAAAATGTGTAAGCTGTTCACGTTGAATGCTGAACTCCTGTCAGAAAACTTGTTGAACTGGTTTGCTTTCTGAAACTTGTACTTTGACTCAATTCCTTACTCCCTTAACATGTCCTTCGTGTTGTATTTGTTTTCTGTACCTCACAGGCTTTGCATAAACAGTCTTCCTATTGTTTTCTCGTGACTCAATTCCTTACTCCCTTAACATGTCCTTCGTGTTGTATTTGTTTTCTGTACCTCACAGGCTTTGCATAAACAGTCTTCCTATTGAGTGAGATGGCAAGGAGCTCAAAGACCAGATGGGAGAGAATATGGCTGTGCATCATCTGGTGTTTGGTGGCTCACTGGTGACTTTCTCATACCTGAATAGAGGGTTCCAAGGAGGGCCATGAAGACAATCAAACTGCCCTGTGAGGAAACACTGAGGGAGTTAGATCTTTTCACCTTGGAGAAGAGAAGGCTTGAAGGGACCTCATCAGTTTTCCAGTACTTAAAGGGTGGCTAAAAGAGGACAGGGGCTCTTCTTCACAAGGAGCCACATGGGGAGGATGAGGGAGCAATGGATGCAAGTTGCACAAGGAGAGGTTTCATCTTGATACAAGAAAGAAATTTTTTGCAGTGAGAACAATCAACCACTGTAACAGCCTCCCCAGGGATGTGGTAGAGTCCCCATTGCTGGAGGTTTTCAAGATGCAACTGGACAGGCTCCTAGATATTCTCATGTAGTCTCCCTTTTCCATGAGAGGTTGGACCTGATGATAGTTTGAGATCCCTTGCAACCTGGGCTGTTCTGTGAATAAACCAGGCAGTGAGAGTAATTACCATTTCCAGTTAGTCAAGTGCTATCAAAGGGCAAATAAACCAGCCCTCTGACTTCATGTAGCTATTTTGTAAAGCAAGTAGAACCCACAAAGAGCATGTGAGACTTGAGGCTTGGAAATGTCATTTTTGATATAGCTTTCCAAATACTGTTTTAGGTGCTTTTCCAGAATTTGGAAGTATACGTCTTGATTTGTGCAGAGTATCCACACTCTTGGGGAGTGAGGGGAGTTTTTCTTCCTCTGCACCCCCACACGTAGTGTTGCGTGTCCCATTTCAAGTTGTGTTTCCTTCAGTAGTGCCAGAGCCCAGACATTTTTGTGTGAGGCTTGTCTCAGTTCAACCTGCTGATCATTTGCTGATGGAGTGTTTCGGCAGAGAGAGCCTTTGTAACCTGGACATTCAGAGCAGAGGCTACGATTGTCATGCTGTGCATTTTATGAAGAGTTTTTTTGAGAGATTAATTAGGAAATTATTCTAGTTTTGAGGGTTGGAGAATATTAGAAGTGAGCGAGATGACTGGAGAACAAGAGGCCAGTAGAAGCTGGAAGACTCTGAGGTGTTGCCCGTTTCCTGCAGAAAACCACTCCGTTGTGGGAGGGCTTCATCAAGAACATAAAACTGTTTCTTGCTGTTGATTTTTGTGAAGGCTAGTTCCTGAGAAATGTGTAGTTTCCCTTTTCTCTTCCCGCTCCTGAAATCCCCGTTATGCTGTGACCTGTTTCTGTGGTTAGATGCTTGCAGCTTGCAGCTCATTGAAGAGCTTGGTGGCAAGTTCTTTTCAAAAGCATCACCTCTGCTGCTTGGAGCTATGGAAAGCCAAGTGTGAGGAAAAGTCTTTCCTGGGCAAAGGGGATGGGTCTTAAAATGAAGTAGTTGTTTGCATTCGGATGGCGGAATCAGTAGAACTGTGATGTGAGGACAGTCATAGCAGCTGATTGTAGGTTCTTTATGATGACCAGATGAGGAACCTTACTGAGCTTTTTCTTTTGAAATTACTTCACATTTTTTCCATGTTATCTGGAGAGGGTTGAAGATACTGAAAACAATCTGAGTGGCCAAAGAAACAGCAATGACATCAAGCTGTTTGTAAAACTTCTATTGAATCATGAGTGTTCTTTCAACAGCGAGGCTATAAGGATAACTGTGCTGCAGAATCCACAAATAGGAGAACAGCATCAGGGACTAGATCTTAAACCCAACAAAACAAACAACACCTCAAACAGAAGTGCACGAGGGATGAATTAAAAATTTGAGGACTTTATGCTGTATTTGCTCTACAGTCAGTTCTTAAATGCTCTTGGGTGCAGGCATCAGAATAGCTACAGCTGATGTCAACCTGCATTAATAGAAAAGGCCATCGGAAGACTAGTGGCAGCTGAGCTAAATAGAAGTGTTTGAATTATACCTTTAAGCAAAAACAGAATTAGAGCAAAGACCAAAGCACCAGTGTTATGCCTTTTTTTTTGTTTTGTCTTAAGAACACTGTCTTGTTTATCTTAAAAGGCAGATGGCCACATTATGTGCTATGAAACTGCATTGCATACCAATGTTTCAAGTAGAGAGAGGTGGAGAAGTAGTAGGTTCAGATGTGAGAACTTATCATAGAATCATTTGGGTTGGAAGGGACCTGTAAAAGCTGTCTAGTCCAACTCCCCTGCAAGGAGCAGGGCCATCTTCAACTGGATTGGGTCATTCAGAGCCCTGTCCAACGGTGTGGGGCATCTACCACTTCGCTGCGCAACCTGGGCTAGGGTTTCACCACCATCTTCCAGTTTAAAGCCATTATCCCTTGTCCTGCTAAAAAGTTTGTCCCTAGGTTTCCTGGAGCCCCGTTAGGGACTGGAAGGGGCTCCAAGGTCTCTGCAAGTCTGAAAATTGCTGATTCAAAAGCTGATTCATGTGTAGTCCATATGCTTCTGCCTTAGGTTTGGTGTGTTTGTCAGAAAAGGTGGAGCAAACTGATGTCAGTGACTACAGTCTCAGTCTCCTGATTTCAGTCTGCTGCCAAAGGGCTGTCAGAGCACTGAACTGCTTCTCAGACTTTGTTTCAGCAATGAACGTACTGCATTGTTTAGGCTTCTCACTGTGAGGTATTATATTAGCGAATAAATAACTTCATTCCTGTCTTATTTCTGCCCTTCAGTTTGAAAAAATGCAGACCATGGTGACAAGGTTACTCTCAGCAGTGTTGTTGTACACAGAGGAATAGTAGTGCCTGACTTCAGTGTTCCCCTTTGAGTACGCCTCACAATAATATTAGGTCTTACAGCTTTAAACTTTAAATTCATTATGTCTGCTGTACTTGTTACACCTCTTTTAGTCTCACAGTTGTCTGCAGGTAAGGTGGATCAATTTGAACAGTCCTGCTCTTAACCAAGCTGTGACCACCCCTGTGTTAAATATAGGTTACAGTTATGCTAATACTGGTGTTATTCTCTGATTCTCTGTCAGCCTTGATTTTCATGTTTACCTCTTCAAAAGCTGAAAGAGGGAGGCATAGCATGCATCTAAGCCAAAATGTGTTAGGCACAGAACCATACAGTGAATCCCTGTGAAAACACTGCTTGGAGATGTCAGTTTCAGTATACATGAGCTAATTTCTGTATGTGTGTGCAGTGTGTGATTTTAATCAGAGTGTTACAAGGCATGAAGCCTCACATCTTGCAGATGTGAAAAGTCTGCAGTTTTATTTGGTCAACAGAGCGGCATAATTTTCCCAGTTGTGTTTTACAGGACTGATTTCTGTGAAATTGTGTTCATTTACTACAGCTACTCATTTACTGTGTTATCACTTGCATCCAGTGCTGTGTTTTCCTGTTATTTTGCCTGGATTAATGTGGAGCTAAATGGAGCTAAATGGTTTATGTATGCATCTGAAACAGTATTTAGAAGATTAGAATTACGTTTTTTGGGTTCAAGAAGGATCCTCTACTTGCCAGTCTTTTACGATGAGTCCCAGTAATGTGCAGTCATCATCCCTGTGAGCGAAATTATTCACCTTGTTTGTGTTACGCTGTCAGCTCCGTTTTGTAATACGGAGTACTGCTGTTCTGGGCTGCTATTGTCTTGAAAGACATGCTTCTGTCATCTTCAGTGCTCCAAGGCTCATACGTCCTGTAAGAACTTTAGAGTTCAGTTGGAAGTGAGGTATTGTCTACAGAAGATGCTTTAGAAAGTGTCCCACGGCTGTGCAGCTCCCTTTTGCAGAGAACAGAACAGCCAGGGATTGTGTCGTATTTGGAAGAAGCTGCGTCGCTGAGCATGGAGGGTACAGCCCCTGCTAGCTCTGTGCAGAAGAAACATCAAGGTGCACCTCTGTTTAGAGAACAGTGATGTTTCAAATTATTTGCTGTTGTAATCTTTGTTTTTGTCATGAGGATCTGTGACACCAGTAAAAGTGATGGAAGGAAACAAGATAAGGGAAAAGCAGTTGTTAGGAGGAGAGGAATGAATGCCTGTTACAGTTCCACTCTCCCCAACACCTCCCACCCCTCCCTTGTTTTGGAATGTATAGTAGTGTGGGAGAGAATACATAGATCAGGAATGTACACTTGATGACAATATTGTAGGACCTTTATATGAGATCAACTAAAAGAGCTTGAATAAGTGGTAGAAAGACTTGAAATAATTAGTGAATACTTAATGAGAGTAAAGAAATACTTGTGAGATAAACCTGTACTCAAGAGGAAGGCTTAAGTTAGTTAAAAGGACGTGTTGGCCTCTATGTCTAGAGCAGTACTGGCTAAATCATAGGCTGAAAGAGAAATAAGATGGTGAGATGGTATTTTAGTTACTTGTGAAACTGGCTACTCAGTTCTGTACTTAATATTTTGTCTGAAGTGTTACTGAATAGCATTTTAATGACACAGATTGTATGGTAGTGCTATGCTCGCTCACAGCCTCTAATGCTAAGTAAATAGTATGCTAGAGTATGACAGTACTAGCAGCATGAAACTTGTTTAGCATGGAGTTGTGTTCACAAGTTGGAAATATACGGATACGACCAACTGTGTTCTTGTACTTCCAGATGGATGGAGGCCTGCCTGAATGAGGAGCTGCCGCCCACAACAGAGCTGGAAGAAGGATTGAGAAATGGAGTCTATCTGGCCAAACTTGGAAACTTCTTCTCCCCTAAAGTGGTTTCTGTGAAGAAAATCTATGATAGGGAACAAACTAGATACAAGGTGAGAGCTGCTGGCTGTGAATACTGCTTTAGGCAGACATCAAAAATAAGAAAATGCGCACATGGAGGTACTGTGAGCAAATAAACAGAACACTAGTTTATATTGATATTACCTGAGAAACTCTACGGTCACTCTAGAACATGGGTTAAGAGTGTGGGGGGGGGTGGACACTTTGCTTCATATCTGAACTTGCACTGTGTGAAAGAACTTGTCATAATCAGTGTAATCTGTACAGAAGACTTCTGACTTACTTTGTGTAAGAGTGCTGCTTTTACTCTCCATCCTAATGAACCTCCCTGCTGTTCTTGGCAGCTGTGACATTTTGTTTCTTACTTGTTCCTGCCTATTTTTATTTCAGGCAACTGGTCTCCACTTCCGGCACACAGATAATGTAATCCAGTGGCTGAATGCCATGGCCAATATTGGTCTCCCCAAGGTAATTTCTGTGTTGTATGCACAGATAAATAAAATAATCTCGGAAAAGCTTTACATTCCATTTACAACATTTGCTGTTGTACAAAAATCAGCAGACTTCATCTAGTTAGTTCTTAATTTTCTAGATTTGTGTCCCTATAGAAATTTTGTCCTTAAACTTGCTGAAAGATTTTGTTCTGCGTGTATGTTATGTTGTGGTTTATGTCTGCCGGACAACCAAAACCAGGCAGCTGCTCACCCAGCCCCCCAGCTGGGATGAGAGAGAGAATCAGAAGAGCAAAAGCAGGAGAAAAAAATCTCATGGGTTGAGACAAAAACTGCCAACAAGCAAAGCAAAAGCCATGCGTGCATGCAAAGCAAAACAAGGATTTCATTCCCTGCTGTCCAGAACAGGTGGGTGTTGAGCCATCCCCAGGAAAGCCGCACCCTACCATGTGCAATGGTCACTGGGGAAGAGAAATGCCATCACTCTAAATAACCTCCCTTCCTCCTTTTTCCCCGCCTTTATAAACTGAGCATGACATGGAATGGAATGTCCCTCTGGTCAGTTCAGGAGCTCAGCTGTCCCAGCTGTGTTCCCCCCCAAGGTCCTTTAGACCCCTAGTCCTTACTGGTGAGAGGGTGAGGAACAGAAGAGGTCTTGAGTGCCTGGCAACATCCAAACCCCACCAGTGCACTATCAACACCACCTCGCGCCCAAACACAGCTTCACACCAGCTGCCAGGGGGAAAGTCAGCTCATCCCAAGCGAAACCACAACAGGGTAAAAATGATTTGGAGCAAAATAATTCCTCCTTCTGTACCATATCCTTAACATCACTAATCTTGTGTAACATCTACATTACATTTTTCTTGCCATGTGTTCTTTTGAGCAATATCTGAACTATGGTTTTATTGTGGCAGTTTTTTAAGAAATCTACACTAAAAAAGGGGCACAACAGAAAATACTGTTGTCATGTTCTCCATGTCTTCAGATTTCCCTATGAAATTTTCAAATCCAGTGGAAATGTTCCTGGTATAGCTTAATCAAATTACTGGCTAGTAATTCCCTAGGGGAATGGCCAGATAAACTCCTCTGTTGCCTGAAAATACATGTAACCAGTGTTGTGCTGATAGTCAAGTTACGTACATGGATATTAAGTAATTTGTTTTAACTTTTTTTTTTAAGCAATTTTATGTTAGTCTCACCAAAACCAGCATTGCATTTTAATCTGATGTATGATTTGTTGGCATACATGCTTGCAAATGGAACACTTTATTTTTGGGCAAAGCTTTTCAAATGACTTGTTGAGATTTAGTAATTGAGCCTTGTCGGGACTTACGATGATCTTGCAGGAACAAATTTGAGATTAGGAAGTACTGAAATATGCTGTTAAGGTTGTTATGTGAAAACAAGGAGGGAGCCAGAGAGAAGTTAAATGCCAGGTACGAGGCAAGATTTTCAGACGTAAGCAAGTTTTGGGGAGAAACAAATGTGTGAGGTGATGTCAGACTGGGCTGGGCTCCAGTAGAGTGTCAAAGAGATATTGGTGCTTTAAGTATTTTGCCATGCAGAAGAGCCAGGGAGCTGATGCTGTGGAATTGTGAGGGTTCTTCAGTTGCTCTTGCTTTTACAGAAGGAGCAATGCTATTTTGTGCTCACAGGTAGCACCAAGGAACCTTCCAATAACAAGAAAGTGAGGTACCTTGTCACCACTTCGGAATGAATTGGCACTTCCAGTATTGGCCCCTTGTGTTAAACTTTGAAGACCTTTGCATTTGAGACTGTCTGAAAGCTTTTGGATCCAGCTAATTGAAAATGTAGTGTGCAGAGCACCTCAGTGCTGGTCTCTTTCCCTTTGTCACTCTTTGCTCTTGCTTCTCAATGCTATTTAGTCAGAACAAAATCCTCTTTTCTTGATTCTGTTGTATTTTTTTCATCTCTTGGCTTTCACCAAAGCCCTCGCTAATACCTCATGAGCCAGCATCTTGGGTCGTCAGTGTCATCAATGAGATATCCAGTGGGATTCAGTGCACCCTCAGCAAGTTTGTGAACAACTCCAAGCTGAGTGATGCAGTTGATGTGCCTGAGGGACATGATGCCATCCAGAGGGACATGGACAGGCTGGAGGGGGTGGGCTTGTGTGAACCTCATAAGGTTCAATGAGGCCAGGTGCAGGCTCCTGCATCTGGGCCAAGGCAAACACCGGTGTCCATACAGGCTGGGGGATGAAGGGATGGAGAGCAGCCCTGCTGAGAAGGACTTGGAGGTGTTGGCTGATGAGAAGCTCAACTCAACCCGGCAATGTGTGCTGGCAGCCCAGAAAGCTGGCTGCAACCCCAGCAGTGTGGCCAGCAGGGTGAGGTGGGGAATTCTGCTCCTCTGCTCTGGGGAGACCCCTCTGAGTGCTGCCTCCAGTTCTGGGGCCACCAACATCAGAAGGACATGGACCTGTTGTAGCGGGGCCAGCGGAGGCTATGGAGATGATCAAGGGGCTGGAGCCCATCTGCTGTGAGGACAGGCTGTTAGGGTTGTTCAGCCTGGGGAAGAGAAGGCTCCAGGGAGACCTTATTGTGACCTTCCGGTACCTAAAGGGTGCTTCTAGGGGACAAACTTTTTAGCAGTTCTTGTTGCAATAGGACAAGGGGCAATGGCTTTAAACTACAAGAGAGTATGTTTAACCTATTTTTTTACAATGAGAGTGGTGAGACACTGGCCCAGGTTGCCCAGGGAGGTGGTAGATGTCCCATCCCTGGAAACATATTCAAGGTCAGTTTGGACAGGACTCAGAATGACCAGATTGAGTTGAAGGTGTCCCTGATCGTTGTAGGGGAGTTGGACTAGTTGACCCCTAAATTTCCCTTCCAACCCAAACTATTCTGTCATTCTATGATCTTGGTGCTATGATTCTATGAACTTGCTCGTTCATGTGTGTAGAACATGAGCACTGGTTCAGGTGGCAAAAACAAAAAGGATTGGTGCTTCAAGTGTAAGTGTGGGGCCAGGGCAGAGAAGCTCAAAGAGTTTTGTTCTGTGGGCTGTTTCATTGGTGTACTGCAGAAGAATTGGGCTTATCACATTTGGCTTATCATTTGGCTTTATGGAGTGACTATAATCCAGATTCCTAACTTTGTTTTATCTTCAGATATTCTACCCAGAAACTACAGATATCTATGACCGCAAGAACATGCCACGCTGTATCTATTGTATTCATGCACTCAGGTAAGGCAAGCTAGGCAGAGATCTAATTGCTTCTTCAATCTTTCTGCAAAGATGAAAGGCAAGAGGGGAGAGAGGTGAACTGAAGGCTGGATGGGGACAAATTTTCTAGTAGCACAATCTTGCCATGTCAGAGTAAAAATCCATGAAGCCAGGATTTTGCCTTGGGCAGTGGCCAAATCAGATGCAGAAGGAAAAAGAACCCATCAAGTATGATGTGATTACTACCTTCCCAACCCAGTTCTCACCCTCCTTCTCTACTGTCTGAGGCAGAGCTAAACATTTTGGGGCTTAAAGGAAAGCCTGAAGCCCTAAAACGTCTTTGTGAGAAAGAAAAATGCTAGTTTATCGAGGGATCAGTCAGGTCACAGAATGAAAGCCAGTGTGGTAACAGCATTGTACTGCAGGAAGTGTATCTTGATGACCACACTAAGTGATCAAGCAGGAACTGTTGTTGAAAGATCTCTTATATTTTAAAATTTCACATAGACCAAATAGGATAATTTTTTGAGAAAACTGGGAGGATTAATCTGTTGATGCCTTGCTCTTCAATTTGACAGGATGGCACATTGCACGTGTGTTTGGTTTTTTGGGGGGATTTTTTTTGTTTTGGTTGTTGTTGGTTTTGTTTGTTTTTTTTTTTTTTTTTTTCCTCCTGGCTAGCTGGTTTGCATGCAAGCGTGGCTTTTGGAACATGTTGAGATTTTTATTTAAAAAGGATTACTTTTGTAGAATTTACTAGGTGATTGAGTGCTGGATTGCATACATTTAGGTCTTCATTTGTTGCTTGCTCAGTTCTCAAGAATGGCTTGTTCTTCTGCTCTCTGATCTGTTGCCAGTGTGAAATCCATAGAGATGGATTGCATTTATCTGGATGATACCTGACATTTCAGATTGCTGTAGATGAAATTAATATTTATACAAGTGAGCTTGATCCCACCTTTAGATCTAAAATGAGTTGTCGTGTTAGAGTAAGTTAATTCGAGTGCATAGAACAGTGAGGAGAAGACCTGTATCGAGGTACACTGCCACTATCGAGAACAGTGCTGCTTTTTGTATAGGTTATGGCAAAGTTCTTCCCTCGCTGGCAGCTTTGTGGCAGCTACTGCAACTACTTTACACTGGGAGTTGGCTGGCATGTATTATTGTTACGTCTTCTTGGTTATATCCTGGATGTTCCCACCCCCCTGGACAGTAGTCTGAATTGTGGAAAATTAGCAACCTTCCCAAGAAAATTAAGTTTGCCGTTGGTGTGCTCCTTCTAGATCATGTGTTAGGAAAAGAAAAATTAATAGGTGCAAACAGTCCCAGTAGTTAAGGCTGTAGAAGTTATAATCTTTCCATCTCATAATACCTTTTCCATTGTTCTTATTTTTCAAAAATCGTTAACCTTTTTGGCAGAAATGTTCTGTAGCCAGTTTCTCTGCCAAGGCAGTCTCCTCAAGATTTTAACATAATTTTACTTATCAAGGAAAGAAGGGTAATTCTGACATGTAAACATAAATATGGAAAAGGATGTTCTGTAAGAATTTGGGTTTTTTTTCAGGTTAATGCAAAGTATATTCCAGTTAAGGAATAAAAATCTGGAATGCAGTTTTGTTGACGGTCCATAGGTCAGAAGTGTTCCTGCCTGGTGTTTGTGTTGTTTTGTAAAAAGAATAAACTAATTAAATTTATAAAGACTGGGGATTTAGATTTGACACATTGAAGTCATGTGCAAAGGTGGAATTGCTTACCCTCTATTTTTCAATCACATTAAAACTGAGTTTACCAGGTGAAAGGATACGTGTTTTATTAATAGTTTGTATTTAATGTTCCTGTATAATCTGATATTTCAATAGTGGGTACTAGTACTCTTGGTAATCACTCTTGGTGATTATGAGCTGTTATGTTGGCTTAGCTGAGTGGCTCCTTGAATCTGTATTTCCTAAAATTATCTGTGTCTTTGTCAGAACCACAAGGAAAACTTACTAGTTCCAATTATTTGTTTATTTTCTTTTCTAGTCTGTACCTGTTCAAACTGGGTCTTGCCCCCCAGATTCAGGATTTATATGGGAAGGTGGACTTCACAGGTAAAAAAACCAAAGTGCCAATATGTGTGCTGCCTTTATCTCATACTGTGTTAGCCATTGTAAAGATGAATTAAAAGGTTGATACTGTTCGTATCCTAAATGCAAATGACATTAAAAATTAGTGGCTGTGAGGAGTTGTAGTAATTTAAGAAAATGTTTGATTTTGGTGCTTCTGAGGTGGCCTGTTAAATAGCTGTCAGTTTGCTAATCATTACTTTTGCAAAGAACAGCCCCATAACTTTTTTGCCGCTGTTGTAAGATGCTTAAACCTTGCCTCCATCCCTTTGGGAGAGGTTTCAGTTTGGAACTTGGTAAGCAGTCCTCGCCTCCCGTGACAGTTTAAAGTAGAGGTGCCATTGGCTGAAGAAGAGTTTGCCAGCTGATCTGCTGCAAGAGATTCCAGCACAGTCTTGGGTCCACATGCCACCTCAGGGTTTCAGTTCATTGGTTTTTTGCAAAAGTGTCAAATTCAGTGTTTTGTATTAGTGAGGCTCCTGCCTGAGAGTGTGCATCTGATTTCAAAGGTGTATAAAACTTTACTTTCTTGCAAAGCGGCTTTTGATTCTATTTCTAAAATACTGAACTGTCAGCTCTCTTTGAGTTGTATGGTATTCAGCAACAGCATGTCTCGACACCCTCCATTTGCTTTTCTCAGTGTAGTCTCTCTGCAGAAAAAAAGAATGCTAAAATACTGTCTGTGCGTTTTCCTGACCTGTTGGCAGCACTAGTTGAGGTACCTCAGAATGATGAGGTCTGTTTCCAGCTCCTTGTAGAGTCATGTTGCTTTGTAGTGGGAGAGACTACAGAATATCCCTGTATGAGTGTCTGGGAGAAATGTACAATTTAGGAAAGCATGCAAAATGTCTATCAGTTGTCATTTATTTTGTTTCACTTGCTGGGTTATATTTAAAGTATTATTTAAGCAGAAATTGTAATCTGTTCTAGTTACCCTAATTGATTGTTTTTGTAGCAGCAGTTGGTATGGCAGTGCTGGTTCCTAATGTGTTTAAGCCTCTGTAACTCTGTTTTTACGTATGTTGCAGAGGAGGAAATCAGTAATATGAGGCTTGAACTGGAGAAGTATGGTATTCAAATGCCTGCCTTCAGCAAGATTGGAGGAATTCTTGCAAATGAACTTTCTGTGGATGAAGCAGCATGTAAGGAAAAATGGAGTTTCATTTTACGTGATTATTCAAATTAGCAGAATTTTTTAAAGTGTTGATTTTAATGCCCCCTGTTGTGAGACAGTACAGTACTTCTGATAGGCTTTTTGGAAGGCAGCGAGGAGGGTTTTCTTCTTCTTGTGTATTTTTAATTTCTTCCTGGAATGTGATGATTTGACTGGGTAGATTATTGTACTAGGAAGGAGTCTGCTATCTTTTGTCAAGACCACAAAGCTATTGTGGGATGAGAGGTACTTTGAGAATTCTTTTGCTTTCCAGTTATTTTCCAGATACTTCTTCTAGTGTTTGCATTTAAGTTCTCAATTTTTAAAAGAGTTGTTGTGTTTGGGACTAACTGTCAGACTGTGACTTGTTTTTCAGTACATGCCGCTGTCATTGCCATTAATGAAGCAATCGACCATCAGGTTCCAGCTGACACTCTTATGGCAATGAAGAACCCTAATGCCATGCTAATAAATCTTGATGATCAACTGGAATCCACTTACCAAGACACACTCTACAGAGCAAAGCAAGACAAAATGGAGAATGCTAAAAATAGGGTAGATCAATTCTTCTTTCAAGCCATTTTTTTGCATATGTTGCAATTTTGTATTGAAGTGTAAACTGTGGGGAATTATGTAATGTGTGTTATAATCCTTTATGTATAGGGTTAGGTGGATTTACTCCTGGTGGCATTCTAGTGCGTTCCCCAGCCCCCTGTCTTCCTATTGCAGAAGAGACGCAGCAGTTAACTGTGTTACTGTGTTCAGCTGTCTGAAATATGGGCTGCATAGATACAGAATTCATGTCAGCCTTTATATGTTCAATATGCTATCCCTCTGTTTTCATACAATATAGATACATTTTCCTAACACTGAAACGATGAGCAAACCTGACTGATGCTCTCACCAGGGGTCAATGTTGTTTTAGAATGCCATATGTCAAATGTCTAGCTATGTATACTGCTCTCTGTGCTCTGCTGTGTGTTCATATAGAGCCGCTATATTGAAATAAGGTGTATCTAGGCTGTCTATATCAGGATGTGAGTTACTTTTATGTATTTACTTCTAGGGCTGCTTTTTGCATGTGTAGAGGTTGCCTATCTATGACCTATCATATATATAGATATACAATTATCCTCCCTGACATTTTCAATGAGAATATCTGTGAGGGCAAAGGAAACTGTAGAAACACTGATAGTTTTTATTTCATCTTCAGATTGCCTCAGAAAATTCAGAGAGAGAGAGAGATGTGTATGAAGAACTTCTGACTCAAGCTGAGATTCAGGGAAACATCAATAAAGTGAACAGTAGGTATTATGCTAAAGTAATAGTTTTAATTAAAAGAGTGCTTAAAAACACTGCACATACTCCTCACTTTCTGTAGTGCTAACGAAAGTGAAGGCAGGCAGCTCCCTTGTTTTTGTGAGGTTTTTTGGTGGTGAGGAGTTGATTTGGTTTGGGTTGTGTTTGTTTTTTTGAAAGTCTTCGTTAGTACAATGTGAATTCATTTTGACTTCTGTTGCTCTGTCTTTGGTAAATGGATTGTCTATGCCACTGCCCCCCCCCC
>VXBJ01005766.1:5917-35451 GCA_013400055.1 Nycticryphes semicollaris | reverse complement strand
CCCCCCCCCTTTTCATCTTGAGTAATGCATGCTATATCCAATCCCTTTTTTAAGCCCTACTTTACAATTGACTTTGGAAGTTCTTCCATTTGGATTACATACCTAACTTGCTATCCATCATGCCTAAGAGTATTTCTTCTGAGCAGTAGGCTGTATAAACCACATTTAATATTTCTTTCAAAACTCTGCTTTACTGTTGTTAGCACATGCAGCCATATCGAAGATTGACCTGGCTTTGGAACGAGGAGATGCATTAGCACTTTATGAAGCTCTGTCAACACCAGCCCTGGGACTCCGAGGATTGCTACGGGAAAATTGTGACTGGTATTTCAAGCAGTTTTTGGGTGATAGGCAACAGAAGCAGGAGGTATGGAAAAGTCTACATTACCCTGAATCATGAGGTTCCCCCCCACCTTATTTTTTTTTTTCTTAAATAAAGAAAAGCTGGGTTATTTTTCTTTGTATTGAGCTACTTGATGTGAATAAGCTGTCGTTGTTTCACACACCCTGTTTCTTCTTTTTTTCTCAGGCTGGCCTTACAGGTCCTCTGCAGAAGGAAGAGTTGCAGTTGGGAGTGGATGCTGCTAATGTTGCAGCACAACAGTATCAGCGAAGTAAGGATCAGCAGAAATTATTCCAGCAAAGTGACCATGGATGTGATCAAAAGGATGAGACAGCACAATATTGGGTCTATGTGGGGATATGTGGGGTCTCTCTCAAACTATTACGAATGTTCTAAGTATTTCACCGTTGCTAAGAATGTTTTAGAGAGACAATTGCTGTGCTTTACTTACAGAGTCTTTCATCCAGCTTTTACAGTACTGCTGGAGGTAACAGCATATAATTTGAAATATTAAGAAATATGGAACTTTTGCATCCATCTTAAACAACTTTTTCTAGAGTGCTTTTTGTGCATTTTTTTGTGTAATGGATCTGCGAAGGAAATCTGCATTGCTCCATGAGGTGTGAATGCTAGGTCACCTGCTGACCATTGACATAAATCTTAGTTGGTTTGAGCTGCAGAACATTTACCTGCTTCCAAATATCAGGTAGCAAATAAAATGCAGATTGCGATGGCTGATTGTTTTTTGATTGTGCTTCCCACATCACACAGAGCTCTCTTCTGGAGAAGAACGTTCAGTTCTGGCTATGCAGGAGCAATTAGTTCAATTTGCAGTAGGTAGAAAGGAGACTCCTAGAGAACTGGGAGAGTTTAGAATACAAGAGGAAAATAGTAAATGCAGCCTTACTTGTTCAGCATGGAACTCGGTGTTTGCTTACCTAGTGGTGCTACTTTAAAGGTAGCCAATGTGTACCCACGATAGGGTGCCTGTTACTGCTTTAAGCAGGATAAATGTAGATGAAAAGAACAAGTTTTTCTTACCCATCCACCTGAAAATTAGCAATTATGTAGCTTCTTACTATCAGAAGACTGAAATGGTGAAACAATTCTTTGAAAACTAGGCAAAAAGGTGAACTGGTTTTAAATATGAGCTTTATTTTAAGGAAGACATTACATATTTTAGTTGTCTGTAGTAATGGAAGGCTAACTGGGGAAGTATGGATCTGAAAACTAATTTCCTGCAGCGAAAAGAATTATGCTTTTTCTTGTTAGGTATCTGCTTGAGTAGAATAAAAGTGCTCTTACTACTAGGGACTCAGTTGTCCCTCTTTCTCATTCTTTATGCTACCTCTTTGAACTTCCAGGGCTGGCAGCAGTAGCCAAAATTAATTCTTTGATTCGAATGGGTGATGCTGAGAAGACTGTGGCAGAAATGATGAATCCAGAGGCCCAGTTACCAGAGGTTTATGCATTTGCTGCAGATCTTTACCAGAAGGAGCTGGCCACCTTGCAGCAGCAGAGCCCTGAAGTAAGTACCACATCCCCTCTTATTTCTGGAAGTTGCCAAGGATCACTGACGCTACCTTGTCTGTTTTGTTAAATATGTTCTCTGTAATAAACCTGTCTTGAGTCTTCATCGATCTGTTTTGGTGAGCAGGCCATTCTGATCTGAAGTTTAATCCCTAAATTTTGAGCTCCTTGACTCTGTAGGATGTACTTTAATCTCTTACTTGGTTTTCTAGCTTTGTTAATGGTACTCATCTTTCTGCTTCTATGTGGTTAAGGCTGTCCCTTTACTTTGTTCTGTGTCTGCTCTACTCTGTGTTCTATGGGCAGCAATAGTTTGTAAGGAGTGAGTGGAACTAATTTGTTGTCCTCTTTGTATGCAGGGTAACCTCACCCATCCAGAGTTATCTGTTGCTGTAGAGATGCTGTCTTCTGTGGCCCTGATTAATAGGGCTTTGGATTCAGGGGATGTGAACACGGTGTGGAAACAACTGAGCAGTCCTGTCACAGGGCTTACAAACATTGAGGATGCGAACTCTCAGAGGTGGATATTTCAAGGAACCATGATGTGGCTTCTAGTCTGTGACTCTGAAATTTTTTTTCCCCTCTTTACGTTCTCTTTGCCTTATTTATTGTGATATTGATTTAATCTCTGTTGGCTCTCATGTCTTGTTTTTGCGATTCCTGTTTCTTACAGGCCTGATTTCTGTGCCATCTCTCGACACTTTCTCATGGATTTCACATTAAAGCTATGTTGTGGTGCCATTAGGTTGTTGGTAATATTACACCAGCTCACCCATCATGTTCTTTGCCCTGCACCCTCATTCAGTAGCTTATTGCTTGGGTTGATTATTTTCCGTTTGGGATGACTATCCTTCATGCAGCCTTTCCTCTTCCTGTTCTTCCCCCGTTTCATATTTGTTCCAGTTTCAACCCTCATGTCACCTCTTCTGCTTTGTGTACAGTTCTCATGCTGTGTTGTGTGTTCCCTGGCCAGATTGTTGCCTTGTGACGTTTTCGGGCCTTGTTCTTTGACAGGTATATCGATGATTTGATGAAGCTGAAAGCTCAAACACATGCAGAAGGAAATGAATTTATCACGTGGAATGATATCCAGTCATGCATTGATCGTGTGAACATAGTTGTGCATGAAGAACACGAAAGTAAGTTTTTCCTGCTAGATTCATGCTAGACTGGTTTTAGCAGATGAGGAGCACTAAAATTAGGTGCACGTCAATACAGAAAGTTACTGGTTGACTTGTGTTATACATTAGATACCTGGGAAGATCTTAGTTGTGAGCAAGACTTGATGGTCTGTAATATAAAAGGCTTGATAGCAGGACTGTTGATGGAGAGATCAGGCAGTCAGGAGTGTTTGTGGTATTGAAATCTATATCTCTGTACAGTTTATTAATCTTTCCAACCCTTTTTGGATTACAAAATGCGGTGTCTGCCATCAGTGCCCAAGATTAGTCTAGAATCTTTTCTAATTTTGCTTCAGTCGGTATGTACAGAAAACTGCTATTACTAAAATCTATGAGTTAATTGTAACCCAGTTAATTGTAACCCAGTACCATTGTAACTTCGTCCTCCTTCCTAATTTGCTGTGTTCAATAGAAGTTACTTTTCTTGAAGTCTTGTTCTCTCTTGGCTGCAATCTCTGCCCTATTCGGGTTTTACTTTTCTCTGTTTTAGTCCTCCTTTTGAATGTGATTTGGCCTTTTTGCCTTTGCGGTATTTAGTGGAAGTTCCACAGACTCAGTCCAGGATCCCCCTCTACTTTTCATCTGTGGGTAATCAGACCTGCAAAATCAAGATGAGATGCACATCTTCATGTTGATGTCTCTCAGATGTAATGATCCGTCAGATGCATTTCTACAGTGGATGAGGAGCTTGATGAACACTAGAGAGATGAGTTCATGTTCAGCTCTCATTCTCTGTCCTTTAACTCCTGGGTGTATTAATACTACTTCCAAATACACCTTTGAAGATCAGTAGTGCAAATATTGCATCAAAGAAATTGGGGCTTTTGCAGTTGCTCTGATTCATTGATAATTCAATGGAGATACCCGAAAAAGTTTGTTCTGAAATGGTGTTTGTTCCAACAGTTCAAATGTTTTTGCCTAAGACATCTGGTACAGATTTTTCTTTTTTCAAGGGCCATTTAATTATCTTACCAGTTTGACGGCATTCAAATTCTGTGTTCCATATATTGGGACACAAATCTCAAATCAGAGTTGAAAAAGAAAGTGCTGGTCTTTAAGAGGTTAATTCTTTGTTTACAGTTAGTTGCATCAGGAAACTAGAAGCTTTTATATTCTGTTCTAACACTCCCTATGACCACTAGTTGTTAAAATCAGTATCTGTTACAGCTGAAATGTCTGATAACTGACCTTCTGACCAGTAGAAAAATACACCTGCAGAGCTGTTGCCTTTTAATATGAAATATTGGTGGGGAAAAAAAAAATACCAGATTAAAAAATATGTGAAACCCCATAGCAGTTATAAGTGTATGCAGCAAGTGCAAGTACCAAAATTTAAAATATTTATGAAAGAAAAAACTCCTGGTGCAGGCTGGGAAATGTGAATGGGTGTTGTTCTGTGCTGCTTCTAGTTCTGCTAGAACTTTTTTTTCATTTATATTTTTTAGTAGTGTTTATTTGAATACGTGTCTTCTAGCAGTGATAGAAGACCGGGATTGAGCATAATGATGAAAATTTCAGAAAAACAGAAAATTGGAGTATTTCTCATTTCTCTAAGATTATATTAGTTGGCTTAAAATCCAGAGTGGAGATAGGCAAGTCCTTGAAATAGCACAATTAAGCAAACTTATTCTTAAGTAGATCCTTGTGAGGTTCAGTATCAGGTAGTTTAATTTCCTATTTTTTTTTTTTCTCCAATTTAATTAAGAGACTGGTTTTTTTTTTGTTATGACTAGTACTGAAAACTCCTACATATGCAAGTTGCATGGTATTTAACTTCAAGCCATCTTGGAATATTTAGCTCAAAGCCTTGCATTGTAAGAGTGGAGAGATCTGTCCTAAATGTGGAGGTGATGATAGTTTATATTGTACACTGAGACAAACAGGTGTCTTCTGCAACTTCTGTTGCATAGTTGGTGAGTTGTGTTTCACCTTAAAAGTACTTTAACAAGGGTTAAATTTTAATTTTGGAGCCTGCTATCTTGATTACCTTGTTTCCGGGCTCTCCAAATAGACACTGGTTTTCCTCTTGGGGCCACATGAGCAGATTTGTCGAAACCACAGATGCATGGACGCAGTCTGGTGTGTGCACCCACCAAATGCTAGTCTCGGAGTGTCTTTTCTATGTACAAGGTCACAGGAAAAGTCTAGAAGTTCACATAGTTCCAACACCCTGTTTCTTATAACACTCCTTATCCTCTAAAAAAGGGTGCAGAAAGTGCTGTAATGGGATAAGCTGTTTTCAAAGAGAATGTCTTAATTCTTTGACCAGCCTCAGATATGTCCTTATGCAAAGACAATTTTTATCTCCTGTCTGTGAATAAATTACATTAGTCTGAGAAGGTACTTAGGGCATATGAGCATTTATTTTTCATGTCCACTATGCTTGTACATAGTTCCAAATTAAAAAATGCTTTTTAGTGAGGAGCTGCATCATGTTGTTGTTCCATGGAATAGTCTTGTTATGCCAATGCTGGTAAACTAATCATAGAGAACTACCAATTACAGTCTCTGCCTTGTCCTAAGTCAAACACTTATTGTAGCTGCTTTTTGACAGAAACCATGCCATAATTTTAGTGATCCTGCTTCTTGCAGTGTCTTCAATGTATATTTTCCCTAATCTCTTCTCCATCCTAATACCACCTCTTCCCTAAGACATTTTATTTTTCTCGTAAAGCTTTGTTTTGTGATTCTCTTTCCTGCATAAAAGAAAACATCAAAATCTTTGGCTATATTAAACAAAGTTGGAAATCCCCACACTGAACTTCTTAACTTTCTTTTGTATAAAAGATTTCTTTCTCTGTACTGATCAAACCGTGATTTGAATGGAAACTGTGAATTGAATCAGGTGACCTCCACGGTTCATCTCAGCCTAAGTTATTTTGTGATTCGTGGGAGATGGTTGCTATCGGTAGGGCATGTATAATGTAGATTTTGTTCACGTTTAGCCAAGACACTTATTTTTGCTTATTTTTATTTAGCTGAATGGTAAAATTTACTGTGTGTGAATAGCATCTGCATCTGATAACAACAGCTAATATTGCATATGTTTAATCAAATAGTTTTCTAAAATATGAAGTTAATATACTTTTAAATGGTGTTCCGTATAAATCTTTAGCTTCGTGTGAAGATATCTTCGTAGAGAAGCCAGAACCTTGGAAAACTGTAACCTGTGAACTCAAGTCATTTGGGCTTTGATAATTCTCTTCTGGTAGATCTGAGCTGGATGTCTGAGGACTTGGTTCGGTCTATGCATGTGGTCTCCCGGAGTGATTTATTTTATTTTATTTTATTTTAAACTGCAGTCCCCAGCCATTATGAGTATTTAAAGGTGGGAAATAGTCCTAATTTCTTCACTGGTAAATAGCATTATCTGTTAAAAATACTGCAATTCTCAGCCGATACCTGGTTTAGGAAGGACTAACTGCAGTCTTCTTTTGAAGCAAACGTTGACAGTTGTTGTTGACCAAGAATGGAACTTTGTATTTCTCTCCCTACACCTGTCTTCCTAGGGATTTTGGCAATTGGTCTGATCAATGAAGCTCTGGATGAAGGCGACGCCAAAAAGACCATTCAAGCCTTACAGATTCCCGCAGCAAAATTAGAGGGTGTAGCCCCAAGGGTAGCACAGCATTACCAGGATACACTCCTTCGAGCCAAGAGAGAGAAAGCACAGGTGAGTGCAATTACATGTACATCACAAAAAAACCTTTACATCTGTGTAATCGGCTTATTGCTAGTCCAGAAAGGCAGGAATCAAAACTGGAAGTGGAGAGCAGCACATTCTGTGTACCATCAACTGATCTTACCTGGTCAGTTTGGATTTTTCTAGACTCGAGAAAGAGATTTACAGCCAGACAGTGTGAATTTTCATGAACTACAGAGATGCGTATAAGGATATTAACTGCATGAGATGGCTACAGGTAATCCCGGGTCCAGAATGAGTTATTTTGTCTGCAGAGAAATAATATGCCTCATCTGTTTTTGCAAGGAGACTGTGCTTTTTCTAGGAGTTCTGGCCTTATGAATGCAAGTTTTCTTCAGGTTTTTTAGTGTTCTATGAAAATGTAGTCATAGGCATAGGTATACCGCAAAAAAAGTTTCTGAAAGTGGAAAAATCTGTTAACAGATAAAGTAGAAAAAAGTTAAGCAAGATACATACTGATGCCTCTTACCTAGTGACACTTTTATTGCTAATGATTTTTTTGAGCAGAATTTGTCTTTCTTATTAGACAAGGACTCCTGCCTACATGTACATAGTTGCTGCTTTCACTGACTAAATACGAAGGTGAAGGTGGGGAGAGGAAGGGCAAGTTTCATTTTATGGATTTAGAAAAGAGGCTGGGTGTGTATGCAACTGATTTCTGAGTAGTGTGGATGGGATACTGATTTTCGGTTTCTCATCTATTTACAACGAAGCAGCGGACATCTCTGCATTTGGTGGCTCTGAGAATGTTATGGGGTTTTTCTTATCTTTTTTTTTTTTTTTTTTTATGCTGTGGAGTTCATTGCTCTAACATCAATGCAGAATTTTCCATAGAGACTAAAATCTGAATTGTGTTGAACACTGATTTCTGGGTGGGTTTTTTTTTGTTTGTTTTCGTTTTGTTGTTTTTTTTAACTAGAGGTAAATGTGCGTGATAGCAATAGCTGATGATTGCATGCATTTCATTAAGCAACTTCTCCAAAGGCCCTGAAAGGGTTAATGTTCCTCAGGAACCCATTTTGTGCTGAAGCATTTCCTCCGGATGAGTCAGAATGAAATAATGAACTCTTTTTAGTGTGCGCTTAAGCTTGTGCCAGGCCAACTTCTTGGTTGCCGTAAAATTACCTTATTTAGGCATATGTTCAGTTGAGGCCTTCTCCCTGCAGCATGGCAGTAATTCCAGAAACTGAAAGATCATATTATAAAGAAACATTATGGGAAAAGTAGCCACTGTCTTAAGTCAGCTGTTACTTATTTCCCAGTGATTTCCACACCTTGGGGATGTAGTTCCGCCAGAGACGTTGTTCAGTTGCTGATGGAATGGGAAGTGCTGTGCAATGGGTGTTTGTTGTTCGATGAGTAGAGAGAGAGAAAAGCAGTGGACCCTGCAATAGGTTACACTGTGTGTACCTCCCAGAAAGCCTGTGATAATAAATCAGTAGAAAAGCTGGGGATGGTTTTAGTGGCCTTTGGGCTGATTTCTGCAGGTAGAGAAGAGGAAATTGTGTCTTTGATCATTCTACCCCACTCTTTGGCCAGGACTTGGGCTGTTGCTGGTACTCACTTGGCTTTCAGATGAAATCTGCTCATGAAAGACATCTTGTCTTGATGTCTTTGTCTCTTGAATGAAATCTCACTGAGCATGTCAGCTTCAGATCTGCCAAATGGTGGGAAAAATGAGGTGGGCATGTAAGGAAATGTGCATTTTCTGACCCTAAAGCTCTTGGACACTGTAAGTAGTGGCACATTTGTGCAGTGTGATTATTATTCCATACCAGAAGGGAGTGTTTCCTGTGTTCTGTTTGCACAACTGAGCTGTCAGAGAGGTGGCAGTTGCCTCTCAGCCTTTCTCTCGGTAGTTACCTACAGGAAGCAACAGCGGGTGGGGAGAAGCTGTGCTTGGCAACTGCTAGGCCATTGTTCTTTATGTATATTTTGGGACTTGCTAAGCACTTGTCTTTTTCCTCTTCTCAAATTTCTGCATGTGGCATCAGTTGATTGGATTTCTTCAAATCCCAGCCAAAATACCGAACGCTGTGTGGTAACTGCTCCGTGAGGAGCAATCCATTAAAACAGAAACTTGGAGACTGGTGTTGGCTTTCTGTGTCTAAACACAGCCACAATACGTACAACGCTTCTTGGTTTGCTAGTTTGTACGGGCTTGTGATCTTTTGTAGACAAGGATGGGAACAGCCTAACGTGGCACTACGTTACCTGGGAAATTTTAGCTGCTGCACACAGGTGCATTGGCTGCTTCTTGTTCCAGGAACTCTTGTAGCTATGTTCTGTCAAAAGACTAACTCGTGTTCCCGGAAAATTCCTCTGGTGATCTCTTAGCAAGTACAGATTTAGATCTAACTGATAGAGAGTTTGTGGCCTTGCTTATCAGAGTGACAGTTTCTTCTTCGCTCTGCTTCATGAAAAGAGTTCTTGACTGGGAAGAGGTGTTGAGTCTGGACATGCCATGGAAGTCTCTGCTAGTCACAGATGCACGTGATGTCCTTGAGCTGGAGCCATTAGAAAGACTGAAATGTCTCTTATTCTATCTGATAGGGAAAACTACTGTATTGACTATTGTCAAGTAGAGGTTGATTTACTTTGCAAAAATAGTCATGCTTTTGTCCTCACGCTTGTGTGTATTTTTCTCATCATGCTCTCTTCAGGACACACAGGATGAAACAGCTGTGCTCTGGTTAGATGAAATTCAGGATGGGATTCATAGGGCTAACAAGGACACAGAGGAGTCGGACAGATGTAAGTAGTGTCGCACAATATTGCCAGTAATCCCCATTATCAATCAAATGCTGGTTACTTAAGGAAAGATTGGGAGCTAGAAATGTCATGTAAATATGTCAAAGGAAGTCAAGTGCACTTACGTGCTTCTGGTGTAGTAATTTTTCTTTGAAGAGTGAATGTGAGATTCTTCAAATACTAAATTTCTTTTGGAGGGTTATGCCATTTTTCCAGTTTTGCATGGGACTGTATTATCTGATTGGGCAAATCTATCAAAGTGTTTGTCATTTGCAACCACTTGTGTGTGTCTGTGGGTGGTTAGGTGTGAGAGACTTCATGTGCACAGTTTAAGTGGTGTTTTCTGGTGTGCGTTACCTGTTTGTGTGGCATACTGCTGTTTTGTCTCAGTTCTAGTAAGTAATTCTAGACTACCTTGCATCTTTTTCAAGTGCAGACAATAATACACATCGGGGACATCCACCTTTGCTCCTTAGTGCAGTGTGCAGGTGGACTGTCCCAACCGTCATTACATCTCGGTCTTTATAATGATGTCTTCTGTCTCCAGACACAATGAAGTAATTGCTACTCTTTGCTTAACTTGTTTTCCTTTTTGTGGGGGTTTGGGTTTGGGGTTGGTTGTTTTTGTGCCTGACAGAAACTTTCTTATTAACAAAACATGAAGGTTTTTAAAGTCTCCTGCTACATTCCAATGGCCTGTTCACTGCATATGCTGTTTATTTGCTGAGTAGTGCACGCTTCAGAGAGCTTGTTTTTATATGTCTTTAAAATACGATATTCTTGCATTTACTCTAATCATCTCTAATTTTCTGTTACATTCAACATTTTGCACCTGTCTGCTTGTTTTGCTTAACTTGTATAGTATTAGTAAACTGAATGTTTTCTCTCTTTATAGTTAACTTTTATTATTCTTAATTCTCTTTCTTTGTCTCTGGTGTGCTGATAAGATGTCTTACTTTCCACTTCCACAACTTCTGATTCGATGTTAGGCTGATACTTCAGGTTATCCAAAGATGCACATTCGGTCCCTTCTGACTTTGCTTTGAATACGCAACTGTACTAAAAACAGAAAAGTTTTGTCTGAGGCTGGAATCTCTCTGGTGTCTTCTGGAACAGGTTGTCCAAAGACACTGTGGAATCTCCATCCTTTGAGATTTTCCACACTCAGTCAGACAAGGCCCTGAACTTACCCCAGCTTTGGGGATGGGGCTGGACTAGGTTGCCCTGCAGCACGAGTTCTTCATGAATCTGTGTGTCAGATGTGTAGGGTATCTGGCAGAGTTAATTCCTCTTGTCCTTGCTCTGTTGGTGCAGAAATAAGCTTGCTTTTATATTTGTGCATTGTTCCGTATATTCTATAGTTATAAACAATTTAGAAGAGAGGAAAATCAAAAGGTTCACAAAAAGCTTTCTAACACAAGACAGAATGAGTTTGTCCAACTCCATAGCCTAGTTGAGTTGTTTTTAATGGTATTACTTGGTCAGTGAATTCCATTGTCAGCTGCCTTAAAAAAACCACCCTAAAGCACAACAAAAAGCAGGCAGGTGGAGTAGGGCAGAGCTTTACCTGTTCATCCTACTGTTTGTTACCAGCAGCACCAGTGCAATTTCTTCACCATTTTGCCACCAAGGAACATTTGGTCAAAAGCAGGATTAAAGTATGTGCCCTTGTGCTGAATGAAATCTGCAGGTACCCTGTACGAGCAGACATTTTTGCAGTCTTATCTGGCACTAGAGATTACTGTAGTTCAAGTTTGCTGTGTCAGTGCTGTTCCTGTGCTCTTGTGAATGTGTGTGTATTTGAGTTGGAGTAGCCCTGGAATGCCATGTTGTTATTTTTGTCTTCCTCTGCCACCTGTCTTTCTGAACTTTGGTTTTTGACTTGTTTACAAACTACTCCATACTTTCTTCACTAGAAAAGGCCCCCTTTGAGTTGTGACTAGCTCTGCCAAAAGAAACTGCCTTAACTAAAAATGGATGTTAGAGTAGACCTAAACTGTGTCGTTGAGAAATATTGGTGGTAAATCTATATTGAGACTAAGAGCACACAGGTGTGCTGTCAGGTGCAGTACTGCACATGTGGTTGGATACTCTGTAGTGAAGAGGTTTCTGTATTGCAGGTTGCCTGATTGATTTTGTTTATATTTTGTATTTATATACTCTTAAATATTTGTGTATGTACGCACACTCTGACTGTTAAGTGTGTATGCATGTTACCTTCTCCGTCCTTTTGTTCTGTGTTTGCTGTGAGTCACTGAGCCCCTGAATTCCAAGATAACCTGCTTCCTGATGTTATCAAAGTCTCCTTAGGAATTCTGGCCATTAACGAAGCAGTAGACCGTGGTGATGTTAGCCAGACCCTGGGTGCCCTGCGTTCTCCAGATGTTGGGCTATACGGAGTCACTCCAGAATGTGCTGAGACATACCAGCGAGAGCTGTCAGAAGTCAAGAGGAGGAAAATGGCAGCAGGTGAACCTGAAGTAGCTAACTGTTAGTGAAATAAATTCAAGATTATTGCATGTGGATTTGGAACTAGAGGTAAAAAAGCTTCTGGGGAGAAGCTTTGTATTACAGGGGGCAGTTGTGGATGCTTTGGGAGCAAAGGTTTAAAAAAGAAAAAAAGCAAATGGTAGAAAGTTCTCCACTTGTATAATATGTTATGTTTAGGTGGTTCTTGTATTGGGTCATTAGGGTCTTGGGAATATCCTTCCCTTGCTTGGAGGAAGGAGAATCTGTGTATGTGGATTTCCCAGTCATAAAAATACTATGTGGCAAAGATGAGACACTTGTCTGTTGTTGAGACTTACACTGCAGTTTCTGCTTTTAGGGGGCAATGGCAGCGAATGGGTGAAACACTGGGTGAGAGGAGGCTATCATTATTATCACAACCTGCGGACCAAAGAGGGAGGATGGGATGAACCAGTGGAATTTGTGCAAAATGATACACAGCTGTCACGGGAGGAGATACAGGTAAGGCAGATAACACATACTCTTTTTCTGAAGAGTTGATGTTCTTGCCATTCCCATTCTTAATGAGGCTGTAAGAGAGAATGCTTCAACGCCATAATCATGTTAACAAGCTCTGTATTTTATTTGTTTCACTGGGCACAATCTGATTGTGTATGTCAGAACTCCTTGTCCTATTTCAGAAAAATTTGTCCTGTCAGTAAGAAGGTACAGGACTTGTGTACAAGTGATGTGGTGTTACTTGAAAGGCAACGTGGAAGTTTCTCATAAGCAGAATACAGAAAGCTGATGTAACACTCTGTTTTCTGTATCTCTGTTTTCCTTTTCTGATGCTTATTCCTACCATAACATTGATTCAGAGCACCATATCTGGAGTCACTGCGGCATACAACAGAGAGCAGTTGTGGCTGGCCAATGAGAACCTGATTACGAAACTTCAGGCTTGCTGTCGAGGATATCTTGTTCGCCAGGAATTTAACTCAAGAATGAATTTTTTGAAGAAACAAGTACCAGCAATCACTTGCATTCAGGTAATGATATCCTTCGATTATGTTTGGAACTTGTACTCTGCAATTGTTTCCGTTGCAAGCTTATTGATGGGTTTTTTTCAATTCAAAGTTACAGCACACCATTGTCTTCACCTCATTTTGTGATTTATCTGAAGGCATTTGCCTCTTCCAAAGAATTTTGGCATTTTATTTACTTGTCCATGTCACATCTAATCCGTAAAGTCCTCTCAAGCAGAACTGGAGAGAGAAAAAACTGATTTGAGGAAGCTTTAGGTACCAGATTGAGCATTTTGGGAATAGAGCAACGTGAAGTGTGTTGTGTGTCTTTATGGCGATAATACCACGTGATGACTTACTACTGTGACTCATGAACTGAAGACAAACATCGTGGTTTTCAGTATTCCTGAGTAAGATTATTATTCTTGTCTAGTTTGTCCAGGGAATTTTGAGGATTGAGGATCTGAAAGAGATGGTGGAATAAAACAAAACCCCCAAATCCTCTCCCAGTTAATATATATGTAAAATAACTCTCCCTTTAAGTGCAGTCCAGCCTCTTGCCTCGCTTCTGTTCCAAGTATCAGTAGCAGTGAAGTCTGCTCTGAAGCCTTATAATATTTATCACTGTTCTTGTCAGCAGCTATGTCTACTGTGTGATCCTTATGTAGAACAGTTTGTCAACTTGACTGTTTAGCTCTATCCTTGATCTCACTGAACTTCAGAAGGCCCAGACTTTTCACGGGGTAATTTCAAGTTTCTCATGATTTAAGATGTTGAAATAGTTAATGCTTCATGCTGTATATCTCTTGATAAGATAAGCATCATCTTCCTCACATTTTACTTAGCAAAAAAGGCAGTTGGAAGCTGAGAAGCAGAAGGAAGCTCAGATCTGTAATTCTCTTTAATTAGAAAAGTAAGTCAGCACACCTGTTCTCTGTTTTCAGTCCCAGTGGCGTGGCTACAAGCAGAGGAAAGCATATCAAATCCGTTTGGATTACCTGCGAGCACAAAAGGACCAAGTAGTGAAGGTAGTGAAGGCTCCCTGCTGACTTTTTTGGTAAACCTTTTGGATATTAAACTTTGTAAGAAAGGCTTTTATCTGAGTGTTTTTGTTACCCTTCTATAGATTCAATCAATGACCAGGATGTATCAAGCCAGAAAACGTTACAGAGATCGTCTGCAGTATTTCAAAAACCATGTAAGAGGCTATCTTATTACATGAATTCATCACCTGACTTTTGTACTCCTTCAAGAATGAGGTCGTGTGCTTTTTTTTTTTTTAAATCCTAGATAAATGATGTTATAAAAATTCAAGCCTTTATCCGAGCCAACAAAGCACGAGAAGACTACAAAACCCTCAGTAAGTATTGCCAAGAGGGTAAAATGTGCCTTGAATCTCTATATATAAGGGCTGTTGCTAGTGTGATCTGTAACATCAAGGCAGTTTTGAAGGGCAGTTGGGATGATGGTGGTACAGCAGCATGGAGAGTAGGTAGTTCTCGGGGCTGAAGGAAAACTTGATTCCACCTGTTGCTTTTGCTGCTGAAAAACGGAACTGTAGTATTGCAGTTAACTTTGGCGGCATGGACTACCCTAGGGTGATACTGACTTCATTCTTTCCTGTTTGCTTCTCTTATAATTTACTCAAAAGAAGAAATGCAAAATGTCAGAAGCTGTTTAGACATAGCAGTGCTAGTTTTATTCTGACTGCTCCTTGATGTGGTGTTTAAATATAGATAAGGCATATATTTAATCTGTTTCTTGTCCCTGGTGTTTTCTTGCCTATTTTTAGTTAATGCTGAAAACCCACCCATGGCTGTGGTTCGGAAATTTGTACACTTGCTTGATCATAGTGACCAAGATTTTCAGGAGGAGCTTGAGCTGATGAAACTGCGTGAAGAGGTTGTGACCTTGATCCGATCCAATCAGCAACTAGAAAATGACCTCAATCTCATGGACATCAAAATCGGGCTCCTTGTGAAAAACAAAATTACGTTGCAGGTAGGATATGTGCTGAGACTCAGGAAGACCAGCTACAGACTGAACTGAGCCCGGCGGTAGTTAGCTTGGAGAGCTCCAGGCCTCAGATGTCAGGTGCTCAGGCCCAGCAAAAAATGTTGCCCCAGACTTGAAGATTTTGCTTCCAGTACATTCTTACTCCATTCTGCTAATCTAGTATGTATCCCTAGAGAGGAAATGTAGGAGGAGAAGAAACAAGACCTGAAACAAAAAAAGGCAAACAAGCACCAGACTATCTTGACCTAATGAATGCAACAGAATGTGTTTGAAGGCTCTGATAACTCTGTTTTGTTACTTCTTTGTGGTTAAACAAGTGAATGCCACAAGCTTGCAGCGCGGTAGGTGATTTTAGAGGCAGGAGACACGTTTGTACCACTTGGTGTTGGTTGTTTAAAGGACACTCCCCCTATCACTTGGCTGACAATTTCACAAAAAAAAGCTCTTGCTGATACAGCATTGCCTCTTCTTCAAGCTGAAGTTCGGTTAGCTTTTTGTTTGGTCCAGGATGGCATGACACTGTGCTCCTTCTAGTGTAAAAGCTCAATTGCTGTAGTTAAATTAATCTCAGAAGGAGGCTGCAGCATTTAGCTGTTACCTACAGCAAAAAGCGCCATTGCTGTTGGAGGATGTAGAGGTAGTGAGCTAGCTGAGTATGAAACAGGATTTTTAGGTTTTAAGCCCAGTTTAAAAAAGAAAATGTTTTCAGGCATCTCCAGGATGCTATCAGCTCTGATAGTAATTACTGCCAAGAGTGACTAATCCTTCTGGGGTTTGGGATAAATTCAGGAAGTCAGGGTCAAAACAGAACATGTACTTCCAGTTAGAGAAATTGCTGCCATAGTGATTAATGCTTCACTTTAATAGCCCCGGGCATACCTTGACCTGACTTTCCACTGCAAGAGAAGTGTGCTGTCAGTTGCAACTGTTTTCCAATATCGCCTGTTGCAAAATACTTAGGGGAATCTGCCCCTGTTCTTTCTTTCCAGGATGTTGTTTCTCATAGCAAAAAACTTACCAAGAAGAACAAGGAACAGCTTTCTGACATGATGATGCTGAACAAACAAAAGGGAGGCTTGAAAGCTTTGAGCAAAGAGAAGAGAGAAAAGCTGGAAGCCTACCAGCATCTGTTCTACTTACTTCAGGTAAGCTGCTTCTAACGCTGTTCAGTAACCTCTTGTCACAGAGGCTTTTGTGTCTTGGCATGGTCTTTGCTTACGCACTGTGGTTTTGAGCCGCCTTAGTCCTTAGAGACACCAGCCTGTGTGGATATGCACACTAAGTATTTTTTCTTGTTGTTGTAGACTAACCCAACCTACTTGGCCAAGCTGATTTTTCAGATGCCTCAAAACAAATCTACAAAGTTCATGGATTCTGTCATCTTCACACTGTATAACTATGCATCCAATCAAAGGGAGGAATACCTGTTGTTGCGGCTTTTCCAAACAGCATTGCAGGAAGAGATCAAGTATGTGGTAGCACGTTTTTGCTGTTGAATTCCAGTTCTGCCAATTTCTCAAGTTGAGGCAGTTTTCGCATGTTATGTCTCATGCTAATATGCAGACAATGTTAGACTTGTCCCTTCATTGTCCTCTTCCCATTTCATATCTGTTCTTAATGTAGTCTATAAAGCAAGAGTCAAGCCTGTCCATTGAAGATGAGGGCTTTTTACTTCAGTCAAGATTTCACTGCTCAGTGTGCCAGCTGCTTTTAATTTGATAAAAGTAATGCAAAATTGAGTCTCAGTTATCTGGTGTCTGATTATAAACACCTTCAGCAAACTGCAAACTCTGGCTTTACAAGCCAGGGAGGGAGCTAACACTAGGCTCTCTGGATTTCCAAAAGCTGACGAGGAGGCTGTAGCCGAGAGGTTTTATCGTTTGGCATTTCTGTTTACTGTCAGTGCTGGGGACTCTGGCTGTCCTCAGGCATGTTTTGTCTGATCAGTTGGGCCTCAGGAGCTTGGTGTTACATGACTTCAGTTTGTTAAAAAGTAGAGCTGCACAGCTTGCTGCGAGGAATCTACCATAAAAATTTTGAGGAACTACTCTTTAAGCATTCTTTGGAATGTTTTTTTAAGCACGAAGGTGGTACATGCCCTGAAACAAATAACTTCTAAATGAGATCTTTTCCCCCTTAAGCTCACGCTTGGCATAGTAGTCCAGGGAAAAGCAGCTGCTACATTCTCCACTGCTGTATTTCTCATAGCAGTATACTAGGCATGGCTTTTGTTGTAGATTGCTTGTTTTCTTATTTTAAATATTGGAAGAAACCTACTGTTCTTTTTTTTTTCTCTACATAAAACATAGTCTGTTTCCTTTGTATTTTCGAATTGTGCTCTCAAATAGAATGTACAGTTGGATTTGCATTAATTGTTGTTGAGATGAGTAATGGCAAGTTGCAGTGGAATTCCTAAACAGAAGTCATAAGTTTCTTACCTCATCTGTCTTGAGAAATATTCCACTAGTATTATGATGCGGTTAATTGCTGTATCGAGATTTTGGTACAAATCCATTGCCTGTTTCATGAGAGTGATGCTCTTTAGCAGTTTGATTTAAGCCAATAAATGTATTTAAAGGTGACAGAATTGTGCGTACCTCATATTTCATACATATTCTTTCTTTTTTAGATTAAAAGTAGACCAAATACATGAAATTGTGACTGGGAATCCTACTGTTATTAAAATGGTGGTTAGCTTCAACCGTGGTGCCCGTGGTCAGAATGCCCTGAGGCAGATCCTGGCACCAGTTGTGAAGGAAATCATCGATGATAAGTCACTCAATATCAAAACTGATCCGGTGGATATTTACAAGTCTTGGGTTAACCAGATGGAGTCTCAAACTGGGGAGGCCAGGTATGGGAACTGCTACTACTGATGTTTTTCTAGACATTGCTCAGCTTCTTTGCACTGCTCTGTTACTCATTCCAAACCATCCTTGGTTTCATTGCATGCATCTGCCCAACTGATACTGGCTCTTCTGTCTCCTCAAGATGGCTTTCACGTGAGAGTTCTAAAGATTGTATTGTGGCAATGGTGCTGAGGGTATCGAAAGGGAATCCCATTAAGAGATGGAAGAAGAAATGCTCTTTGGTGTTTGCCTATGTTGACTTGATAATTAGCTATGAGATGCCCTCTAATCTAAAAGAAATCATGTTGAAAAAAGTATTTGGGAATCAATTCTGTGTTAGCCTCTCTTTATGTCATATATAGCCTGTGCAAACTCAGGCACTATTTGCAAGCCAGCTGTAGTGGTTTAACCCCAGCTGGCAGCTGGGACCACGTGCTCTCTCACCACCCCTTTCCCAGAAGGATGGGGAAGAAGAGGGAGAACAGGAGAAAATGAAACAAAACTCATGGCTTGAGATAAAGACAATGTAATGTAATAATAAAGGAAAAGAAAAATAACAATAACAATATAAAGACATAAGTCACTGTCTGGTGAACTGGCACCCTCCTGAGCAGTGATCCTGGATCCCTCCCACCAGCCAATCCCCGTTTATATACTGAGCATGATGTCTGTGATACGGAATATTCCACTGACCATTCCCTTGTTCTGCCTTTACTCCTCAGCTTCTAGGGAAGCTGAAGAGAGACCTTGAAAAACATAAGCATCACCTAGCAATAACTCAAACAATATGCATTTTTTTGATATTCCTTTCACAGCAGTCACTAGAAAGAAAATAAATTCTTTCCTGGGTGAAACCAGCACACCAACAAAACCTATTTCGCTGAAGGAGAAGCACAACCTTGCAGTTCTTCTAGTCCTAGCATCTTTCTAATTACTATCAGCCACTGATGACAACTGGATTGTGCTAAATGTTTTTGTGTCATTCCATTTTGGTTTTCTTGCAGCGCATGTGACATGCTAGAACGTGAGGTTTCGGTTGTGGTGTGGGTTGTGGGTTTTTTTGGTTTTGTTTTTTTTTTTTTTTAACATACCACACACACACAAAAAAGAGCCATAACAGATGAGTGAGTTTCTGTACTCAAAGCAATCTGCAGTCACATGTCTTGCCTTACACCTGCTTCAAAATTCTGGATATGTTAAAAACACAAGTAAAGACGTATGTTCAGGTCCTTTGCTTTACATGAGGCTTAGGAGATGCTTTTTTGAGTTATTTGCTTCATCTGTCTCTGTTCGCTGGAATACTATGCAGTAATTTCAGCTGACTGAGAAAATGTAACTATTTGTTTGACACTGCTTCCCACCAATAGCATGTGACACTGATTTTATGGACGCTATTCTAGCTTCTGGCTTGTGTCTAAGCTTTTATCATCTTAATGTTCAAATGCCTAACTTGCTTGTTCACTAATTTCTTTGCAACCTGAAGTACCGCTACACGGCCCAGGTGGCATTTTATCTAGAATGCATGTGTGCATGCTGTAAAGAAGATAGCATTTTGATTAAGCTGGGCCTTTCCTCACAGTGGCTATCGCAAGGGAGAGCAGAAGAAGTAAAAGCAAGAAGTCTTCAGCTCTTCCCATGCCCAAAGGGTTAACCAAAGGCAGTTCGCAGCTCATGGTAGCCAAGTCAATATAAGCTTGATTCCATGTCAAGCTCGAAACTCTTGGAAATACAGTAGCCTGAGTAAATACTAACCTTGACATGTTTGACTTTTTCAAATAGCAAACTGCCGTACGATGTTACACCTGAACAAGCTCTAAATCACGAAGAAGTGAGGACACGCCTGGATGCCTCAATCAAAAACATGAGGACAGTGACAGACAAGTTCCTATCTGCCATTGTTAGTTCAGTGGACAAAATCCCGTGAGTCTGGTGTACCACAATGCTATCCCTGAGAAGTTGGTGGTGGGTTCATGCTTGCAGCAGCCTTATTTGCCCTTTTCTTTCTCTTGAAGTTATGGAATGCGTTTCATTGCCAAGGTACTAAAAGATTCCCTGCATGAGAAGTTTACCGATGCTGGCGAGGATGAGCTTCTGAAGGTGAGGATCTGAACATCTTTGTGAATAACTGTCGGCCAAATTGGCTGTGCCAAGCACATCTCATTCCTCTCCTTTGTTGGATGTGGAGAGGAATGCATGTAAACCTATATAAAGCTTTTTCTATTCATACACATAAATAAATGTGTTTCACATTGGGCTTTTAATCGTTAGCTTCATATATGTCGCCTGAGATGTAATACATTGTTCAGGAGGAGGTACCCTTTTGCTTCTGCTAAGCTTCTTAATATCTTGGGCATTTGATCCTTCAGTTTCTTGACTTGGGGTACTCTTGCTCCTAGAAAGTAAATCTTGGTTTTGCTGGTGTGGTCACAGACAGCTGCTCCTTTCCTAAAGAGACAATGTCAAGTTAAAAAGCCTATGCAGAATTCTGATATTCCTGGTTTCTGTATCTGTAACACCCTTCGGGTGTTTAGACAGCAACATGTAGAGAGGCACTTTCCATGATGGCCACTCAGATTTGTATTTTGCATTTCAGTACCTTTGGAGAACTAAAAGATTCTAATAGTAGGCACTCTCAGTTAAGTATAACTTTGGGGTTTTCATTGAAATTTCCTTGGTTTTATGGCTTTTGGTAATTGGGAAAGCCTCTAGGTCCATGAATGCCTTGCTTGTCAATAAAACAAAGTTTTGATCTTAGAATACATGACAACGTCTCTTTAAACTTCTCTGTCTCTGCTTCATTACAAAATAATTACCAATCTGAATGCTGTTTTCTTCTCTCTTCTAGTTCTGTGCTTTCCCATTCTGAGACATCGATTCTTTCTATGCAGGTGAATTAATTTATTCCATCTGTAAATTTAGGTGGAAAACTGCGGTTTTCGTTAATCCTCCTGGAAACGATGTAACTGTCCGCATGAAAGTCAAAACTGCAGTTGCTTGCAATGGCTTCTCGTAGATATTTTTAGCAACCAGAGCTACCCATGTAATACACTGTTCTTCTCCCTCTTAAATTTGGAAGTTACTAATGCAGTTTCTTTCACAGATGTGTTTTCTTATTACTTGTAGTAAAGAGCTTTGACTGTTGTCATCCCATGACGTGATCTGTGAGAGTACAGCAGGGGCTTGCATGAAACACTTGTCAAAAGCCTGACCTCGCTGATAGCGGTTCATAATTTCTGTGGCTGCTCAGCAATGGATGGATTTTGTCTCTCTGCCTCCAGCTGTTTGCTCAGACCCCAATTTCTCCATGCATTTAAGTCGTGTTGCAAACAGGCGAAGCCTAGATTCGGTGACCTGGCCCTCTGCAAATTTATGTGGACCGTCAGAAACTACTAGAGCATGTGGTGTGAGGACTGTCGCTTTACACCAGCTTGTTGGGTTAATTCCTTTTCATTGCTGGAATTACTTTTGGCAAAATATCAAATACAGGTTAGAAGTGTATTTGTGAACATCTGGATAATGTGACATCTTTATATTTCGTTCCTTTACATTTATTGCTGCTCAAATTTCATCCGATTTGTAAATCTGATTTGGGACTGTCAAATGCCATTCATCTTCTGTACTTCTGATTTTCTTATCTCTGGATTGAATGGTTTCTCAGTTACTCTTGCTAACTTGTAACTGGGGTCTGTGCCTGAAAATGTTGCTGGCTTACTGAAGAATTACTCTGAAAGAGAAAAAGGCTTTGGAGAAGGAATGGAAAGTAGTTTCCTCAGTTCAATTTCTTGGTGTGCCGTGCTTCCTCACCATTTTTACTTTGTTGGAGGTGGTAGATGATTCTGCATGCTTCTCTGAGAATTGGCACTCGTTCCATATTGTACCTGCATTACTGGGTTCCTCTATACCATGGTCGTTCTGCCCTCCATTAGACTAACTCAATTGTGTTTAATTCTCCTTATAGATTGTCTCATGCTCCTATGAGTGGTCTGTTGGTAACTTGTAATATCTCCTGTCCGCATGTTTTTAAGTTAAAGTTTTAAATCTTTATGCATAGTAATATACTGCTGTTTTGTCCTGTGACTAGTAGTGCTCAGTCTTCCCTCTTTGTGTTGACCGTCCTATTGCAACTTAATGATTTCTTTTAATTTATTTTTTTAACATGGGAGATAGTATGTGCTTGTGTACAGCAGCACCTTTATCTTGGAAGGGGCCTCTGGATTACAAGAGAATAATTTATCAAAGCACAGTTAGAGTAGTTACAATAAAATTCAGTTGGGTCCCGTACCATTGTTTCTTGATGCATTTCTTCTCTCCTCAACTTCTTCCAGATTGTTGGCAACTTACTCTATTATCGCTACATGAACCCAGCCATTGTCGCACCAGATGCGTTTGACATCATTGATCTTTCAGCTGGAGGTCAGCTGACCACGGATCAGCGCAGAAACCTTGGTTCCATTGCAAAGATGCTGCAGCATGCTGCATCCAATAAGATGTTCATGGGAGACAATGCACACCTAAGCATCATTAATGAATACCTATCACAGTCATACCAGAAATTCAGGTAGAAGACCGTAGCTAATTAAGTTGGAAAGTTTGGCAGAGGGTAACGTTGCAAGTAAAAAGGGATAATAATAGATTTAAAATGTGATAAATTGTCTGTCAAATGTGCTATCTGTTGAAAGTAAGAGATTGCAGTGTAGACTGCCATAAGCATCAGTGACAATGGCAGATAAAATGTGTACCTGGAATTTATGAATAATATGTTGTACTTTAATGAGCTTGGCAGGTCAAGTATTTTGACTTAGAAGTTTCCAGAATAAAGGTAGCATGCTGTAATGTAGCACACCTTAAAGAAGAAGGACTGCTCTTGGGATTGTCATGGGGAGTTAATGCTCTTGATACATCATGTGACTCTCAGGGTCATACTGATTCATCTTTTCTCCTCCTTTTCTCTAAAGACGTTTTTTTCAGGCTGCCTGTGAGGTTCCTGAATTGCAGGATAAATTTAATATTGATGAATATTCTGACTTGGTCACTCTCACTAAACCAGTTATTTATATTTCTATTGGTGAAATCATCAACACGCACACAGTAAGTATACATCGATCACAGCCACTCCTTATAAGCAGTGCTTACAGAGAGAATGCTGCTTCTGGCTGCAATGCAAAGTTACCAAATACAAGGCTGAAAGTTGCCTTTTGTAGTGTGCAAGAGCTTGACAGTTGTTAGAACAGAGTAATTTGATTGTGTCTTCTCCAGATTTATTTTGCAAGTATTTGAGTACGTGATACTGGCATAGCCTTGATTGTTGATGTTGCTGCTTTGGAGTTCAGTGAAATAAGATCTTTTTCTAAAAGATGCCAACTCAGAGTAATGTAATTTTACTGTCTAGAAGAGTATGTACAAATAACATCATAAATATTCTTTCTGCTCATCTAGTTGCTCTTAGACCATCAAGATGCAATTGCTCCTGAGCACATTGATCCAATTCATGAGCTGCTGGACGATCTTGGAGACGTTCCTACAATTGAATCCTTAATAGGTGGTGTAGTTTATCGTACTTCAGAAATATGTGATACTGCTTTAAATGATTTTGAAGTGCATTAAATAAATGACCTAAGGAATCATCACAGGTTGTTTGGAAGAACATGCTCTAAAAACAGCAGCAGATTTGTTCCACGGTATTCTCTTTGACTGCAGAATTTGTTATGCCAAATAAACCAGGGGTTCTTTCTCCTCCCCAGCCCCCTCACGTCACCCCACTTTGAAAGTTTCTAGAAGGAAAATGGATATTTTGACGTCTTTTCTTTGTTCCATTATGCTGGAGCCATTTTTCTCTGTGTGTGTATCCTGTCCCAGCTTGTTTGCAAATATCTGTCCTCCCTTCTGGGCATCTGTATGCGTTCCTTTCAGAGTGCTGTAGTAATTGTATTAAATGAACTGTGTATTACACAGATGCAGTTTTTTGGCTCAGTTGCTAATGAGGGTTCTTTTGGTTTGGAATATTCATTCTAGTGAGGTCGTGGACACGGAGTCATAGTCATATTTTCATTTTTATAGTATTCTTGGGAGGTCAGCTACTCTTCTCAGTTGAAAGTGAGATGCTGAGATGCAGTCTGGAATACACATACCTCTTTGAGGCATACAAACTAGTGATTTTGTGGTGCCTTTCTGGACAATGCATTCTCTCAGTTTTGTGAAGAAAAAAATCTGTGACATATGCAAGGCGATGTTTGTAAAAGCTGTTTATGACTTTTCAAATGTCCTTTTGTGACAGCACAGGAAACTGTAGTTTTACCGTGGTGTGTTACATAGGGAAAACTTACAAAGCTCTGGCAGTCAAGAATGTAAACAATACAATTTAATCTATAAACTCTTTCTGTTTGGCAGGGGAAGGATCTGGCAATGTGAGTGACCCCAACAGGGAAATGCTAGCAAAGACTGAGGTTTCTCTCACACTCACTAATAAATTTGATGTTCCTGGTGATGAGAATGCAGAGACGGATGCGAGGACAATTCTGTTGAAGTAAGTGAGGGGTTAATTACCTGGTATGTTTCTCAAGAGAACAAAGAACCTGAATTTTCACACTTAATCTGGATGTGAAAATAAAAGAATCAAAGTATAATTTGAGCAAACCTGGGACTGTTACTCCCAATACACTGAGCTTGTAGCCATGTCCTTTCAGTGCCGCTCCTGTTAATTCTTTGTCACTGTTGAATTTGTCGTTCTTGGTTCTGGAGGGGAAAGCTACCAGAACAGAAAACTTTCTGGATGCAAGTGAGTGTGGCAGCAGCAGTTGGATTTGCCTGTGTATGAATAATTTGTAAAGATGGTTTTAAATAATCTGTAGTGTTTATCACAGTTGAGTTTTAACTCTGAAGTCTATTGATGTAAAATTTAGGTGATTTGATATTTATGTTGCCTATATAACACCCCATGCAAATGTTTTCAATAGTATATGTGTGACATACGGAAATTTTAAGGGTAACTAAATGTCTAGGATATGTGAATAATGCTCTGTTGCTGTTTGCTAGTTCCTACAGAATTAGCTTCTTTACAAAGCCCTTGAGTGGATTATGTCCGTGTCCTGTTAGCAATGCAGGGGACGATGGTGACAATACCCTCCCTGTATGTAGCTTTCCCTTGTCTGTGAGAGGTATCTCCACAGGATATTTTTCCTGTTGCTGCTCTCCTCTTCCGTTTTTTATGATGTGGTCCCCTTCTCGCTGCACGTGCCGTCTCCCAAACCTGACTTTTTATAGATGAAGACTAATAGCCTTTTGGGGGTATAGAGGTGTTATTTGCATATCAGAAAGCAAATTGGGGATTTCATTTTTCCAAGACTCTTTATTCCAAGGGATTTAGTACTAATATTGACTCTTGGCCAATTTTAAATGAATCCCTGTTGCTGAGATGTGTAGAGCAGCCACGTGGCATTCAGATGCATATTCACCTGCTCTGATGCATTCGTGCTCAGACACTAGATATTTTAACTCAGAATTATTTGGGTCGCCTTACTCTTGTCCTAAATGGTCCATCGATCTCCCAGAAGAAAATCTTGTTTCCAAAAATAACTTAAAAATAACTGGACTTCTCAAAAGATACATCAGTATTTCCTACCTGCCAGAAGATGGCATTGATTTCCCAAGTAAAGACTTACCAGACCTGCTGGTAGTCATCCAAGTTGTGGGTGATGAGGAAGGTGTGTGTGTGATGTGCTGTGTTTTACGTCAGAAGTAATTCCAGCCTGACTGTGAAGTATGGAAGGTGTTATTTGGTTTCATGGTGTGGCTCAAGGTCAAGTGGACACTGGCAGTGGTTAAATCGCAGGTGAGAACAAGGAACAACACTGTCTATCACCAGATCAGAGTCAGGGGTCTGCTTTGGCTCAGTTACCATACATGTAAGAAAACAGCCTGTGGAAATTTTTGATACCTGTTACAAAGCACCAAAGTGTGGTTCTGGATGGTATAATAAAGACTTTTTCTGGCTGCACAAATTCACTGTTGCTGCTGCCTGCTTTAACTTTCACCTTGGAATTGCAGCTTCTGTGGTCCACGTGGGCAGTACAGGGTAACGTCCTGTTGCTTGAGAGGGTACTGGGGAACAAATCCAACGTACAACATAGAGAAACCTTTCAGGGAACCAGTTGCTGACAACAATGTCAAAAAAATATAGTGCTTCTCAGGGTTTAGGTCTGCTGTAGTATATGGCTACCTGAGCACGCGTCCCGTGACAATATGACTTTAGGTAAATCACAAATGTTGGTGTTATTGACTAATAGAATAGTATTGAAGTTCTTTGAGTGTAAAGTTTTTTCTCCTATTCTCCTTGATTTCTTTGCAGCACAAAACGTTTAATCGTTGATGTCATCCGCTTCCAACCAGGGGAGACGCTGACCGAAATCTTGGAAACGCTTGCTACATCAGAGCAAGTACGAAGTTATAGAATCATAGAGTTGCCCAGGTTGGAAGGGACCTTTGAGTTCATCTAGTTCAACCATCAACCTAACTCTGATAAAAAACAACAACCCATTGCTAAACCATGTCACTGAACACTATGTCAACCCATCTTTTAAATTGTTTACCTGTGTTCTTTTTAGAGAAGGAATTTGCCATCTGTCCAGGTAGATGTGGGTATACTTGGTAATCTGTGTTTATGTATTGCACTGAAGCTCTTTCCACTGATGTTGGAGCAGAGTGTAACAATATTGAGGAGGGGAATATAATGGAAATAAATCGTATGTATGACCTTACCCCTTTGGTAGTTGCTAGAAACTGTCTGAAACTGGTCTGAAAGACCATTTTAAATGGAAGGTAGGCTTCTGCTCATTCCTGTTATGCAGAATGCGTTCATTAAACATGGATTCATTGGAGTCAGTATGGGAACGACCAAAAAAACCTCTGTATTCTATGATGTCCCAGAGGTCAGACAATCTGTTCCTGATTGGTACCTTGAAATTGATGTGCTTCTGAACTTGCAATTTTTGATTTTCATTGTCTAGGAAGCGGAGCATCAAAGAGCTATGCAGAAACGGGCTATTCGTGACGCTAAAACTCCCGATAAGATGAAAAAATCCTTTTCTGTGAAGGAAGATGGCAACTTAAATCTTCAAGAAAAAAAAGATAAAATCAAGACAGGCCTGAAGAAGTTGGCAGAACTGGGAACAGTGAATGCAAAAAATAAGTATCAGGAGCTAATCAATGACATTGCGAAGGTATGCCAATCGGTGGCTTCCTAGCAATCATAGTGGAGCTTTCCCAGAGTTTGAAGCACTGTGAAACTGGCGTGAGTTTTCAGTAGGAGTATGTTTTGTAGTAGCTAACTTACAAACATGAAGCCTGCCTTTTGCTGCAGCGTTTCCACCTCTTGGCATTTGATAAGTCCTTTATTTTTATAGGATGCTTGTGTTTTCTCAAATGACTCTGTTGCCAGAATCTCGATCACGGGATCACACAGAATCACAGAATTGTAAGGGTTGGAAGGGACCCTCAGAGATCATCTTGTTCAACACCCCTGCCAAAGCAGCTTTGCCCAGAGCAGGCTGGACAGGAACACATCCGGGCGGGTTTTGAGTATCTCCAGAGGAGACTAGAGGAGACTCCATAGCTTTAAGGAAAAGTGATGTAGCTTGGAGAGAAAGTCCTGATGTGTGCTCTTCTTCTTTTTTTTTTTTTTTTCCCTCCCCGCTTTTTTTTCCCTCCCTGCTTATTTTCACTAACTTAAGTAGTGTGACTATAAATTTTCTAACCATTATTTTTATTTTAATGTACCCATTCAAGAATACCTAAACGATAAAGGAGGGAGCTAAGAAAAATTTTCAGAAGTGATCTAATACTGTTGCACATTGCTATGGTGACAATGTACTTTCTATCACAAATTTAACAAAAACCTATTAGGGAAATGTTATGTCTGTAAAGTGAATTAAGTAATGGCCTTTAGGGATCCAATTAGAATTAATCGTACAGTCATCAATATGTGTCAAAAAAGGTTCAAATCAATTTCTGTGTAGAGCTGGTAAGTTGCAAAAATAATGAACACAGGGAAGTGGTGACAGTTAAACTGGGGCAAGGGCAACTGAGGGCTCCAGCTTGTATATGAAGCGAGACAAAGCAAAATCTGGTGCTGTGATTCAAATATTTTGCTCTGAGCTTGAGCAGCTGGAGAGCTCAAGTGCCTGTTAAGTGTCTGCCTGTCTTTTTCTGCGGTGCAGGATATCCGAAATCAGCGTAGATACCGTCAGCGAAGAAAGGCAGAGCTGGTGAAACTGCAGCAGACATACAACGCCTTGAACTCTAAAGCTACTTTTTATGGGGAACAAGTGGATTATTACAAAAGCTACATCAAAACCTGCTTGGATAACCTGGCCAGCAAGGGCACGTTAGTATCTCAGAACTGTGCAGTGACCCTGGAAATGTTTCTTAAAGAAAATACATGTAGGCTGTTGCTAAGAAGAATCATAATGCCATCTGCTCAAAGTTCGTCTGCCAAGCTCTTTACTGCAGCGATAGTTCAAGGAAAAAGGTCTCAGCAGTGGTGAGGAAATACTGGGAGAGGGCAGCGCCCCAAACGGGGTTGAATAGACATCCTCAAAAGAATTTTGGCCCCTCTGGGAGAGGGGAAGTATAGAGAGTCAATGGGAATGAAGCAGGTTGTCCAGATAATGCACGTTCCGCTGTCAGTCTGTCTCGTCTTATTCTTTCTAGGAGCAGAGAATGAAAATAACAGTTATCTCAAGGAAAGCATTGATAACATATTGGCCTCTGTTGATCCCAAATGGAGTCAGTTGTTTTAGTGCAAGAACATTTAGATCTTCCTGAAAAAAAAAAAAAAAAGTCTTCCTCCCCAGCGAGGGGTGGGAAGGACAACTGCCAAGGAAATTTGAGGCAAAAAAGTTGTTGAGTAATCTCAGCCTTTTCCTTTTCTCCACATCAGTTGTCACCAGATGCCCTTTTGCCGAGGGATAGATGCTACTGCTTTTCATGAAGTGCCATGTGGTTGTAGTTTTGGGGGGCGTGTTTCTTCTTTTTTTTTTTTATTTATTTCTGTAGTGTAAGAGTTACGGTAGAAAATCAAAGATCTGATCTGCGCTACAAGTGCCTGCTTAGATAAACTCACTGGCAGAAACAATTATCTATCAGCTACGTTAGTCACAGTTGATCAGCTATACTGGTTCTATTCCCTCATCTAAATACGATTAAATGTTTGCTGTCCAAAATTTCTTTTACTCATTTGACTGATCATCTTTTTTGTTTGGTGGTTTTTTTTTTTCAGAGTTTCTAAGAAACCTCGGGAGATGAAAGGCAAAAACAGTAAAAAGATTTCTCTAAAATATACAGCAGCTCGACTTCACGAGAAGGGAGTACTTTTAGAGATTGAGGACCTGCAAGCTAACCAGTGAGTATCTTTTTAAAAATCTTCAGAGTTAAATAACCTTGGAGGAAAACAAGTGTGTTAAATTCTTGTCTCTTCCTTCAAACTAGTTTAGGTGCTGGCAAGTGAGAAGCAGGAACTCTGAGATTTGTTTGAGATCATGACAGATTGTCTTGTGATTTTGTTCTTGGAATTTAGCATTATTGATCGACTTTACTATTAACGCTGAAGAAATTGCTTTGGTGATCTAGGCTAGGGCCAAGACACATTGCAAGTTCTCTTCTTTCTTTTTTTTTTTTTTTTTTTTTTTTTTTTTT
>VXBJ01005765.1:457897-487717 GCA_013400055.1 Nycticryphes semicollaris | reverse complement strand
TTATATTTTCATTAAAGTAGTTTTGTGGCTTTTTTTTCCTAAACTCATGGATCTCTTTAATCTCTTCCTCTCCTCTCTTTTTCATAGTGGGCGGAGGGAGGGGCCATCATCCATCATTCTGATTGGCCAAAACCATGACAGCTGTGCACCCCACAAGCCCAAAACCCCAGGGCTGCTACCAGAGGGGGAAACCACAGCACAAACAGAGCTCTTGGCACATCCAAACCCTCCAGTCTGCAGCAGGGAAAGGATAACAGGAGAGTTTTTGAGTTTGGTTCCCTTCTTCTAGCTACATAAAGTTATGGCCCAGCTTGAAGAGAGCTGACCCATACCCTGCTGGCTTTGGCTTCTGTCTACACCAACAGATAAGAGTGAAGCTGCCTGCTTCCACCAGAGAGCAAACAAACTGGTGCTTAAAATATCAGCAGGAAGAGAAATCAATTAAAGAAGTTAAGGGCTGGAGGAGAGTGGAGACAGGAGTTGGCAGGGCTTTTATGGGTGGGGGATGCTCAGGTAGGAAGGAATGGTACCAGTGGGGTATGGATTAGGGAATATGTTGTGCTCTGAGGTCATTAACTCTGCACAAGGAAACTAACTCCCTGCTCTTGTGTGTAAGCTGAGCCTCTGAGCTCTCTCCATCCCCTTTATCTCCCCTGGATCCTTGTTTCAGGTTTGTAAGGCAGCATGACAGGCTGCCCAGGGAGGGTGTGGAGTCCCTTTCTCTGGAGACCCTCAAGATCCACCTGGATGCAGTCCTAAGTGATATGCTCTGGGCAACCCTGCTTTAGCACGGGAGTTGAACTGGATGATCTCTAGAGGTCCTTTCCAACTCTGACAATCCTGTGATTCTGTCTTTTTAACCTGACTGCCTGGGCTGCTGGGGTGGGAGTATGGAGACCTACAAGGACTTTACTAACTGGTTTAATTAAGCTGTTTTTTAACAGGAAATCTTCTTGAGCAAAGTCTAGACTTCATAATAAATAATAGCAAAACTTTATTGACTATAGAAGAGGTAGGATTGTCCCTGATTAGTCTTTGATAAGCCTGGTTTGGTTTTTTTTCTGGTTCACTGTGCCCCAGGCCTTGCTCTGATCCTCAATACAAGAAGATTTACTCTACTTTCACTGGAGATGCTCGGTGCTGTGGATGCCTGGTGCCCTCACTATATTGTGTAAGCCCATGAAAGGCTGGATCTTTGCTGCGGTCTCCAAATTGCCACACATGCCTGGAAAATCCCTGCAGAAGTGCCAGGGGGCAGTGGGTGCTGTTAGCTCCGCAATGAAGGTGCATCCAAGACAGGTGAGATCTCTGTAACTGCTCCAACCCATCTCCTGTGTTTCTACCTTCTTTGCAGATATGGTTTTTCACCTGCCCCCTTGTTGGGCTATAAGTCTTAAAATCAAGATTACTGCTGGCTGAGAGGGAAGGGGCAGCAGGAGCAGTGGAACGGGAGGTGATGGGTGAGGTGGTTTTGGGGCTAGGCAGAGATCCAGAGGCACTCCAATTTTATACCGTTTCCCTTTGTTTTCCTGTTTGCGGTGCTGCTGGAAGAGCCAGGCAGAACGAGGATGGATTTTACTGGTGGGCTTTCTTTTAATGCTTCAGCTTTTTTCCTTTTTTATCAATCAACCAACTCAGAAACAGAGGCAGTGAGTTTCCCGCTGGTTTCTTCAGGCAGTCTCAGTGACCACGATAGATGTCAAACACTTATATGGTCCTTGCATTTTGTACAACTGAGCCTAAATCCCAGTGTATTTACCAGAAAATGTGTTAGATGCTGCCTGTTTGTGTTATATTCTCTCTGTTCGGCATTTTCTTGGGCTGCATAGGGAAGAGTGTGGCCAGCAGGTGGAGGGAGGTCATTCTCCCCCTCTACTCTGCACTGGTGATGCCACAACTGGAATTCCGCCTCCAGTGCTCAGCTCCCCAGTTCAAGAGAGACAGGGAACTACTGGAGAGAGTCCAGTGTAGGGCAACAAAGACGATGGAGGGATTGGAGCATCTCCCTGATGAGGAAAGGCTGAGAGAGCTGGGACTGTCAGAGAGCTTGGAGAAGAGAAGGCTGAGGGGAGACCTTATGAATGCTCACAAGTATCTGAAGGGTGGGTTGAAGGAGGATGGAGCCAGACTCTTCTCAGTGGTTCCCATTGACAGGACGAGGGGCAACAGGCACAAGCTGGAACATGGGAAGTTCTATTCAAATATGAGGAAAAACTTCTTTGGGGTGAGGTTGCCAGAGTCCTGGAAGAGGCTGCCCAGGGAGGTTGTGGAGTCCCCTTCTCTGGAGACCTTCAAGCCCCACCTGGATGCAGTCCTGAGTGATGTGCTCTGCGTAATCCTGCTTTAGCAGGGGAGTTGGACTGGAGGATCTCTAGAGGTCCCTTCCAACTCTGAAAATCCCATGATTCTAGTTTTCAAATGTGTTGGAGGTGTTCATTGAAATCAATAGCAGCATCAAAGATGGTTTTGCTGTAGATTTCATGGTTCTGGTGTTTTGGTAAAGCTCAGGGTGTATTTGTGGACACAGCTGAGGAGCAGCGCTGGACACGTACCCTGGGATGTGTAGCTGGCTGTTAGGGGTGTATCCACGGCCACTCACCTCTACATTTGTGGGACCTGCAGGTAAATGAGTCAAACCCTAAAGGCACAGTGGGCTTGGTGCTTCCCATGTGTATGTCCTCTAAATTATGGTCTGGAAAGCAGTGGTGAGACCTTTGTGGGTCCTGCTGTGAAAATCTCAGTTGGCACTGCAGGAAAAAAAAATCCATAAATTGTTGCTAGTCCCTAAAATTAAGGACGAAGGCCTGGCAGTGTGAACTCGCTGGAGTTCAGAGCTGGTGAATGAGAACAAGCATTGTTTAGATTTAAACTTTGACTCTGCAAAGTAGTCACTGGCCCATGGGCCTTCTCCATTGCTGTGTCCCTTCCTGTCCCACCACCTGTCTGTGGCTCTGGGAGGTGGCAGAGCTCAGCTATCAATACTGCAGTCAGGCTGGAGATGGCCCTGGGGAGGCATCCAACAGGGGTTTGAAGAGCTTGCTGTCACGCAGAGCTGCTGGTCGCTCAGAACCATCCTGATGGCCTGCTGCAGCCTGCCCAGTAGCACAACCAGAAGATAAAACCGACCAGGAATAAACATATCACTAAAATGCTGGGGTGAGCCTTCAGGACACTTCAGCCCTTTCCCCTGGGGACATATGAAGCAGACTGTTTACTCTGGCAGCAGTTGATGCTGTGTTGGCCTGGCTAAACAAACAGCTGAATCCAGTCCAGACCTTCACTAAACCATCCATCTCTTTTTTTTGGTTGGTTTTTTTTTTTTTGTTTCCTTTTTTTTTTTTTTAAATCTCTATACTCTGCAGCAATGCTTGCGTACCTCAGTGTGGGCAGCATGCCCAGGCTGCAGCCGGGCTTCAGACCACATGGTGAGGGACATCTGAAATGTCTTCCCTGCCTGCTGGCTTCAGGTAGAGCTGACCTTGAGCCCACCAAGCACCAGGTGAGATGTGTTCCCCCAGTGCCCAAGTGGGGTTTGCTGCCCTGAGTCCTGCCAGGGTGCTTTGCTGGGGGCTTTCCCCCATCTAGGAGGACTTAATTCTCATCACAGAAACACCTGTGTTAGGTCATGCCCTCGTGTGGCCAGGACAATGCCCAGTGCTCACCAGTTATCCCCATTTCAGGAGAAGAGTGGCTGGAGCTGCCCAGCAGAAAAGGACCTGGGGGTGTTGGTGGGCAGCCGGCTGAACATGAGCCAGCAGTGTGCCCAGGTGGCCAAGCAGGCCAACAGCATCCTCGCCTGGATCAGGAACAGCGTGGCCAGCAGGAGTAGGGCAGTGATGGTGCCTCTGTACTGGGAGCTGCTGAGGCCTCGCCTTGAGTGCTGTGTTCAGTTCTCTGCCCCTCACTACAAGAAGGATATGGAGGGGCTGGAGCATGTCCATAGGAGAGCTACCAACCTGGTGAGGGGTTTGTAAAACAAGTCCTGTGAGGAGAGGCTGAGGGAATTGGGCATGTTTAGTTTGAAGAAGAGGAGGCTGAGGGGAGACCCCCTTGCCCTCTACAACTACCTGAAAGGAGGTTGTAGAGAGGTGGGTGTTGGCCTCTTCTCCCAAGGCAATAATGACAGGACCAGAGGAAATGGGCTGAAGTTGCAGCAGGGGAGGTTCAGCTTAGATAGTAGGAAGATTTTACTGAGAGTGTGGGCAGGCACTGGAACAGCCTGCCCAGGGAGGTGGTGGAGTCACCATCCCTGGAGGTATTTAAGACACGTGTAGACGTGGCAATCTAGTGACACATGCTCTAGTGGCTGATATTGTAGGGGGGTTTTGTGTGTGTATGGTTGGACTTGGTGATCTCAGAGGTCCTTTCCAACCATGAGGATTCTGTGATTTGTGTAGGGAGCAATCCCAGCACAATCGTCTCCCCACCAGGCAGGACCCCAGCACACTTGTCCTCTTTCCAGAGATGATCAATTAATTCACTCCAGAACTTATCTCCCTTTCACATCTGCATGCTCTTGCCCAAATGACCTCTTTTCTGGTCTAGGAGGTCCTGCAGAAGGCTGAGATGGGCTGCAGGGGCTGACCTGGCTGACCCATACCCCTTGTTCCAGGGTGCTACCTTCAGCTGCTCAGTGCAGGGGAGAGCCATGAACCAGTATCCTCCTCCTCCTCCTCACCCTGGGGTTAATCCACAGTCACACGGACCAGGGGTGATGTTCACCCCTTGCTGAGTGTCCCACAGCTCTTTTCCTGCTGATTTCATATTGAGCTCAAAGTTGGAAATCCCCAGACTGGTCTGAGTGGGGCAGGGCAGCATTGGGATCCTCCAGAGCTGTCTGTTGGGATGGTACTCTCCTCAGGCTGCAGTGCTGGGAGGGTGAAGGCCTGCATACTAACAGCAGAACCTCAGCAGCACATCCCTTGTGATCCACTGAAATGGCTTCTGGCTGTTCTCAGGACCTCTCTGGACAGGAAGAATAGGATACCCAAACCCTCCACTACCGTCAGATGTCTCTGAAACACATGAAGATGTGTTCTTCGTTGACAGTCCTACGTCATTCTGGCTGGGAGACTGAGACCAGGACATCCCCGTGCCACCTCCTCTGCAGCATTTCCAGCACCGGTAAGTGCTAGTGTCACTCTTTCTGTGCCCTGCTCAGTCTCCAGGCTTTCCTTGCCAGTCATCTTTAGGCATTTCCATCCAGATATGCTCCCAACAGCCTCATCCAATGTGTTGTAGCTGGGATACAACATTTTTTTCATCAGCCATGGATCTGCAGGTGCCTGATATCTCCTGTGCCTCTTGTCCATCAGAAGCAGCTGCCTTGGCATCTGGTCTTGGGGTTGCTGGTGGCTCTGAGCTGTGATGAGCAACGGCATTTGGGCTCTAGGAGTAGGTGAAGCTCATCACAGCAACCATGATGGATTTTGGTGGCTTGGAGAGCAGCGCAGCTTTCTGTCCTGCCCTCACTCCCCGTGCTGGTGGGGTGAGGGAGCAGGCAAAGGCATCGGTCACTTTGAGAGAGCCCATATCAAAGTGAGAAAAGTTTCCTCTCCAGAGTCTCTTTGAATTTTGGGGGTTCGATTAAGGGCTCTCCCTTAGGCAGGCAGGGACATCAGAGGCATCTTGAAAAGGGGAAAAATAGATGTTACCTGCTGTTATGCTTAAGAGGAAAAAATGATCCCAAAGACCCCTAGCGCTCACTCTGGCCACTTGAAAGCCTCCGGGATGGCAGCGTCATTAGCTACACAGCAGGACAAGCATTATCTCTGCCTTCCAGTTTCTCTGTCCAAGTCATCCAGAACCACAGAAGCACCAGGAGATGATCCCAGGAGGGTGTTTCTGTTACTGATCCCCACAGCAGGAGATGGTGGGCACAGCTGGCTGAGATGTGGGCTTTCCTTGTCCTGCTCTCCTCACCAGCCCATTGTCTGAACGACACTGATGCCCTGTAGTCACAAGAATTATTTCTGGGGTTTTGGTTGGGGGTTTTTTTGGGGTTTTTTTTTGTTTGTTTGTTTGTTTGGTTTTTTTTAGTTTTCCCCAAATTCAAAAGGTTCTCACTGTTTTGCAATTGCAAATGACAATCTTATTATGGATTGGTTTTCATCAGCACCTGCATGGACTGTTTTGGAGACTTACAGCATCTATGCCTATTGGCTGCCTGGGAGAATGTATGTACCCTGCAATTTTGGGACCTGGCGTGCAGGAGAACAGTAAATATTTAAAGCCATCAGACTGAGGTTTCCAAAGGGCTCTAAAGAGATTGATTTCTCCAGACCCCTGCGACTGCAAATGGAAATTTCGTGCCAGCTTCGTTTCAGCCAGCATTTCCCAGAGAGTCTAAATGTGGATCTCAGATGTACTTGACGAAGTTGGGACTTGCAGTTTCCCCCAGTAGCAACTGTGCCGAGATCCCTCTCCTCCTTACCGGGAGCTGAATGAAGCACATGGGCTGCTAGCAATGACATGCTGCTCTGCCCAGACATGCCATGCTGTAGTATTTTCTGCAATTCAGGATGTCTGATCATGTTTTTTCCTGTTGGCTCCCTCCATGCATTCTCCATCTCCTCCTTTTTTCTATTTTGTTTTGGGTTTTGGTGGGGTTTTTTTGGTGTGTGTGTCTGAGGGTAAAATCTGGCATCTCCAGCCAGGACCTGGGGTAGGACCAGGCTCCAGCTCTGTTTGGCAGGCTTGTGGGAGGCTTCGGCTGGGACGGTGCGCTTGGCAGCCGGGATTACACAGCACGGTGGTGGAGCTCTCCACCTCCGGGCACAGCACCAAGTTGGGCACGACATCGCAACCAGCACAATGCCAGGGCTCAGCCTGCTCCCAGCCAGTGGGCCTCTGGCCCCAGAGCAAAGCCCAGCATGGGGCTACATAACTACAGGCCTGGTTTGAGCAATACAGGACTAATTTCTCTTCTAATCATAGAATGGTGCAGGCTGGAAGGGACCTCCAAAGGTCATCTAGTCTGACCTCCCCACAGTCAGCAGGGACACCCCCAACTAGACCAGGTTGTCCAGGGCCTCATTGAGCCTCACCTTGAATATCTAATCCTTGGGAAAACTGTACTCTTAGAAGACTCTAGTGTCTGAATTTGTGAAAAGGTTTCCTTTATAGCCAGCTCTGGGGTGCGGGTTTCAAGGTCTCAGTGTTTTTGAGCTCCCCAGGTGCCAGGATGAGAAGATGTGAGACCCAGGGATTTACCCCAAGCATCCAACAGGGTTATTTCATACCACGAACATCACATTCAATATTGATTAGAAAGTTTGCTGTGTAGTTCCCTCTCTTCCCTTGATGGTGGTGGGTCCAGGGTACTCCTTGCCCCAGGGCTCCAGCCCCGAGCCCTTCCCATCCTCCCGATGCTACAGCACCCACAGGATCCCGTGTTGGCTGTCCCTGCTGGGGGTACATGAATTCTTCTGGGGGAATGGGCTGGGGATAGTCCTTGGGTGTTTTATATCAGTATCGGGATGAATATGGGTTCTTCAGCATTATTAATGTTAATTATCTAGTCTTATTCTAATAAATCTGTCTACATTTCAGCCCTTGAGATGGTGCAAGGCAGCTCTCCTGCTCCTGGCCAGGATGCGGCCCCTGCAGCCGCTCATTTTACGGACTCAGGAATGTTTCCCCAGCTCAGCCCAGAAACCCTAAAAGAGGGGCTGCCTGAGCTTGCCCGAGGCCAAGAGTGTGCTTGCGAGCAATCGCGCGCTGCGGGAAGGTGAGCTCTCTGGAATAAAGCCAAAGAGCGCTGTCCCTGAGCCGTGTCGGTGTCAGGGAATGTTGAAACAGCCCCAGCTCCAAAGAAACATCAAGCAGGATGACAGGATGATGAAACATAACGATGTCAGTGCAAATGGGGGCTGAAATGATGGGAGTGAAACCACCAAAGGTGTGATGCCAAGAAAAATAAAGCCCGATGGAACACCAGAAAACCAAATTGTAATGAATAACATGGGGAGTGAGGGGGCAAGAAGAAAAAGGAAAGGACTAATAATGTGGAAAAGACAGGTGAGTGGCATCAAACCAGGTGGTCTAAATCCCCAAAGCAGCCGGTCATAGGGGGAAAAAGCCCAGAGGAGAAGCTGAGTGAGGCGGAACTGGAACAGAGCAACGCTGCATGGGGCGGAGATGAGGCCATGCAGAGGTACAGTGGGCTGGCTGGGGCTTGCAAACCAAACAGCCATCCAAGGGCAGGAATAAACTTGTCTGAAGAACAGAAGGTAAACCACAAAGCACAGTGATGTCCTGCCGAGCGCAAGCAGTTAGGGCTTCTGGAAATGCAGCTGTTTGAGGGGGATCAATGCTCAGTGATGAAGAAAGCCGAGCTGGGATGAGTGCTGGGGACAGAGACCTGGTCGTGCACGCTGGAGCAAGGACTTCTCAGGATCCCAGCTGTTGAGAGAGAACTCCTCAGCAAACTTTATCATTGAGTGTGACATTAGTGGTATGAAATAACCCTATTGCCAGCTTGGGGCAAGGTACTGGGTCTCGCTCCTCCTCATCCCAGCACTTGGAGAGGTGGCTCCTGGGATAGGGTTTATCATGGAATCACGGGATTTTCAGAGTTGGAAGGGACCTCTAGAGATCCTCCAGTTCAACTCCCCTGCTAAAGCAGAGCACATCACTCAGGACTGCATCCAGGTGGGGCCTGAAGGTCTCCAGAGAAGGGGACTCCACACCCTCCCTGGGCAGCCTCTTCCAGAACTCTGGCAACCTCACCCCAAAGAAGTTTTTCCTCATATTTGAATGGAACTTCCCATGTTCCAGCTTGTGCCTGTTGCCCCTCGTCCTGTCAATGGGAACCACTGAGAAGAGTCTGGCTCCATCCTCCTTCAACCCACCCTTCAGATACTTGTGAGCATTCATAAGGTCTCCCCTCAGCCTTCTCTTCTCCAAGCTCTCTGACAGTCCCAGCTCTCTCAGCCTTTCCTCATTAGGGAGATGCTCCAATCCCTCCATCGTCTTTGTTGCCCTACACTGGACTCTCTCCAGTAGTTCCCTGTCTCTCTTGAACTGGGGAGCTGAGCACTGGAGGCGGAATTCCAGTTGTGGCATCACCAGTGCAGAGTAGAGGGGGAGAATGACCTCCCTCCACCTGCTGGCCACACTCTTCCCTACGCAGCCCAGGATTCCAAGACTGCATTTACCATGAGGCTGCCAAACATTGTGGCTGCACAAGGGAGTTCAGCCACACCACTCCACTGATGGGGAAACTGAGTCACAGGGAGGGAAGGCAGCATGACACATTCCTGCTTTCAGGTGGCCCTTCTTGATGTTCTCCAAACCTTGTTCTCATCCCAGGGCCAGGGTGGGATGTGGGTAGGAGTGCATCTGGGTGCATCACCCAGATGCAGCCCTATTGTCACATCCCACTCCTGCCACCCTGCTTCCTTGGCTCTCCTTGAAACCTCGAATTATAGAGCAAGCTTTGATTTCTGCATCTGTCCCAGTGAAAGCACCAGTAAGTGCCTGGCCCAAGGTCGGGCAGTGCTGGGGAGGTGGGGAAGGCAGTGGGGATGGCTAGAGCCAGCCCCAAAAGCTCCTTCCTACAGTGCTGGTACCATGCAGGCAGCCCTCCCCAGCCTAGAGCCCTGGATGTTAAATTCATGCTGTGTGCCTTACAATAAATGGAGCTGCGGAGACAATAGCAACCCTGGTACATTTAGTACATAAATAACTTTAAAATATCGGTATTGTGGAGGGGCAATCTCTGTCATTTCACTGCGGTATTTTTCCAACAACCTTGCGTGCTGCCTGCCCCGTGTTTCATGGCTGGGCAGGGAGGAAAGTGCAGGCAGGAGCAAAGCAGGACTGGCACAGGTGAGGCCAGGCTAGTTTTCTGCAACCAGGGCATCCAGGGAGGACATGGCTTCACCTTCCAACTTCATCTGACCTTTTCTGGTTGTGGGTTTATGCTGGGTTAAGTTTGCTGTATCGCCCTGTAAGGAGACTGGCAGGGAGGAAACCTCACCCCACCAGTGAGTGGGGATTTTGCCATGGGCTGTAATAAGGCTCTGGCTTGAAGCAGCAAATATACCCGTTTTCCTTTTAATTTCATCAGGAAATCTTTTCTCTTGAAGGCTGGGTGACAGCAGGAGAGCTGAGAAGTCACCTGGGAAGGATCTGAACTGATATGGACAAAGCCCAAGGGAAGCCTCTGTTCCTGTCTGTTTTCCTCCTATGCTCTCACCAGCCCATTCCTGGGGGAGGTCAGGGTCAAGGACACCCCAAAACTATCCTCTCCCCATCCCATCTTCTGCCTCTCAACTTCCTCGCAGCGGGGGCAGACTCAAAGTAGTGCTACCAAAGCCATTTAGTCATGTGGGGAATGTCATCGTGCAGTGGGATTCATCCCTCCTCTGTAAATAACTCCTTCCTGCAGCCTCAGTTGGAGGATTATTTATATCTGGCAAAACTTGTCCCCAGCAGGAGAGCAATGGGAGTCCACAATGCTCTGGAGAACACCTCAGTGTGGAGAATGTTGCCCTCCATGGGGAGATGTGATGGGTGGCTCTGGGCTGAAACCCCCTTGAGTCCGGGGTGTCAGGCACTGGGGCTGAGCCCGCTGGGGATCTAAGCTTTAAAGGATAAGCTTCTCCCTGCTGCATGTTAACATGCCAAAGGTTCTCTCTGGGGCCACCACTGCTGGGTATCCCCCACCACATGCCATTTGGGGGCCACTGCTCAAGTTTCTGCTGGGATTTGGAGACAGCACCACCTCTCAGTGCCAGGAGTTCCATTCCCATGGGTCCCATTGTGCACTGGAGGATATGTAGCTGTTACACCAGCAACGGACGGGGCCGGTGGGGCAGCATTTACCAGCTAGAAATTACTTCCTTTCCCTTTAAACATTGTGCATTTAAGTTTTTATACACGGGTGCCTGCTGCAAATTAAAAAAAAAATAAGCGTGAGAAAAAGGAATAAATATTTAAACGGCGAGAGGCCCATTTAGCCTCTCACAAACATCTATATCCCGGAGCAGGTTCTCGGTGAGCAATTTGCGTTTCATTACGAGGAGAGTGGACATGCACTCACAAAATCCATCCTCTGTTTATACCTCCAGTGATCGAGGCGCTAAGCAGCCTTCCTATCTTTTTACAGTAGCCTCCCAGCAAATCAACCCGCTCCACGGCCCATTAAAGCCTTTAATCAGCCACCTCGGTGACTTGCAGCAGCCAAAACACAAACAAACCCCGCCAAGGCCATGGGAGGACCCGGCGCCAAGGTTTTGGGTGCAAATCTAGCTTTCAGAAGGTTTTGATGTGATGTGGGTCCCAGCATTCTCCCGGTGCCCCCCCAAGTGCTGCCTTGTCTCTGCATGCGGGGATGAAGATGCTCCCTGAGCATTCCAGAAAGGTGGGAGAGCACGTTCCCTGCAGAGCTGTGCTGAGACCAGGTATGGAAGGGGTTGTGGACAGGCTTCTACCCCAGGAGTAAACCCCATGGAGTGGGGCTGGGGCATGTCCCACTGACAGCAGGGACGGAGGTTTCATAGGGTTGTATTGCCTGAAGTTTGGGATCTGCCCTTCTCCTGGATCCTCTCCTGGGGTGGCTCAGGCTGGCAGCGATGGGACCCAGCCCAAATCCTGTCCAAGCCCTGGCCACCATGGGGAAAGTAGGTCCTTGACCCTGTTTGTCTTCTGCAGTGAGGACAGGAGAGGTGGGAGCAGCAACAGGGCTGGTCCCCAACCCAACTGTGGCTGGATTTGTCCCCAGTCACCCGCCATGCCCCAGCAGAGCAGTCAGGAAAAGCCTGCTCACACCAATGCTTTACACCATGGTGGTCCCGGAGCCTGGACCCTCTGCCCCAAACGAGCGCTCTAAATTAGAGCCTGTGATGCAAGAACCGTCCTCGTGCAGATCAGACAGACCCTACGTGCAGCTACAGATCCGAGGAGGGGACAGCTGGGTTTAATCAGCCCTCCATGCTGAAGGATTAACAGCAGCAATCTTGTTTCCAGCCAGCCTCCAGATGATACAACATAATAAGACATATAACAGCCTCTTGGAAAAAAAGAAAGTTATAGTTCCCACAGCAACTGTAACTCAGCCATATTACATATATATATATATATTAAGGCATAAATTTAACAACATATATTTTAATGCAAAACACCAGCAATGCACACAGGGACAAATAACAGTGGTTGAGGGATCCATAACATTTGGCTCTTCCCTGCTTCCCACTGCTTGAATCTCACCAGCAGCAGCACGGCAAAGAAGACGAGGGTGGCTGGTGGTGGACCCTCTTCCTCCTGCTCTCGTGTTCTGGCACGTGGTGCAGGGCAGGAGCGCACACACAGGGACTCATCTGGGTGCACAGACACCCCCATCCGTGCACCCATGTTGCACGACGTATGGAGAAGCTATATAGGATAATATTGCATCTCACAGGGCAACGTCAAACGCATTTGGATGCGGCAAGGATTTCTCCTGTTGCTCATCAGGCTGAAAGCAGAATGAGATCCTTTCAACAGATTTCTGAGTTGGAGGGGGGCGTGGAGAGGGACTGGGGGTATTTTTGTTTGGGGTTTTTTTTTTGTTTCCCGGCTATCTGGTGGAATTGCACAACAGGGATATAATTCTCTATTACATTTTATGAAATGGCTCAAACCCATGCCATTTTAGCTCGTTTTGCCAGCCGTCCTCTGGATGCCGGCAGCAAAGCATGCGCGGTGCTTTCCCCGCTAATGCCATGCAGGTTGCTCCTGACGACTTGCAGGGGATAATTGCAGCTGCAGAAACAGAAAACATCACTTGGGCAAGCGCTGATAGACCATATCTGGCTGCCTCTCCAGGTCACTTGAAAACAGGAGGTCCCCTGCTCTGGTTCCCTAAAAAAACAGAGCAGTGTGGCCGGCCAGTGGGATGTGGCTGCACCATTGCTGCTTTCCCTCCCAGCCATCCAAATCCTGTCCTGGAGGAAATTTCTCTGGCTGAGGAAAGAGAGGGGATTAAAGTGCTGGAAAGGCTTGGAGCGTCGGGGTCCTGATGTGGCATGGCTGTGCTCAGGGCTCCTGCTTCTGGGGGAGCAGCCTTACTGGGGACCTCCCCTGCTTGGTTTGGGAGAGGTATTTAAGCCGAGCCCCTTGCTCCTTGTTTGAGCTGTAGGGTGGCTTTGTTATGCGCCCCACTAGCCCTGCCTTGTGGGCACAGTCCCCAGCTTGTCCTTGGCTCTGCTCCATGGCTGTGACCTGGTGATCCCTGGCTGTGGCTGGTGCTATTGGTGGGCATGCCCTGCAGGTACCATGGGGGACGGTTCTGCTGCTGTGGGAGGGGGGTCCCCGAAGCAGGGAGATGCTCTCTTCCTCTGCTCATAGCATTTTATGCCTATGTCTTAATGCTATGTGGCTTTATGTCACCTTGGTATGGCAGTAGCAGGAGCTGGACTGGCTGTAGTTACGGCTGGTGTTGCCTGAGTGACTGTGATGTGAGACATCTACATTTGCACTTAAATTACCGTGTTTAATTGTATCGTCCCTGCAGTGGGGAAGGCTGCTCTGTACTGTGAAGCTTTTCCTAGTGCTGCCGTGTCCCCTCTCCTGAGGTCCAGCCAGGAGGCAGCGCTGGGACCTCTGCGAGTCTGAATTTTGCACGGCCTGATTTAAAAAAAAAAAAATAAAATAAGTATCTCTCTCTGCATGCACACTGTTTACAAAGAAATCCCAGCTAATCTCTCTATCTAGCCAGGGCTTTAGGATGTCCTTTCAGCAGGGATTTGTGAGGTTTGCTACAGTTATTTCCGAAGAATGCATTACCTGGGGTTTTGGATGAATAATGTAGGTCCTTGTTCAGCAAGTTACTTACAAATGTCGAACCTTAAACTGCTGAAGTCAATGGATCTGCTTGTGTACTTAAAGTTAGGCACAGGCTTAAGTGCTCCAGTAAATCAGGACCTTATAGCCTAATCTGGCACTCCTAATAAGGTCTGCTGATATAAATAGCAAGTGGTATTGACCCAAGGGTATGTTTGCCTTGGTCAATGCTGCATCCTGCACGGTGAACGCTGCTGGTGGTGGCAACGAACCCGAAATGTCCCTGTGGCTCTGCTCTGGGTGTCCTGGGTGGATACGTGACACAACCCTCCCTTCCAACAAACACCAATTAACCTCAAAAGTACCAATGCTCCTGGCCTTGGGTCTGCGCTTTGCAATCCTGGCGGGGGGGTTGGGGGGGGTGGGGGGTTTAATCTTAAACTCCTTCCCAGAGGTGATGGATACGTGTGCTGAGTGCCTTTCCAGGAGCAGCTCTGTTGACCCAAGGGTTTGCCTCTGTGAGGAAGGGGATGGAAAAGCTTGAGCAGGAATGTCGGTTGCCCAGGGCCAGGAGCCAGCTGTCCCTGGGGCAGAGGGGGTTTTGGAGGGTGGGGTAGGGGTGGCGTCCCTCTGGGCTGTGCACTGCTGTTTCTCTGCCATGGAGGACAACAGGGCCCTCCAGGAAGGGGTTTGGTGGTGGAGCTGGGCAGAGGCACCACAGAGCCCTTTGGCAGAGCTTGCAGGCATAAAATCCCATATCTTCTCCCTGTAAAATCCTAGGATGAGGGTGTCCTGGCAGGTGGGTCTCCCTGACTGCTGCTGGCCCCTCTTTGGCTGGTGTTGGAGAAGTGAGTTGCTGGGCTCGCTGGAAGATGCGTGGAGCTATCCCAACCCTCTTCATCCCTGCAGGCTGAGCTCAATAAATGGGAAGGACCGTAGATCTCCTTTGGATGTTCCTGGCTCGGTGCCCTCAGCAGAGCCAGGGCTGCAGCTCTGCCCAAGTCAGTGGGAGTGTGATGTGAAACACTTAAGTCTTGTCAAAAGCCATTCTTGTTTGTTTGTTTTGTTTTAGTTTATTTTTTTGGCTTGTGGGTGCTGCCAGTGGGGTGGCAGGAGCAGAAGGACCCCTTCAGAGCAGGAGGGACCCATCTCAGAGAACAGCCCATGGGCACAGAGCAGAGGCGATGTTTCAGCAGAGATCTAATTAGTGGTTTCTAATTAGCCCTGATTTCCTCATCACCTGCAGGTCTCAGCTACTGCTCAGGCTGCATTGCAGAGCTGGAACATCATGGGGTATGCATGAGCGGGGGATCCCTCACAGTAAAAGCCACCTTGAGATGTCACAGCCCTCCCTCATCTCTCTGTTTCCACATCTAGCCTTGCTGTGAGGACACGAGTGGACGCAGGGGAGCAGGCAGTGAGGAAGAGAAGGGCTAATTAAACTCTTCTCTAACCTCTGACATGCTTTGGCTGGTAGGGAGCTACTCCAAGGGGAGTAAAGAGTCATGGTAGAGTAGAAAAACGAGGGCATGGGGTAGAGGGGCAATAAGGCGTAAAATCACAGCTGAGCTAAAGAGGATGGAAAATACTTGCAAGCTGTGAGCTTTGTTCTCTATATTTATTTCTTTTTGCTTTCCCGAGCTGCCCTGGGAAGTGATGTTCCCAGATCACAGCCCATCCTTCCTGGCACAGATTGTCCCGTACAAGAAGCAAGGACCAAAGTCACTCCTTTGTCTCAGACGTGTTGGGGAGTGGCTGGGACAAGCAGCATGGTGGTTGGGATGCCCTTTGGACAACATAGAATAGGAGAAAGCAAAGCTGAGCTTAAGGTGTATAAAACCACAATTACCCTGGTGAAGAGGGAGTTGCAGGTGTGGTGTAAAGCAAAGGGAGAGTCTGTGGCCCCTTGGAGAGGTGGGTGGGCTCTGGCTGGGCACTGGGGGCCTGTGGGCAAAATTCTTCATCCCCTCCCCCATTGCACTCCCTTCCCTGCTCTCTGGGGAGGCTTGTGCTTCCCATGATTGCCTGGACAAATTCTTGAGAGTGAGCCAGCAGCTCTCCTCTTGTCTATTGTAATTACTGTCCCAGCGTTCTCCTTGAGAGACACCATCTGCTGCTCCTCCATCACCAGTCATCCTCCTCCCATCTCCCTGGCATAGCCCTTTCCCCCGAGAACGTGGCTAATCGTGCTGATGGTGCATCTCCCGAGGTCCCACACTGCTCGTTATGCTCAATCAGATCAACAGTGGCTGCTCCAGCAGCTGATACACCAGCCATGCACTTGGGGGGGCTCTGCTGACACACACCCCACCCCTTACCATCCCCCAACAGGACACACTGGCCAAGAAATGGAAATCCAGGCTCATACTCCTCGCTATGGACAATGGGAGCTAGTGACCCCGTAAACCCATGTCCCTGTCTCCCCATGCCTTGCATGGCTGCTGGGTGCACCAAAGCTGTGGGGGAATCCCAGGACCTTTTTGGAAGTCAGCTGGGGGTGGTAGAATATCCCTGGGGAGGCAGGGTCTGGGTGAGGGTGGGCAGCCTGTGGCAGACACAGCAGGGCCAGGCCAGCACGGGATGGCTGGGAGCACTGGGGTGACACTGGGTGCTGTTTGAGGGTGTAACAGCCAAAACAAGTGGTTTTGGGGTCAGCAACAAGATGCATTTTGGAGAGCTTTGGGCTCCCAGGAGCAGCAGGGCTGGGTTTCGAGTGGATGCAGTAGGAAGTGACACAGTGCTTGCTGCTCCACTGCGCCCAGTGCTATTAGTCTCTTGCTTTTAATCAACAGCAAATGAGTCTCTGGTGGTCTATTCTTTCACTGCAGAATACCAGAAACTTCCATTGAAGTCAATAGAAGTTACTTGTACCCTTAGGCAGAAGACTCTGGTCCTGGGAAATTGCTGGGGAGCTGTGATTTACGCTGTGTGTTGCAAGCATGACCAAAGCTAGCACCTGCCTCTTGGTATAATTCAAAACTAAATGTACATTTATATGAAAAAAATAATACAGTAAAACCATCACATTTTATTAGGGGAGGGCATGTGATAAATTTTTACGTCTAAGCTTCCAGCAGCCAAAGATGAAAAGTGTCTCCAGGAAAATCACTGCCATGGAGATAGGCTTTTATCCTGCTGTATCAGGTGGCTGTTTGTATTTTTAAGGAATCTCATTAGGGCACTAGATGATCCGTAAAAGGGTAAAACATTGTCTTTTTGCAGTAGCTTTGGTGCTGGCCAGGCTGTGAGCTGCTGTGGAGCAGGGGTTGGTGGATGTGTGGTCCCAGGCCAATGCTGAGCCCGTCGAGGTTCACTCTGCCCCATAGACCCATTCCCAGACTGTCCTCGGAACCAGGTGAGACTGCTCGCTGTTCACTCTGGTAAATATCCTCCTAAAAGCCCCTAGAGAACTGATTTTTTGTCTGTTAATCAAAATCATTGTCTACAAAAATATCCATGCACCTCCTTGTCATGGTTTCAGCCAAAATTACCAAAACTAGATTGACAGATGGCCCTTCCTCCCCCCAAAAAAGAAGAGAGGAATAGAAAAGGAGATTTACAAGTTTAGAATGAACTAAACTACTTCAATGAAGCATTAATACTAACATTGGAAAAAAAAGAAAAAAATAGAAAAAGGAGAAAATAACGAAGTAGATACAATATGTACAAAACTGTATCAAGCTCCCACGATGTTGATCACCTCACCAGTAGGCATCGGGAACAGTCCCAGACTGGACTCGGTGACCGACAGGAGCTGGATTCCAGATCTGGAGTTGGGAACGCACGGATCGGGATCAAAGGCAGATGAACAGACAGGGTCCTCCTTGGACATTGGCCATCAAAGGAAGAGAGTTGACCCTTTGATCCCTCAGCTTTTCTACTGAGCATGATGCGGATGGGATGGAATCCCCCAGTTGGTCAAGGTTTGGGTCCCCTGTCCTGTCCACTCCTCCCCACAGGGTGACCCCTCGATGCTTTTCTGGTTCCCACCCTCCAATGGGGCAAATACTGAAATTCCCTGCCCTTGGTTGTTTTAGCAATAAGTATAAGCCAGGACCTCTCTGCACCATCCCTTGGTGTGATCAGGTCTGGTCACCCTGAGAGTGAACAGTATCTGAACAATCTGCTGTTTATTTCAGAGTTTGGTTACTTAGAAAAGGCCCAGCTAAAAAAAGTAAGATTACGAAACAGAAAATTGGTTCATTTTACCTCTAACCAGGACAGTCCTCCTGAATTTATCCCAAAGCTTTAGCTGTGTATTTATGTCCCTTTGCCTGCGGGTGAGCCATATGTGGGTCTCCTCTGTCCGGCTTGCCTGCGGCTTTGGATCAGCGCGTAGGTGGTCCCCTGTGGCGAGCGCCCTCCGGGCTGGGAAACCCAGCTCTTGGCTCTGGCTCCCATGCTCTGCCCCCGAGTCCTGCTGTCCTTGCTTCACTCGCTTTCATCCCAGAACTCGCACTGCTCTCCCCTCGTGGAAGTGTCTGCTCACCCATCTGGGAAGCTTTGAGACGGGTTTCCCAGACTCCGAGCAGCCCCTTCTGCTCCAGCTCCTGAATCCGCACCATGACTCTGTAAGGTGATTGTACGCTGTCAATGAGTGATTATTTTTTTTCAAAACAACCAAGCACGTCACATCAGAAACTCTTAAACTGTTCCAAGGCCAGAAATGGAATCAAGACCTGAAGTCACAGAAGTATTTTAAGGCAGAGGCTCAGGTTCATAACTGCTTGAGAGCTGGCAAGGATGGGTTTAAGCATTTACAAGCTTCACTGTATGAAGGAAGAAATAAAACGGTCAGGACAGAAAGAGATGAGTGATTTTTTTTTTTTTTTCCCAGACATTAGTCCTTTTAGCAGTGTTTCAAGGACATCTGGCCCCACTTGTACTTGGCAGCTCAGCAAGTGCAGCAGCCCTGTGGAGGAGCCGGGGACCTTCTGCAGCAGGACAATCACTGAGGGGATGCATCTGCAGCAGGTATCAGTCTTTCTGTGAGGAAGCATTTTGCAATGAGCCCCAAAAGCTCCCATTCACCCCAGCCACAGAATCACGGAATGCTATGGGGTTGGAAGGGACCTCTGGAGGTCATCCAGTCCAACCCCCTGCCAAAGCAGGTCCATCCAGAGCAGGTTGTACAGAAACGTGTCCACGTGATATTTAAATGTCTCCAAAGACAGAGACTCCACCACCTCTCTGGGCAGCCTCTTCCAGGACTGTGTCACCCTCACAGGAAAGAAGTTTTTCCTCATGTTGAGATGGAATTTCCCATGTCCCCATTTGGGCCTGTTGCCCCTTGTCCTGTCACTGGGCACCTCTTGCCACCCGTCCTCTTGCCACCCGTCCTTTAGATATTGCTCAGCATTAATGAGGTCCTCTCTCAGTCTGCTCTTCTCCAGCTGAACAGCCCCAGGTCCTTCAGCCTTTCCTCAGCAGAGAGATACTCCAGTCCCTCATCATCTTTGTGGCCTTCATTGGACTCTCTCCAGTAGTTCCCTGTCCTTCTTGAACTGAAGAGCCCAGAACTGAACACAGTCTGGAGCGTGTGGTCGGTGTATCTCCAGCAAACTGGAGCCACTGGCAAGAACCAGCCTGGTTGGGGCAGGAGAAGTGCAGGAAGGGAACTCATCTACAAACCCCTGTGATATCTCTGTTATCCTCTCTGCACCAGTTCCCAGCAGCACGCAGTTAATTCCCGTGAAAGCTTCCAATTCATTATTTTATAAGAAGATTGGTTTTCACAAATGAGCAGCTTTTAAAAACGTCTGAGTGTACATAATCAGAGAGTTCTGAATGTAGCTGAGGTTGGATGTAAAATAAATAAAGGTGTGCGGTTGCTTTGCTTGCACATGTACCGTATTTAAAAAATAAATAAATAAATAGATGTGTACTTCACAGAAAATTATCCCCACCCCGGTCCAAGAAGGACTTGCAGAATTTGTGAAGTGCTCAATATTTTTTAATGAAGTGTTTCTAACCCTCTTTTTTTGTGAAGAAAAGCTTGGCAGGGGAGAGGCTTACCTGTTCATAAATTAGCAGGCAAATTAAAGCAGATGTATAGTTGGCTGGGGTTTATTTGGTTTTTTGGGGTTTTTTTCCTTCTTTCTTAATACATTTACCCCAGCTCATGGTTTTAAAATATTTGGGGCTGGTAATGCTGCAATGGTGCTCCAGGAGGGGAGATGTGGGTGGCAGGTGTGGGGCAGCAAACCCTGCTGTGCCCTGTTCTCCTCCATGGCGTCACTTGTGTCCCTGCCCTGTGTTTCTAAGAGGGATGGGAGAAGCGTGGCTGCGTCATTAGCCACTGAAGTGCTGCCTGACGGACCTTGGGAGCATGTACCAAGAGCAGGATCATTATATAGGTGGCTTGGTTCCTATATTTTTCGCCATCTGGCTTTTGCTCCCGGGCTCAGTGACACTCGGAGCAGCCTGGCTTTGGCAGCCTTTGCCCTCTAAATGTGCTCCTGGGTTTCACGCTGCCAGCGCTGCCCACGCCAAAACTCCCCTAAATGGCATTTCCAGCCTCTTGTTAAAAAGGGGGAGGAGGCTGGAAAAAGGAAACTCAATTATCAGGGGCGAAAGTTAAAACATCGAGAAAAGCTCTTAATTGAGGAGCAGCCCAGCAGGGAAACGCAAAGGCGAGTCACTTGGTTGGCAGTTGTACAGATGGTGATAATGTCACTTTTTTTGCAGAAAAAGGAGAGGAAAAGATTTTAAAAAAAAAAAAAAGTTATCTAGGGTGGTCAGGGGCTTTGAAGAAGTAGGACATGCACAAAGGGGATGAGAGGGAAGGGAGAAAGTGCTGCTGCCTGTTGTTGGCTACTGGCTCCCTGGGACCTGGCACCTCCACCCCGGGCGCAGCGGTGCCCCTCAGAGCCACCCAGATCAGCCAGCATGCCCCATTTCCCACTCTGGCTGTGTGCAACTCCTCAGGCTATGGAAAAATTTCCCCTATTTAACTCAAAATATTAAGGAAAAATACCATTTCCTATTAATCATATCAGAGGTCTCACACACGGTGGTAGTCCCTGACAGATACCTGCCTGGATCCTGCCGCAGGAGCAGGACCATTGCTACAGCTCTGCTCTTCCCTATTTCCATTTTACTTACTTTTTCCCCTTCTTCCCTCACTTTTATAACTCCAGCTGCTTTCCTTTGTTGCCCCTGTTCCTCCAGCCTATCCTTGGGGCTTGCCCCAAGTGAGGAGATGCAGCCAGCAGTGGCGTTTTGCACAGAAACGTCTTCCATGTCTCTCTCTCAAGTTTATGACCTGGAGGAACAATTAAAATGGGGTTTGATTCCCTCCCTCTACATCCTTAGGGAAACCACCCCTTCCAGCTCCTTCCCTTCACAAGCAGGGTGGGAATAACTCAGATAATTCCTTATTAGTTTTGCTGCTGCCGGATTTCGGTGAGCTCAAATTTTTGCTTGCAAGGTTTCAGTGCTAATAACTCATGGCGAGCTCTCGGGTCTCTGAGATCACACTCTCTGACATCCCAGATCCCCCATTGCCACTCGCAGGAGACCTTGCCCTTCACAGGACAGGACAGCTCTTAGGAATTAATCAACATTTTATTTTGTGGATTTTTTTGTTTGTTTTTTGTATACTATCACCAGGGTTGGATTTCTCTGGTTTAGGAGCACAGCGGCACTACCGCGTTTCCGTGCTGGCTTGCTCACACATAGCACAAAGTCAGCACGGGCTAGATGGTAGAAAGCACCTTGAGGAGCACAAGATGCTGCTCAACCCCAGCTTAATCAGTCCCAAGAACACAAATACTCCTGGAGGAGGGAGTTACGGACGTGAAGGTCCCATAGCTCTTGAGATTCCCCTGGGTTTTAACTCTGCTACGAACTAGTGGGAAGGGTCAGCTGCCATTCTCGTTAGAAAGATGCTTCTCTGAAGGGCACCTCGCAGTGAGGAGGCGGAGACCTTGGAGCTGCAGAAATGAAGGGGTGGGCTCCCTTTGGCAGCACCTGTGCCCGGGGCTGGGTTGTTATTTAATATCCCAGTGAGTTGGTTTGCAGGCAGGAGCGACCATAAAAACAGGACATTTTTTACCCATCTGGTCCTGCGCCAAGAACCACGAGATCAGTGGAGGATGATGAAGAGTAACACTGAAATTCCATACATCTCAGGGCAGGCTGGGAGTCAAATCCAATGCTGGATTTGTGACAAGTCAAAATTTAAGCCAGCTCTTCCTTTTTTAGGCCTTTTCTAGGTATCATGCTCTTTAAATCCAGGGAGGAGACCTCCACATTGGACCTCAGCTCACCAGTCTGGCTCGATTCTCAACTTGTGGCTTGCAACAAGATGCTGAGGAACGCTCTGCAGCTGGGGAGTTATTAGCAAAAATTATTAGCAGAATCTATTTGGTGAGTAGTTTGGAACACGGAATAAACTTGAGAAAGTTCAGCACTTGTTGGCTGATCACAGGGAAAATTAAAAAGAGAGAACTTGGTGCCTGAATTATTTGTGATGAGTTAATTACGCCGGCAGAGGATGATGGAAGATAGGAACAGCAGTCAAAATTTTCTGCCTTTTCCCATCTCTGCACTTTTCTTAGCTTCACTCAAAATTAATGTGGTGTTCAATATCAGACCCTCTTGGGTGCCAGGTGACTCTGAGACTAAACATTTTTTGATTTACTACTCTGTCGAGTAGTACTGTGCCTTATTTTTATTATTATTTTTTTTTGATCTCCACAAGATGTAAATCAGGTGGGAAGTGAAAGGTTTTGCTAACTCAAGGTCCTGCTTCTGCAGGGGAGGTGACAGCCCTCCCTAGATGACACTAAACACTTCAAGAGCTTTCACCTTGTAAGACCAACCTAGAAATAACACGGTCAGGTGAAACCAGAAAGTAAAATGCAAAGCCCAGTGGGTGGTGAGAGAGGAAGATGAGGCACCAAGACCATGAGCTGAGAACTCCTGGGGACATCTGGGTTTGGGAGACATGAGAAAGGAGTAGCAGTTCCTAGAGAACCGAACCTCCCCACAGCCCCTGGGGACTGGCACGGATGCGGAGGGAGGGGGTGTGTCTCTTCTCAGTTACTTGCAGATTTTACCCAGCTTTAATTTTCCATCCCACTAAAAACTGTAGATCTCCTGGGAAAGCTGCTTTCCCACGAGACTTCCCACTGAATCTTGCACATCCCATGGGGCTGCAGAGCACCCAGCAAGCTCCGGTGTGTGTAGGCTAAGCTAAATCCAGAAGCACCCAGGGTATTCCCCATGTGTGTGGGGGGTGTTACCTGCTCTTCTGCACATAGCAGCTGCTGCTTGTACAGAGCTGAAAACCCTGCTGGGATCAGCACACCTTTAATTAATGACAATTTTGCGGAAAATTCTGTGTGTCCGAAAGGACCCTATAAAGAATTGAGGCACACTCTCTAGCTCTGGTTTCTTGGTTGTTTTTTTTTAATCACATGCATTGGGATTTATTGAGACATCCAGGCTGTGTTTTCGGAGCTTTAGGAGGCTCTTTCTATTACAAATCCACAGATTTTTATCCATTTGGTAATAGACTTCTGATGGAATTTTGAAACTGGACAGAAGCCACTAGGAGGGACTGTTCAGGGCATCACTCTTCAGCACCTAAAGAAGAAGAAAAAAAAAAAAAGAAATGGAGAGGGAAAAACTTAACGAAAATATATATTTGTATAAACAATCAATGAAGATCGCGTTTGTGTGTTAAACAACCACCTTGAAATTGGTCTGTCTCAAAGGACCGAGCAATTGCAGACTACCTTAGCATGAATGATTTATGACATTCATGAACTTGGCAACTGCATCAGTTTTCCTAAACCTGGCAGCAAACACCACCTGCATATTAAGCGAAGATTTATGATTTATAAAACTCACCTCATTATGCAGAGGAACATGAATTGTCTTATGTGTGCAGTCTATAACTCCCGGGACAGATGAAAAGGCAGCTATGACACACAATTTATGTGTTCTTGCTGCTGAACTTGGTGAGGGAAAAACAGGCAGAATAACTAGGTCTTTGAGTCGGGTACCTTCAAAGCTGTCCACTTCCCTCTCTCGACCCCCAGAATGATGCTGTGACTATAATTGCCTGCTCTCTTGGAAGAGAAAAGAAAACCCAGCCTTGCAAAGATTAATGGTGGAGGTCATTTGAATCAATGTGCTAAATGATGCCTTCCCTCCCAAAAAAACACAGGGACAAGAATAATCTGAGATGCCTCCATGGAAATAACATGTTTGGTGTTGAGCTCATTCCTTGTATTTTTTTTCCCCACTCCATCCTTTTCCAATCTTTCTTACCCACAGATGCAGATTCCCAGCTTCAAGGAGTGAAGATTTTGGTCTCAAAACGACATGCAGTTAGGTGTGGAGCTCACGTCGCTAAGAAAGGACTGAAGCAGAAAGCACGCCAGCCCAGGGTACAGCTAGTTTCCCTCCTCCTCCTGGGTCAGGAGAGCATTTGAAAGGCTTGAAAACAGGTAGGGCTGATGAACTGAAAAAAAAAAAAAAGAGTGACACAATCCAAGGAGAAATCATCCCAGGACAGAATTTATCCTATATCTACCACGTGAGTTTGAGTGGATTGTGGAGTATGCGTCTCATTTCTTAATTTGCTTAAAAAAACCAAAATGTCCAGAGAGCAGATGCTGGTACTATTTGAGAGGTGATGCTGCTGGGGGGCTGCCAGCGGGCCCTGAATGTCTCTGGTTACGGCTGAGAGCAAGGGAAATCCCAGCCCAGGGCTTCCCCTGCATGTCTGGGACACCAGAGGACACTGACATCCCCTCTTTCACTGCCCCAGCTTGGGCAGGGCTCCCACAGACTGGAAAGGGGTGTCTATGCTGTCTCGAGGCTCCTGGATGTGTCCCCCGCTGCAGCAGGGCTGGGACGCCTGCAAGGATGGCAGTGCAAGGACATCACTGCTGGGGGCCAAGGTGTGATGCTCCCTTGCCCACCGATCTCCAGCTGCTCCTGGATGTGGCTGTTAGGTCACAGGCAGGATGCGGGATTGCAGTGGGGTCATTGGGCTCCCCCTGCCATGCAGCAGGGCAGCCGTCTGCAGATATACCTGATCCATACAGGCAGCATCTTCCCTGTGTCCTCACCAGAACCATCTCCTTCAGAAGAATGAAGGGATGTGATCTGCAAGTGGCAGTTTAGAGCAGAGCCATCTGAACTGGCCCTTCAGCTGTGCAGCATGTAGCTAATTACACCCAGGGGTTTTGGCTTCTCCTGCAGGATTAAAACGTGCAAAGACTTTGGGGTTGTAATTAGCTGCAGTGCTACTTAAATCAATTTAAGCCATCTCCAACCCTAGCCTGGCTGCTTGTTGTCTACCTTGTGCTGCTGTTGTCCATGCAGGGAATTAGCTTGAGGACCTGAGCTGGGGAAAGGCAAAGGGGCAGAGAGCCCTCCGGCCACCTGGGTCCCCATGACTCACCGCCCACCAGCTGAGCGTCCACCAGCTGTAGGAGCTCTTGGAGATCAAGACATGGAGGTCTTGGATGTGTCCTTCAGTGAAGAAGGGGCTGGCTTGTGCCAAACACATCTGTACCCAGGGGAGATGGCGAGGTTTGGCTGAGCAGGGAAGGCTCAGCAGGAGGTGAGGAGCTGAGTCTGAAAGCAGTCAGGATGTGTTTTCCTGCTGCTGCTTGCGGGGGGACACAATTCACTGTTTATTTTCTGCAGTAAAAACCTGCATTGAAGCTCTTCAAAATATATGTTGGTGCTCCTGGAAAGGAGGGAGTCAAGCACGTGAATGGTTTTATGTTTCCCCCCCTTCTTGTCTTATTGCCAAGGTAGCAGAGAAGGAGGATTCCTTCTGACTAAGCCCAAATCAGGAATTTTTCTCTTCCAAATGTTACCCTTTTGTTTCCTGCCTGTCTCATGAGGCTGATTTCAAAATGAAACTGTTGTAACTGTACATATTAAATAAATTGCAGGCTCTACCTGGGCCGGGTGTGTTGGCAGCAGCAGATCCAACAGGATCTTCCTGGCGCAGCTCCTGCCAGGCAGGGAAGGGTCTTTCTCTCCCGGCTCTGTATTCGCTCAGCACAAAGCAAAGCGTGTTTGCACAGAACAGCTGCACGAGGTTTTTGGAGCTCACAAAGGGAAAGGACAGGTATTTAGGAAATAACAAAGGAAATTGCAAGTATGTATCAATGGAGTGATTCATATTGTTTTGAGAATAAAATGCAGTATTCTTTCTGAAGAGACAAAGATGCTGCCTCGGGACTCACGTGATGGCTGTGGAGCTTTGTGTCCTTCGAGCTGCATCGGGAATGAGAAGTGATGGTTCTCGGCTGGTGGGTACAAATCCAGAGAGCAGGTTAAACCAGCATGGGTGAAAGGACAGCTTGCAACAGGTGCCACGAGAAACTGGTTTGGAGGGAAGAGTATGGTCACAGACCCTCATGATGGCCTGGAGGAAAGAGTGCAGAGTACTCTAACTTTCCATGGCTGTAAATTTGGTGGCTCTGCAAATAACAGAGAGGACAAAAAGAGCAGAAGGGCTTGGGAGCTGGCAGCGAGGGAGAGATTCATGCCAGCAGAGGCATGCATGTCACAGGGGAGTGATCCTTCCAAAATCCAATGGAGGAGAAATTGAGGACAAAGAAATAGGGAAACATATTTGGGTCACTGGAGGGTATGTAGGAGAGCAGATGAGCTTGTTCCGAGACACTGGGCCAGAGCAGAGGAACTGGCATGTGCTGGAAAACCCCACCATGAGCCAGAGGGAGACAGTGAATCCAGCCCTGATCAGCAAAGGGCAAAGGGGAGACTCGTGCCAGTGCACGTGCAATGTGAACTCCTAATGGAGGGGTCCCCAGGGCCTTCTCCTGCCTGTGAGGTCAGCTGGCTGAGCCCCATCAGCCTTTCCACCATGGCATGGCTTGGCTAGGGTGACCTCAAGCCAGCCTATTCTCTCAGCAGGGCTGAGACCATCCTCCCGAGACTTTCCTGAAACCACTCTCTCTTTGTACCTCAGCCATTTCAGATCAGGGTTAAAAAAAAAATAAATCTGCCGAGTACAACATTTGGAAGTTTTCATTTCTAACACACTAATTGCCCTCATTATTATGGTTCCTGGAGGCATCTCAGATCCTTATTACGGCAGCTGCACTTGTGTAGTTGTAAGACGCAGCTTGCTGCTCCCTCCGGTCACCTGCATCCTCCTCTGAGTGACAGGTCTCTGCCACATGCACTGTAGGAGGAAGGTCTGGTGAGCTGCTGGCAGGCTTGCAGGCAGCCTTCGCAACTGTCTTGTTGCTGGTTTGTTGCTTCTCTGTTGCTTTCTGATTTCTTTTGTGATGCTATACAGGCTGATGCTTGTTGCCACTGGAATGGCGGGGGGGAAAGAAAGGAAGCCTGGGAGGATGCTGTGGGGTCAACCAGCTCCATGTTGAATACTCACCCCGAACCCTCATGTCCCTGCTGTGGTCTCCCCAGCAGTGGGATACGCCACAGCCTGCCTTTTCCCCAGCCAGCCCTTCACTAAGCATTTGCGGATAACCCTGACTTCAAATAGGACTTTCTCCTCCTGCATACTGAGCGTGGCAGGACTTGGTTTGTGATTCACCCTGACTCAGGGTGCAGACTGATGCCACACTGTGTTTGATCCATCACTGCTTTTTCTGCTAAACTCCATTTTGGTGAGCGGGAAAGTGACTGAAGCATAGCTGTTTTGGCAGCTGCTTCAATGAGCCTTTTTCACACCGGGCCACCTAAAGTCATATCGTCATCACCCAGGGTAACTCTAAAGCATCTAGAAGGCAGAGAGCAGGAGCTGCCCTCAAATCCCTGACAATGAGAAATAATGAAGGTGGAGAAGCCAATGCAGAGCTCCCCGCAGGCCTTGTCACACTGCCGGCAGCCCCAGCCTGCTTCAGCACTGGCAGATGCCTCTGATGTTCTTCTTCCACTGAAAACTGTGTGTAACCTCCTTGTATTTTTGCCATTTACAGTGACATCCTTCTAAGATGGATGCCTATGGAGCTGCCAAATGCAGCCAAGTGGCTTGAAACTTTGTAGGAAAGGAGTTACGGCCCCGCTCTGCTCTTACGGGACTCAAGCAAATGCTCTGCTGCTGATCTCTGTGGGAGTGGGGACAGGACATCCACGCGGAGCCCCGTGTTTGCAGCTGCCAAAGGGCTGCCCCGCTGCGAGACCAGCCGCTGTGGTTCTTCAAAGCAGCTTCGCGTCTGGCAACAGTTAACAGGGAGGAAATTAATTGGGTCCCCACAGGGCAGCTCCTTCACACCGTTTCTCTGATGCTGTGTTGCAGGCAGCTGGTGCCTGGTCCTCACCACAGATTGTCCAGGAGGAATCACATCACCTTGTCCTGCAGGCCTCTCCCTGCCAGGTTTTCCCCTGTTCCTAGAAGGGTTCAAGGGCAGGAAAGGGCAGGGTGAAGGTCCTGATTCTGCCTGATGCAGAGCACCCTCCTGGACACCTGAAGCCAGCTGGAAACTGTGCATCTCTTGCAGGGAATGTTCAGTACGTCAGCCCACTGTCGGAGCACTGAGGGGTAAGTTTCCCCTGGTGAGTTCTGCCAGCAGTATGGGCTGCAGAGCATGATTTATGGAGCAGGGGGGAATACGAGGCAGATCCTTTCTGAAGGAACCAGGTGTGCAGGAGGTGAAAGGGGAGAGCAGAAGGTGCAAGTGGTACAGCTGAAGGCAACAGCTAAGGGCTGTTTGAAGCCTGTAGCTGTGGCTCTTAGTGAGTAGAAGGTGAGCATCTCACATTTCAGAAGTGGAAACAGAACTCTGGCCTTTCACAGAGGGATTCTGAGAGATGTCAGGGATTTGAGACCCCATCTGGAGCACTGTGTCCTGTTCTGGGTTCCCCAGTTCAAGAAGGACAGGGAACTGCTGGAGAGGGTACAGCAGACAGCTACAAAGATGATGAGGCGCCTGGAGCATCTCTCTTACAAGGAATGACAGAGGGACTTGGGTCTTTTTAGTCTGGAGAAGACTTGAGGGGGGATCTGATCAACACTTACAAATACTTAAAGGATAGGTGTCAAGAGAATAGGGCCACTCTTTTTTCATTGGTGCCCAGGGACAAGACAAGAGAGAATGGGCACAAACATAAGAAGTTCTGTCTAAACATGAGGAGGAATTTCCTGCTCACCAGGCTGCCCAGAGAGGGGGTGGAGTCTCTGTCTCTGGAGACATTCCAAACTTTTCTGGATGTGTTCTTGTGCAACCTGCTTTGGGTTGACCTGCTCTGGCAGGGGGTAGGACTGGATGATCTCCAAAGGTCCCTTCCAACCACATGTTATTCTGTGATCTTGCTGCCTGAGGTTTGCTGTGCCTGGAAGGCAGACACACAGACACCTAATGTCAGCCAGACCCAAAGGTGCTGTGCCCAAAGCCACTGAGGGTCATATTTGTCTTCTCACAAGCAGCCGGAGCAGGGATTTTGTGACCTTCAGAGCAGGAGGATTTCCTGTCATGTTTTTATTACCTCTGCAGAGACTGGTGAAACAGACTCACCTGTTGCATGGTCAGTAGCTGTCTGAGGGGCTCCCATCCCAAGGAGCGAAGGGCTTATTTGCCATGGGATGGGACACCCTGCCGATCCTGCCTCAGAGATGAAGGGAGAGCAGGGAGGAGAGGCACAGACAGAGCTCCCAAAGAGCTGCTTCTCCATGCGTTAGTGTTTTAATTGCAGCCTTGCCAATACCTGGGAATTGTCAGTGATGTGAATTAAGCTGTCATTCTCCCGGGCTTATGATTCACAGGCACAGCCCGAAAGCAGTGCTAGTGCGGCGGGCTGCTGCCCCTTTCTGGTGACAGAAGAGGGTGACACTTAAATGTAAATGTACCCTGCTACCTTGTTGGATCAGAGGCGGCCCGTCCCAGGACTCCATATTTACAGAAGCAAAGATGCCCGAGGGATGAGGTAAGGCTATTTTGAGTCATGCCGAAACAATCTGACTGAACAGTTATCAAGGGTGTACGTTAATCCCTAGCTCTGTTATATTGAACGGGATTTACCAGGCTCCAGCAATGGTTTCTGACCCTACAGAATGAACACAAGAAGCAGACAGTGCCATACTTTGCC